>JBAJHX010000011.1:5735074-5747521 GCA_037176925.1 Amniataba percoides | reverse complement strand
GACGGGGATGTTAATCCTTAATTGCAGCTCTTGTCTGTCAAATTATTTGCTGTTGTGTAGCCTGACAAAATGAACAGAAACTCACAGATCGTTTGTTCTTTCACTTTGGCGAGCCGGCGTTCAGGCAGCCTGTGAGACGCTCCCACGGCCTGATGCGGCCTCAGATCGCTGAAATGATATATGATGCAGCGTCTTTACAGCAGCGTAACATATTGTCTCAGTGATGAACTCCAGCTGTAAGTTGCAGCTCACTGTAAGTACAGCGTGGGCACGCAGTCGTATATCAAAGAGAGAGCAGGGAGAGGTAGCGAGATGCAGCGAGGTATAAAACGAGAGCGATGGGCCGGCCTCGGTGTGTCACCTAAATTCTGCCCTAATGAATAGTCCATTGATTTCCATTAGGGCTGGCTGGAGCTGACCACTCCGGCCTGTCTGTTTCCCATTAGAGCACTTTAAAAACTGAGGCTGACAAACATTCGTAGCCACAGGCGGACCAGACGAGGGGCCCCGCTCAGTGTTTAAAGGAAACTTGTGAATTTATCCACGAAGCCGCCAGCAGAGATAATATGAGCCTTAAATACAGCTTATCATTTAAGTTTTTTCTTACGTCACATCTGCACATAGACTTTTCACACCTTGAAACAAGGTGTAGTGAAAGTCCTTGAACATCGAGATAACGTCACCTGGAAAATTCTTGATTTGCATTTGAAAAAGCTGGATTATCACGTCTCCCTGCCAGGTTTTATTCTCTTCTCTGACTGAAAAAAAAGACAGGAAGACTAACAGACTAAATTACCTGTTGAAATTGACCTTTCATAGCAGGGAGGGGTGTCAGTGCAGAGCAGCTTTGAAACAGCCTTCGCGGTCATCATCGTATCGACCAGTGAGTCCACTGTAGGCCCCCACCCCCGAGGCCTGGCCTGTTTCTCTGCTCAGGATTTTTGAGCCATCCAGCCTTATCAACTCCACCTCTCCATCAGCCCGCTTCCTTCATTAACATTAATAGGATTTGGATCTATTATGCAACGAGCCTCCGCGCGGTTACGCAACGCAGAGTCTTCAGCAGCGGCACACTTTGGAGCAGAGCGGTTGCATCTTAGATTTATGGTTTGGGTTTTCATTCATCCTGACGTGGAGAGGAGGGGGGGGGTCGGTATGTGTCTGCACATGACCCCAGAGTGAGGTCAGAAATACTATACACAACGGGGGCGCCGCAAATGGACAGAGAAAAACTGCTGTTATCAAAGAAAGAAGAAATCTGACCGCAGATCACTTTGATAAGCTTTACAAATATTAAAAATGATCCATGCCTAAACATGCTGTTTGTTTATTTAAGATATAAAATCTGCTAACTTCATCTACATAGAAAGTCTAAAGGTTTTGGGTTGTAAAGTTGGTAAAGTAATCTAAGTTTTTGGTTACTTTCTCTGCCGCACATAAGCCTAAACAAGAGACGACCAAAATACTCCCAATTCCAAAACTAACATGCTATAATATCTAAAATAATTATAGCTTTAGTTTAGAGTGTTTAGTTTTCTAATTAGCTCTAAGTACACCTGAGGCTGATGGGAATAGCATTAGTTTAGCAGATATTTCGTCATAATTAAAGTGAATTTTTTTGAATAAATGAGCAAAGTTGTTACAAATCAGAGACTATGAATGTATGCATCAAATTGCATGGCAAACCACCCAATTAGCCATGCAGATGTTTCATTTCAAATCCCACATTTGGACCCTCATCATCGCCTGTATAGCATTAAAAAGTTTGCAGAAATATTTGTGGAAATCCATCTAATAAAGAAATGTAATTCTGGGCCGTAGCATTGAGCCAGTGGACTTCCCTCAGCAGTGATGATATCGATGATTCTTACGCTCCTCGGTGTTGCTGAAATCAATCTGCCCTTTTAAACCCGTCAATAACAACTGTCCACACGCTTGTAACACTATCTGGCCCGAGCGGTCGATCGTAAAAAAGGGATTGAGAGCTGTAGTAGAGATTTTGGTGCAGGTTTGAAAGATAAGTAATGCAGCCTGTTTTACACATAGAAATGTTTGACTGAACAAACTTATGAACATGGAAAAATGATGCTTCACGGTTGCCAATTGGAGCAGGTTGTCATGGAAACAGCAAAGTGGCACACGCAAGACAGTTCATTTTGTCTTTTTTTTTTTCCAGAGTAACTTCCTGCTTTGCTGGAGGAGCTATTTTAAATGGGTGTTATATAAGATGCGACTCTTGTGCTCAATACAATGTGTTATACTCGCTCCTTTCATTCCTCTTCATCCTCTTGACTGTGATGGGAGCAGAATGCAGCGAGCCCGCGCTTCGCTCGGGAGAGCTTCACGCGCTGCCGCCGTTAATGGAAAACAAATTTACTAATTTATCATCATCGTCGTCATCAGTCTGTAGGAGCAGCTCGAGCGCAAGGGATGATTTCTGATCGTTCATCATCGTTCTGAGTTGTGAAAAATGTTGGAGTAAAATAAAAACATGTGCAAGGTGCAGCCTCTGTCAGTTTCTCATGTGTCATTTGATATTTAATTTATATTCTGGTTTTCATTTTCAATCCATCTTACAGCACCTTCATTTTTTTTTTTTAGACGTACAAATCTAAAGTAGCACAACTGAAATGTCACATACCATGCCCCAGTCCTTTCTGCAGAAAACTGTATTTTGGTCATGCGATATTCATGCGCTGTGGTCACAAGAAAGAATAAAAAAAGATGTTGAAATGTTTCTTTAAAGACTAAAGGGAGAGCGAGCGGTGCGGCCTGCATGTAATATTCAGCGCTCTCGGCTGAGCTCAAAGGGAACGCACACTAACTGTGAAAGACGCTCTGATTAGCCGCGCGACACGCCTGACAGGGACGAGCGTGGCTCTCCTCCCGTAGACTCGCAGAGACGAGCATGACGTGCATGCTTCATTTGGGCCCAGCAGGACGATGTGTTTTACAGCGGTGGATGAAAGGCCGGCGAGCGTGTGCGTTGAGTGTCATCATCGCCTTGGATTTGTTTTTGTGTCCTCCTCCTTAAAGCGTTTTTTCTCTCTCTCTCTCTGTCTCCCCCTGCAGGATGCTTCGAGTGCTGCATCAAGTGTCTGGGCGGGGTGCCCTACGCCTCCCTGGTGGCCACCATCCTCTGCTTCTCAGGCGTGGCCCTGTTCTGCGGCTGCGGCCATGTGGCGCTGACCGGCACCCTGACCATGCTGGAGAACCATTTCTCCAGGGTCACCAGCGACCACGCCACCCTCGCATTGGTGTAAGTACTGAAGAGTCTCAACAACCTTCATTACCCCCCCAAAAATCTTTATCAGTCAGTAAAATCGAGCACTAAAAAACACATAATGTAGTAAGAAGTTCTGTCAAAATGCTTAATAGTAACTTTTCAGAGAGACAAAACACATATCCTGTTTTTTTTATATATAGATGAATCATTGATGAGCTCTTGGCACCATTAATGGTTTCAGCTTTGAAACAGCAATGAATACACTCACACTACCCCTGCAGTTATTAACTCTGTCGAGGAGAGCCACCCACATTATCTGCAATGATTCAGAATACCCTAAAACTAGTAAATGTCTCCGGTGGGAAAGAGTATAGATGTGCTGTAAAACGAATGGAAGGAGGCGTTTTAACAGTCACAGAGATTCCCAAAAGGTGTATTTCTGGTCTATTTCTTTTAAAATGGACCATCACGGAGAAGAAAGACTCCCTCTGAGACGCTGTTTCAGCTGCTGCAGTAGATAAAAAAAAAACTTCATAATGTGGTTTGTCATTTTATAGCAAAATTAAAGAGCTAAGACAAAGTGAGGTGGCAAATTAAAGGAAAAACCTGAGGGTCTACAATGAGGGCATGAGGTGGCTCTATTATGATCATTTCATTTTCATGGTCATGGTCATTTTGCTGGCATAGTTTGGATCCGCCTGTCCCTTTAGAGGGAAAGGTCACCGAAAATCAATCCGAAGTTGTTCTGATTGATCACCTGATGAAACATTTCTATCCTGATGGGAGAGGTCTCTTCCAGGATGACAGTGCCCTCAGTGCAACAAGGTCTTTGTGTAACAGTAGAATCAATTCAGGACAAGTGGGTCAGTGACTGCACAGTTTTTCTCCAAAGTTAGATAACATTACTCAGAATATTGAGTATATTGACTTAAGCACTTTTTTTTTTGTTTAATTGTGATGCGTGGAAATTTTGTCTCCCCCTTCTGGCAGTGAGAGTTATTGCACTGTTGACTTGCGCTCATGATGTTACAAAATTTCCACAGTTTAGACATTTCAACCTGTCCAGGAGCAGTAACGTGACTCTGGTTCATGTGCGCAGACCTTTTTCTTCTGTCAGCGCTCTGCAGCGTACGTTTCTGATCCCGCGGCTCTGGCAAACCAATCATTGCTGGTTGATGTAAAATGCATCAGAGTCAGTGCAGGAAATTCTCCACAGAGACCAGATTTTACAAACTTGGTTATACTGTGAAATGCAGAGATTTCCTGGAAACAGGCTTAATCAGCATTGCGTGAAGTCACTTGTCTTTAATGAAACAGATGTTCTTTTGTATGCAAAAATCACAGTTACAGATTAATGCTTTACTATTTAATCTCGTGACTGTGTGTGTTTTACTGAATTTCTGAGTATTTTTGAGTATTAAATCACATTTAGTTTTTGTATCTAAAAACATTTTGTTGTGCGTTCTGCACATCGCCAAACGCAGCTTTAAAAGCACAGTGTCAACGGTTCGATTTCTTCACACCGTCCCCTCTCTGTGCTCAGGATCCAGATCTTTCAGTACATCATCTACGGCATCGCCTCCTTCTTCTTCGTCTACGCCATCATCCTGCTGGCTGAGGGCTTCTACACCACCAGCGCCATCAAGAAGGAGCTGCAGAGCGACTTCAAGACCACCGTCTGCGGGCGCTGCATCACCGCCTTCGTACGTCAGAGCGCGCATTAACACAGCTGCTGCGAATCATCACACCCACTGACCCAGTTACACTCCAAAGCAAAGCCTCTAAATGAGCTTTTAATTACTTTGATGTGTATTTTATTGCACCCTTGCTTAAAAATAGTGTTTACAGGCTTAGAAAAATGAACATTCAAGCAATTCATAATGCTTGTACGAGCCGAGGGACGGGGGGGTCAGCATCAAAGCGTTGGCATAATCACACACCTCCACATATTTATGAACGTGCACATCAGAAAGACACACTCACAAACACTCGAGCCCTTGAGGGTAACTCTGGCACAGTTTGTCCTTTCTAGCCTGATTAATCTAATTGCCGCAGATGTCCACTAACATTAGCTTAAACTGGCTTTGCGCGCGTGGTGGGTGGAGGTCTTTAAGGAACTGACAAAATATGAATCTCTTTCCGTCTCCTCGCCTCTCTCCAGTTCATGTTCCTGACCTACATCCTCGCCCTGGTCTTCCTCGCCATCTTCGGCTTCACGGCGATACCCGTCTTCCTGTTTTTCAACATGTGGAACACCTGCGCTGCCATGAGGGCTCCTGACGCCAACATCACCGCGCCCGACTCCATCTGCGTGGACGTCAGGCAGTACGGTAAGTCGGCCCACCTAAACCCCACAGCTGGCTTAAGTTTGTGACCTGTGCTTGTGCTTTTTCCTCTTGTTAGTGAGAGTCACAATGTCAAGAAATCAAGAGCTGCTTCTGAGAGATTGAGTGACGTCCCCCCATCATTATTAGTACTGCAAACCATCGCTATGAAGACTGGCAGCCTCCGAGCACTGTTTCTCAGCTCATCCTCGAGACGTCAAGGCCGGCCTGCCTTTTATATTTTCACTCTGTGCTTCTGCAAAGCTGATCTAATTAAAGGCGACACATTTTCATGACAGCTTAATCGGATCAGGTGTGCAGGGTGGGCCCTGATAACAGACTGGGTGCATGATACCTCAGATTTCTGCTGAAAAACACTTTTTTGAAGTTCAGTAACCTTTAACTTGACGTCAACTTGCACACACGATGCACATTAGCCACTGTTATCTTTATCTAAAACAGAAGTACTATTTCACATAATAAAATACATTTCCAGAGACAAAATAAACTTTCTGCAGAGGAAATCTGTTTTAGATCTTCTGTCCCATTTACCATCTTGTGACCCCTTTAATAATAAGTGGGAGGCATCGGAGCGTCAGCTGAATACACAAAACTGTCTTTACTGTTTGTTAATGAGGCTATTTTTAAAATCAGCTGCCAAAACCTAATTATACAGGAGAAGAAACGAGCACTGTGCTCCAAGTTTTCAAAGTTTGAAAGAAAATCCCTCCGATCAAGGCAAGCAGCGGTAAAAGCTTTTAACTTTGAGCACAAGAGGAAATCCTGCTGCTTCTCACACTGTTTTCACACATGGATTTTATCTGCATCATGTACCCAGGGTCTAACGTTCTGCAGCTCTGTATTTCATAATATGATACGAGCTTACGTGGGGACTCATCAAAGGGGTGCTGCTGGGAAGACATATTTTATAACCACAAGTTAGCATCATCTTTGTTTCCTTCTCAAGAACTGTAATGGCCTGAAGTAAAATCTAACATTAAACAAAGCACAGCACAGTCACATGACCTCTGTGTCAGCACCACAAAGTTTCCAACACTTTACTATAAACTGATAAAGTTGGAAATAATCCATCAAGACGTGTTTGTTGTCCGACTGGATAACGATCCCAGAATTCTTTGTGTATTTTGTAATATTGAACTGGAGAACATCATGATCCATCACAGACTACTGCTGTTTCCACTCAAAGTTAGCTTACATAAAAATACACCCATCATCCAGTTACAGGACTAAATGAAGGCTTTACCCTGCTCTCGATCCATCCGACATCTGTACAAACATCACGTATTTATCTCCAGTTTGCTTTAAATGTAATTTCTATACAGGAAGAGGTCACAAAAATACATTTAGATTATTGAGAGGCTGATTGGATCTCCATGAAAATCCACCTTCCCGCAGTATTACAGCACAGTAACGCTCTCCTGTGATTGCATATCTGCTTTATCTGTTTGATGGCCTAATGTACAGTATGTGACCCACATTTGAAGGACAGCTGGCCTGCGCACAAAGTAGGATGAGGATCACATATGCTTCATTGGCAGTTGGACTGTACCGCACTGTATGAAATATTAACCCCAATTACTGGCAGTCATCAAATTATCATCAGCTGAAGTGAGCGCTCTGTCACAGAATTGTATTAAATTGTGAAAAAATAAGAAGTAAAGGAAGACTAAAGCATGTATCATGAGCCTGCAGCTGCTAGTTTTTAAAAATGTTACTGTAAAGAAGTACATTGAAATAATGACCCATTTTTCCTGTAGGAGAGGCCCAAAGGCCCCCAGAGCAGCCGCCCTGTTTCCTTTAATCTTTATCCGAGCCTAATTCATAATGCTTTCAATCACACAGTCTCGGGGGAGGTGAAAGCTTCTTGTCTCAGATGAGAAAGCGGCAGTCCTGTGATGTTTCATCTCTCTGATCCTGTAGGTATTATTCCCTGGAACGCCACACCAGGAAAAGCTTGTGGAGCCACACTGGGAGACATCTGCAACACCAGCGAGGTGAGAGGACGCCGACCTGACCCTTTTTATTTGTTATTTCGTCCCCCCTCCCTTCGCTAATTTCCTTTTTCTTCCTCCCGCAGTTCTACCTGTCCTACCACCTCTACATCGTCGCCTTTGCCGGCGCGGGCGCCACCGTCATCGCGTTGGTAAGCTGCTCATGATCCCACTGATAATGTGCCTCTCGAAATATGCACGTTGCCATGGCGTGCTTATCTGTTGCCACGGCAACGCCGCCTCTCACGTTTGTCAGCGTGTCATGCTATGGGTTGAAATCCAGCTCCTGCAGCCTGCCTCTGCTGCGTGAGCGTGCGTAGACGGGGTCGGCGGTTTTACTCCGCTGCGGAGGAGGAGGACTGTTTTGTTTTATGTCCGGGGAAATGGAGGCACTAAAAAAAGCAATAAGCACCTCTCCAGATGTTGTGTTGGGTCACCTGACGGGCCTCTGTACTATGATGTGTTCCAGCTACCTTTTTTAAGGCTGGAAACAGATACACTATTTTGGAAGAAAATGTGCTGCACTGGTTTGTAATGATTATACGATATTACGATATTTGTGCACAATGTTTGACAAGCATCATTTGACCATCTGCAATCTGCAATCTGCATATGATAGAGGAGATTCCTGCCAGGTGACTGGACAATGACTACTTAGTGAAACCACCTGTTGTAGTTTGGCCGTAGTTAAAACCTGGACTTTTGTTTTGTTACACTAAACATTTATTCAAACCCTTCGCCATCATCATCTCCATGCGAAAAAATACTTTAACTCCATCTGGGCAAACAAAGAATAATGCTAATTAGTGGAATCACCTAGAGGTTGAGTTTGCGGTCTGCTCACAGGAAGAGCAACAAAATGAAGTATAAACAAACCAATCTAAAACAGTTCACTACAAGCACCACATTTTTCTACATGATTGTCCCACAGTGTAATAGAAGAGCCACTCGCAGCTGCAAAGCATTAAAACTATTTATGGAGGACGCTGAAACTGCTTCGTAAAGGAAAGATTGGTCATAAAAATGCTGCTGTCTTTGTGAAGTTTAAAAGGTTTTCCGAAGTTGCAAACTGTGTCCTAATTCCACACTAACTGTGTCATCATTAGAGTAAGCAGATTTTGAGGTGAGTTGAGAAGAAACCAACACCTTTTTTCATTTTGTATTAACAGGAATGATCATTTCCCACCAATTAAACTTAAAAAATATGGAAAAATCGGATCCCAGAAATTCACATCAAAAGTATTTCTCAAGCTGTTTAACTTTCACTCATAAATATATATATTTTTCCAGCCATTAGCAGCTCATTGCATTGTGGGAAAATAACAAAAACAATCCAGCTTTTTAAAATATACTTATACTTACACACCTCATACTTAATCAGCTTAAAATGAATATGGAGTCTGGAATTGGGACACAGCTGTAGTTTAAATTGGATCCACTGTACTTGTGTTGCAATTTATGAAAAACACAAACAGTTAAATCCACTGATTTATACAAACTGCAGCAGCATACTGTGAGCATTACTGCGCGGTGCATTAAATCTGTGTGCGGTCTGGACCTGAGACACGACACCAGTCCTCCGCTGCACATCAGTGTCTTTAAAGTAAACGGAGAAAACGTCTTTCTCTTCAGATCCACTACCTGATGATTCTGTCGGCCAACTGGGCCTACCTGAAGAGCGCCGTCTCCACGCACGAGTACCAGGACATCAAGACCAAGGACGACCAGGATCTGGAGGCCGAGGCGCGCTCTAAGGAGGGCCAGAACTCCTCCTCCTACTCATAAGGACAAGCGATCCTCTCCCGCCAAGCCACCGCCCATCTCCCCTCCACATCTCAACCCCACCCCTCCGCCCTGCAACACCCAGCGCCCACCCTCCGTTTAATAAAACAATCCACCTCGGCCATGTTTGATAGTCCCCTCCCACTTCCCCGCCCCTCCGTCCTCCTGGTTCTCCACCCTCTTCCCTTCCGCGATGTCTATCAAGAGTCGTGGGCTCACTCCGGGAGGGGAAGAGGACGGAGGGTCAGGAGCGCCGGCGGGCCCCAGACGGAGGCAGATGCTTCAGAACCGGAGAGCTGGCCCGCCGTGGGTCGAGCTCAGGTGCACTACATCAGTTCAGAAGCGTCTCCTCCAAACCCACCCCCAACCCAAACCCCACCCCCTCTTTTCGGGCAGCGGCTCGTGAACGTGGCCCCCGGCTGTGATGGCCTCGCGCCCTGAGCCAGCACAGCCTCTCGACACACAGCTCCTAACAGCCTAAAAAAAACATTGTTCACTGTCAGCTTCAGCCACAGGGAAGCCAGGCAGCGACCAACTTCCTCCGTTTTTTGGTGTTTTATATGCATATATATATGAATATGAATATATTGTGCGAATGTGTACGAATGTTGTTGTTTTTTTTAATACTCTCTGAAAAGTATGCCAGGTACTATTATACTTTCTTCTTCTTCTTCTTCTTCTACTTTATGTTTTTGCTCATTGGTTTTTTTCTCCTTTGCTTTCTTCTCCATCTTTGACTTTTTATTGCTAATGCTACGTTGTTGCACTACTACGAAACAAAAAAAAAAAAATGAGGGAGAATGAAAATCCCTTATAACCACAAAGCACCCCGGCTCCCTCCTTCTCACATAGAAATACCTACAAGACTCAAATCATGTGGTATCTCAAGGATAACTGTGCATTTACATGATCAGACTTTACTTTTCTGCTAATTTATCAATCATTCATTTCAGACCAGAGGTGAAGAGAACTTTGATTAAAGGAGCAGTTTGGTGAAATAAGCTTATTTGCTTTTCTTGTCTCATTTTTGTACAGTAAATATATATAAAGCTAAAGCATCCAGGACTGGAAACAATGAGCCTGACTCTGTTTGGAAGTAAAAAAATCTCCAGACCAGCATTTCTAAAACCTAAAAATGAACATTTTACATCTCTTATTGAATTCATGTTAAAAAAATTTAAGTCTAAGTGTAAAAACTAGTTGATCTGATAACTAAAACTACGTAATAAAATGAAAAATTGATGTTTTTACACTTTTGTGTACATTAAAAAAACAGAATATATAATTTTAATTAATTAACAAGCCTGCAGCATCGGGGGTGTTTTGTGGACAAAGCCAGGCCAGCTGTTTCCTCTCGATGTTTACCACAAGAACATGAAACTGGTGTCAATCTTCTCATCTAAATCTTGACAAAAAAGCAAATAGGACTATTTCTAAAAATGCCAAACTTTTCTTAGTTTTTGGTTTTTGCTACACTCATCACCAGCCGCAGCAGAAGTCAAAGGTCATTCTATTTTTTTTAACACACACACACACACAAAAGAAAGACACACACCTCAGGTATCAAACTAAATCTGATTTTAACCAGTTGTGTTCTTTTCCAAAGCTTCACCATCTAAACTGGATTGGTACGCTGTCCTGTGTGAAATATACAGTCAAAAGCAGTTCCGTCATTTCCTAAAACATCCTCCTTTTAGCGAATGAAGTCCACCTGTAAATAGCCGAATCACCCTAAAAGATCTCGATTCACACACTTCTCCCAAAACGGGGGAGAACACAATCAGTGTTTTGCCATGCTCTTCTATTATTATTCTTTTTTTTCCACAGATATATGTAAATGTACCCTTTGAGATATGTGTTTAGCACTCAAATACTAGTTCTGCATTTGATATAATAATTGTAATGTAACATCTTAAATGATATGTCGTGAGAGGGATACAGTGCAGTCATGATATGATATGATGGATTGAGGTGCTTGTGACGTATACATTTTAAAATGTGAAAAAAAAAAGGAAATTGATTTTTAATGTTTTATCAGTTTTAGGCAGCTTGTGATTCAGTAATAATGATTTTATGGAACTTGTTTGTGCTTTTTTTTTTTTTTTTTTGTTTTGTTTTGTTTTCCAATGGCCAGCCAAATGAGTGACTCATCAACATGTGAGTTGAGAAAAAAAAAGTCACTTTTCTTCTCTCTCTCTTTTTTTTTTTCCTTTTATTTTGAACGTCATGCCTCTCATATGAGCCACAGAGACTGTTTTGGATGTTTACACTCTGAATAACTACAAGTCAGGAATTTTCATACATTAATTTTATAATCAGATATTGTTTAATAATCATGAACTATATTCTATATTGATCATCACTGGTTAGTTAACCCTAAATAATTAAAAAAAGAACACTGAATAAGACAAATTTTTGATGAGATGAAGCATGTCAGTATCGTCCATGTGTGCAGCTGTCTATTCTGTATAAAAAAAGGACTATATTGCCATGTGTGTTATGTTTGATAAATATACGTGCTTTGCCGCCAGGTTGATGTAAAGGCAAACTTCAATTTCCTATAAGACGATGCGTGTCCGGGTGTTGTTGTTTCCCCGTTATTTGCATGAAGGAGACATGACTGTGTCTTTGCAGTTTTTCAGGTGATGTGTAGTCAATTGTACTGACAACTATGGTAGGCGGTGTTTGCCCCCCTCCTCCACTCTTCCCCCCCTCCACCCACTCTTTTCTAAAGAAAACTCCATTGTACTTTGATGGCATTGTAGTCCCTGTAGGTGTTTCATTATGGTTTTATTTTTTAAGTTGGAAATAGTTCTATGACTCCTATATAGTGATGATTTTTGTAACCTTCTCTAGTAAAACCGATATTTTTTATTATCGTGACACCGTTGTCTCCTGTCTCGTTCTTGTGTTTGGGTCTCTGAAGTTATTTGAATTAGTGCACAGTGGTGATATACAAGGCACTGATGGAACCACTGACTATTCCCTTCAATGACTTATTAATTGTTTTGATATTAAAGCATCAGAAAATAGTGAACAAAACCGACTGAAATGTCCAAATTCCAAGGTAACGTTTTCAAATATCTTTTTCTTTGGTTCAAAC
>JBAJHX010000011.1:5695465-5723621 GCA_037176925.1 Amniataba percoides | reverse complement strand
ATGCTCTTTAACAGCAAAGATCATCTGCCCAAGACCACCTGATTTCATCCTTTCCTTGACATGTAATATTCATAAAATGCACCAACGTTAAATGACATGTCGAAGGCATAAAATGCATAGATGCGAAACAGAGAGTGATATCAGCATTCTCATCTAACTCTTAGTATATTTTTGAGTTTTAAATTACATTACCCATCTTAAATTCTTTGCATTTTATTTGTAGTAATGGTGAAATTAGTTGTTCCAATAAACCTAAAAAAAACCCACAAGATTTAATTCTTAAATCTGCCTCTACTGTGTATCTATCCAGTTATCTGATGTGACACTGACGTGGTTTTTGTTTACATCGTCTCTTCAGGGCGACGCAGCTGCTGCAAAAACACACGTGAGACATTGCTGAAGTGCTGTGGTTTTCATGCTGCGAGAGCAAAATCAACCTCGATTCTGTATCTGTGCTTAATGCTCTTGACAGGGTGTGTGTGCAAGGGTGTGTGTGTGTGTGTGTGTGTGTGATGGGGAGGGGGGGTTCACCCAGCCACCCATCACGACCTTGAGGATGATCACAGATGACTGGAGTGGACGTTTGTTTTTCTCCTCTTTGTGTTTCTTTCCCGTTCTCCCCCCTCCTGCCACGAGGTTCGTTTCTGTTTTGACTGATGCTCTGAAGGATTTCTGTGTTTTTCGAGTTTCTATTTTCGGTCTTGTAAACTAGACAAAGTGTCACAGTCTTCAGCTCGCAGTTATTAGCAGTCTTGCACCGCCTCAGGCAGGAAGTGAGACTCCCCAAACATGCAACTACAAAAGCAGCAACTGTTGTGTCTGCCGAGGGTGATCACAACATTGTTCTTTTCCATTAAAACTCTGGTCTAAGCCCGAAACAACAAGGAAGCACAGTTGTTATCAGCTTGTTTGTGACTGCAGTGAAACTCAGCATCACAACATACAGTAAGGTTTTCATTGTCTGTGGGGAAGCAGTGTGGTTTATTGTTGCCTCTGGTGTTGTAAGAAATTGAATTTCACAACGTCTTTGTTGATGTGACGCAACACATCTTGGTAATAACTCAAAGGAAAGTTACATCCTTTCATTGACTTTGTTTTCAACTTCACAAGCCCTGTTAAGGCGTTATATACTGATAAGCAGTGACCTGAAAGAGAAAAAGAAAAATTGATTTTTAATCCACACGTGATGCACCGATCCGCTGTAGCTACCACCATATGTTCCCTCCAGTGCACAAGCATTCATCCACATTGACTCACTGCATTTGTTTTCCCATGAAACCCCCTTCCCCCCCACACACACACACACCAACTGGACACATGCTTGGCCTTATGGGAAATCCACCACCAGTGAGCCCAGGGTTACAAATAACCACATCCTCCCATGTTGCTCACAGTTGTGCAGCATCCACTGGGTGGACATTTGTAACATGACCACAGTGGAGGGGTGAGGTGTAGGCGGTGCACAGGTGTGTGTGGGGGGGGCTCCTTTTGGTTCGACCAAAGTGAACCACATCCTGTTAGGATTCATGGGTGAAAAGAGACGTGCTCACACCAGACACCAGCCAAGTCTGACCAAGCCTGAGGAAATTTAAATAAAGCAAACGTATAATTAAGTCGCCTGTTGCTGAGCTGACATTTGTCACTGTAACATGCTGATCATACCAGACCAAGTGCGGCTGTCTCCTCTGAGAGCATTAAACTGAGCGACTGAGCATTTGAATGATTTATTTCATTTGCATAAGAAAGATTTATTATTTCTTTTTTCAAAACTTGAAAATATATTTGAGCTTTAAATAGACGGTATCGTTTTTTGACCAAATGTCCAAATATTTTCTTTTTAGCTTCTTCTGTTGATATCTTTCTATCTGTCTCTAATTTAATGTTCTATATTACCCTTTTCATTATACTTAATTAGATTTTTACCATTTTTGCCAATTAGTGTTAATTTGATGACGTTTTGCAGGGCATTTCTGTCCTGCATGTAGTTACTTATGACAAGTACTTTTCATGTAGTTTTGATAGTGCTACTACTTTCATGGTAAAGTTGTCTGAGGAAAAAAAAAATATGTCAGCCTCCATTTCTGCACAGAACTGGTGGAATTTACAATTTCACACACACTTCCAGACGTCCAGCTCATAAAGAGCTTCATACACAACTTCCTTCTAACCTCATAAAGGGCTGTAACAGATAGTGTGCACACACACAGTTAAATATCTACAAGTATGGCAAAGTTTAAACAGGTGTGATCAAGAACATTGCAGATAAGAGCCAAAGGTGCTTTTGTCTGGAAGGGCGGCGACCTGTGTGCGAATGACGACTGTAACAGAGGGCTTTTGTCTAAAGTGACCTGTTCTGTACCTTATCTGAAACAGCCAGATATCGGGTAGTTTTTGCAGTTACTTTGGCATAAATGATAAGAAACTTACTTCTTTTCATAATTTTAACATGTGAAAGTTGCATGAAAATGTGATTTTGTATTTTTAAGCTTTAATCCAATAAGTCATTTAAGGAAGAGGATTCAGAGGATCTGTTTAAAACAATGATCCAACTTCTGCACAAAGTATTTCTTACAAAACGGAAAGGAAAGAGGCAGCATGTACTGTCCCTTCTACATTTTTAGCCTGCAATCTCTCCATTCTCCCTCCCCCCACTTCTCTGGTAATTTCCGTTGGATGATTGAGTCTGAATTCCAGATATCCCACAGTTAAGATTCATGGGCCTGCAGTGTGTGAGGACGGGACGCCGCTTAACCCCTTCCACTTCTTCTTTTCTTTTTTATACATTTTCTCTTTCTCCTTCCTGCTCCTCACCTTTCTCTCCTACCCTTTTCCATCTCTTCAGATTTACTAAACACGTTGCTCCCTTTCCCCCTGCTCCATCCTCCATTTCTCCTCTCTGTGCCAGGCCTTCACATCGAATCACAATCGGTTTGCTGCAGTACAGTACGTCACACTGTATGAAAAGAGGTGGAAGAAAGTGAGAAAGAGAGTGGGACGAGGTGTGTTTTCAGACCGCGATTGGGCTCAGGCAACCAGAACGTACACACACACACACACACTTTTATCATATGCATGTGTTCATGTGCGCGCTCCCACAAATTCCTGTTTGGTCACGTGGCAGCGATATTAGGAGCCGACCGAGAGCTGGACTCTCTCTCTTCCACTATTTGAATAATCAATATGGACACGAACACACACTGTAGTTTCAACCATGAGATCGGGAAAAGCTGCCAACAGATTAGGTGTTAAAAAAAGGATGCAATCACACCTACAGTGCTGCATGGAAGGAAAATAAAAACATATACCTACACATTTTAACCTCCACTGTGTCACTTTTGAAAGAAGACAGCCAACAACACACTGGTTGACTTACAGATAAAAAGTTAACTGACAATAAAACACACCCTTGTTCATTTTATTACATGCTGCCACAGCAGCTTTTGTTTACTTTAGATAGTCGCTGTTTAACTGACCTGAATAAGTACTTTTCTCTTATGGCTACTGTTAAACTACATTTTAGCATGTGTCAGATGAACATAATGACGTCATTAAAGCAGCTGGATCTTGAGGGAAAATTCGGTGCATCATTAAAGTGCAGTTGCCACTTGCAGCCACAATAGTCGCTGCTCAGCAGACTTTAATATGTCTCGTTAAAGTAGCTTGTTTTTAGCCATGCCAGCGGTGGATAGTTGTCTTAACAACTGTCAAATGGATGGCCATAAAATTGTGCATCGACATTCGTGGTATGCAACTGACTCTAGCGGTTCATATTTGTGGTTTTGAGTGAAATATTTCAACAATGTTTGGATGAACTGCCATGACATTTGGCTCGGGCATTCAAGGCCTCATTCAGGACGGGATTCAGTACTTATGATCAAATTCTGAATGTTAGTCAGCAAATCTCTGCATGCTCACAGGCTGAATTAAAATAGGAACAAGGTAAATTTCACTTTCTGTTGCCATCATTTTATCTTCATATCTGTCCTCGATTATATTAAAAATACTGTGGCTGGAGAAGATGCAACATGGTTAAAGGAGTAAAGGCTGCGGTTAGGAGAGTTGCGCAAACCTCCCCAAAGTTGCTGCTGAGCCCTGTTTATCCCTGGATATCAAGCACATTTGATGACTGGCTGTTTGAAAGCCGGTGCTCTCCTCCTGGCTGGTTACTTCTGCAAATAGTTAACCTCTGAACTGCTGAACATGTGGAGTCTGTGGCGCAGCAAACTAACAGGACGAGACGGAGGTGGCGGCGACTGAATCTGCAGCCCTCCCTCCATTCAGAGGATGAAGGCTGCTATTACAATGTGGTTGGCATGATGAAACACACATAAACACACACGCAGTGGGGACATCTGAAGACGGCGCGCGGGTCATGCTCTTTTCATTCCCCTTGGCTTTGAACTCAGGTCCTTTGTTACACGGTTGATCTGAGGTAAACCACAGCGTTGTGTCCCACTTCCTCGCTTTCAGTCGGCATGTAACACTCGTCTCATTCCAAAAGGGGAACTTTCAAGTAAGAAGAAACACAGTGTGCTTCTTCACAGCTCGGAGGAAGTAGCACAATACAGGAAAATGGTGAGAAGTCGCTGGCGAGGCTTGATAGCTTTAAATCAAGGGTGCTCGAATCATGCTACTTGCAAAAAAAAAGTTTGTTTTAGAGATTTTACTTTGACTCTACCTTTCAGTAATACATCATAACATCGCTTTGCACTGAAAACAAGTGATGTAACTTCATTAAACGTGCAGAAAAATCTGATTTATTGCACCAGTTATGACGTTCAGCAGATAAAAGCAACAACATGTGGTGAATTTTTGCTTTAAAAGCCAGCAGTTACATCAACTATTGAGAATGCGAAAATGACCATTTTAGACCATTTTGTTTCTTCATCTACACATACCAAAGGAAGTACGGAGACTCTCGGGTTAATTGTGTGTACTCTGATACTGACAGTCGGTGAAACACAGCAGCTGTGGCCAGGGGTGGAAAAGGGGAAATGTTTTCTCCATTCAGTGCAAAGGTTCACAATCTCACCCTGGCTGCCTCGACACGGTTACATAACAAGCGAACATGTGAGGGGAAAAAAAAAGGCAGCAGACAGAAAAAAAGAGGGGATAGATAGATGAGAAAAAAGGGGTGGAGGGAAAGAGACCGGATGATGTCATGCATTTCATAGTAAGAGAAGGGGATCAAGTCAGCAGGGCGAAACATTTTTTTTCATTCTTTCTCTCATTCTTTGAGTCGCAGCGAGATGCCAGAGCGCTGAGCGACAGTTACAGCGCAGAACTCGAATTTCAGCAGATGTGGCAAACTGGCCTTATTTGGCATGCCAGGGAAGAAAAAAGGAAGGAAGGAGGCGGCGAGGGCCAAAATTCCACATCAGGTTTTTATCAAAGCAAGACTGATGTGGAGTCAGCAGCAGCCTTTAAACCTCGCTGCGAAATCTGAATAACAATCTATGGATCAGGTCAGTTATTTGCAGGCCTTCCTTCAACTTAACAAAAATTTAAGCTACGACAAAAAGAAAAAAATCAGGCACATCCAAGCTGATCTCGTAGCTCATGTGGAGGTTTCTTTGTGTGTCCCCGGAGCACAAACAGTTCATTTTGACACATAAAGACACATTCAGCCGCTCACATCTGACAAAACAACCAACAGGAAACAGAACAGACACCTCCTTGTCTGCTCTGTGCGTGACGTTTTCAGAAATAGCCGCCCCCGCTGTTATCAAACCCGGGTCACACTTCCTGTCTTTCTGCTGCTCGAATTTGCGCAAGGGATTCTGGGTGAGGGCTGGAAGAACGGGGTGCCCCGCCCCCTCCCGCTCTCAGCAGGAAGTCGAGTGCTCCCACTTCCTCATCGCTGAGAGCAAATGCAGAAGTGGAGATGGTTCAGGTTGGAGAAAGGTCACTCTCGGTTCTCAGTTATCTGAACATCTTCACTGTGCTCTTCCTCCCTGGTACCAGTAAACAAAGGACTAGTTCACGCTGTTCCCATTTCATTAAAAAAACAAACAAACAAATGCATTGAACCATGAAAGCAAATAAATAATGCAGTTTATTTGTCTTTTGTGAACCAATTCAAAGAGGTTTGAAGGTCGTGCAGTGAGGAAAATGAAGCAAAGATACTAACACTACTGGCACCATCGGCCTTCTGCAGGCGGAACGAAACAAACCTGAAAATTCTGAAAAAGTTCAGGTTGGCAAAGTTACGCATAATTATACAGGAGCGACGCCTCTCATCTGTGTTGGAGGTGGGTGCATTAGCTAAACAATGACCAAAGCATCCAAAAGATTTGTTGCCACCAAAAACAGGTCTTAAGTCATTGGCGTGGGAGCATTTTGGATACAAACAGAACGTCCAGCAGGGTTGTCTGACCTGCAAAACAATACTCGCTGCTAAAGTGTCCGACACCTCCAATTTACTGCATGTTTACCATCCATCCACACAAGCTGTGTGAATAAATAATTACTTTAATGGCAATTTACTTAATGATACTCTCAGATGGTCAGGCATTGAATATGAACAGTACACTTTGAAGTATATAATATTACATTTCCTCAGTCATGCTGCGGCGACATGGTGTTTGGTCTTAGTGTTTGTCTCCAGAGTGGCTGAGCATGCTCTTTGACCACGAGCCAAGAAAAACCACAGCTTGGTGTCAAGTGTTTTTTTTTTTTTTTTGACTGGTTGCTTATTAAGCCACAATGAGGAACACAGAAGCACGGAAACTACCTGAATTGTTATTGCGCCCACACATTGACAACAAAAAAGCTGACATATAACTGTGAAAGCTGCACACATTTGGAGGTGTATTCTCTCTTTTCTTTCCTTTTTTATGAAATATAACAAATAATAATATATACAGTGATATAACTGATATTTAAGTGACTAGGACATGAAAAATATACATAAAAGGAAGCAATGATGTTGCATGTAGATATTAACCCCCTAGTTTTGGCATTTTCCTCGTGTAAAACATAATGTTCGATGTTGTTGGATGACTTTTCAGGCCCGAGCTGCTTTCCTCGCCTTAATAAACTCACCAACCCTCCCACATTCCTGAAACAATGACTGCTCTCTGAACCAAAAACAGTGGTTCTTCAGCTCAGGGACGTGTGGTAGAAGGGAAAAAAAAAAGTCCCTCTTGATGTGGTAACACATTGTCCTTATAATAGGAAGGTTATCTGACTAGTTTCAGAGTAACAGAGGAAGGGACAGCCCACATTCTTCAGAGCTGACCTCATGCTTGCAAACCATTATACCTGCTCTGAAAAGAGTGTAAATCCAAAGACCAGCTGGGTTTGAGGTGGATTATGTGTTGCAACACATACTTTCTCTAATTACTGCTCTTTGGTGGTTTTCTTTTTACTTCTGCTACATTCTTAGCACGTGATAACATTAAATTATTTAGATTTCAGCAGCACAATCTCACATTAGTCTGTACAGAGGAGGGCCGGGCGAAAGAATGTATAAAACCGTAATGGTTCTTCCCTGCAAACGCTTATCCAGATAAACACATATTTAACATTGCATGAAGTTTCTGGGAGCTGTGTGTGAAAGTCATTATTTATTTCTTACTTTCTTCATCCTACTCTTCCCTGAAGGATGCACAATTTAAGTATCTGTTATCATAGCTTCCATTACCGGAGATAAAGAGCCAGATTCAGGAAATTCCTGTACAGAAAATGGGAGCAATTGTGTCCAAATATGGTTGCACGTTGGCACTTGGCGAGAAGTGAGAAAATGAGGTAAGGGGGACCGATACGAACTTGGACGCCCCAAAAAGGAAAGAGCTCATTTTGTGACGCTCACACCATGAAAACAAGAGAACGGACCCCCAGGTGGAGCCTCAAAGCGGTGACACTTGAAAAAGTGAAAAGGCGTTTCTGAGTCCACGCTCGGTGCACCTGCTGTGCACAAACAGGCGGCTTGTTTTCACCCACAAAGATGCCCTCACACATATTTTCTGGCTGTCCGGGAAGCCTCATGCATATTCATCCTCTTCCTCTTACTTTACCTGCCACAGTCAATTCATCACCCGGCCATGTGCACACACACACACACACACACACAGGATGGACAACAAAGGCTCCTAATGAGCAGGAATGCCCACAGATCAATGAAACAGCACGACAGCTGTCGCAGCAGGGGGGTCTTCTTATTGGGCGGCTGTTGTCTGCAGCCAACGGTGCCCCCCAATCAGACAATGGTACGCCTGGCTGTCCCCCACCACGGGTGAGTTAATACTGTACAGTGAGAGACAGGGAAAAAAAAGAACAACAGGCAGAAAGGAGCTGAGAGGAGGGTGGGAGGGGAAGTGGGTGATGGTGTGGAGGGGTGACTCAGCGGCTACAAGATGAAAAAAAAAATCTCTCCCCCTGGGTCCTGTTAAATGCTTGAATATGGGACGTGCATCGAGAGAGACTGTTGGAGAGCATTATCGACCGCAGGACATGAAGTCAGCCATGACCACACACTACTGTCTGCCTCAAGATAAAAATGTTACACATTTCAGTTTTCAAAGCTACTTCCTGCCTCTGTGCCATTAAGACCGTTAAGCTGAAGCTAACTTGATTTAGCTGATTGCTGATTCATGTAATAAATACACTGCAAAAAAGTGTCAAAGAATGTATATAAGTGATGGTCGTGACAGTCTAAAACCAACAAAAAAAGCACAAAAAATCCCCAACAAACACATTTTTAAGATTGGCTGAGATGGAAGAGAAGATAAAAGCAAAATGCAACAAAGTGCAATGGAACCAGACTTAAAGAATAAGTGATGACGTACATGAAGTATTTGACTTAAACATCCACTAGAGGCATGAACGATAGCGGCAGCTGAAAACATCATGACGGGGAGACTGTCACCTTTCATAAACTTAATAATCACAAAAAACAGTCAACAGGAATGAACAGAAACTAAAATTCATTTGCATTTACTTTAGCAACATTTGGCTAGAATTTGTGTTACAACTGGATGGAAACTGACTGGCAGGCGGTCAGTGTTCTGCTTTGTACGCTTGTAAAGGGTCAACATACATTATTCAAATGATATAAACTTTCAAAACCAGCAGAAAAAGCTGCTTTGCTGGAGAAGTTCCTGTTTTAATATCATATGCTGACCATAATCTAGTGTGCCAGCTCACAATATGACAAAATGGAACTCAATGTAAGAGTGATGCTGCAGTGAAAGTGGAGGAAAGTGGCATTTAGAGGTAGGAAAATAAGCCACATGCTAAATATCTCTCTGCTGATGGCGTATAAACATATTCAAGGATTTACAGCAGGCATTGAGAGCATCCTGGAAAATGGTCTTCACATTCATTGTGGCCTGAAGAATCTATTAAACTATTTTATAGCACTAATCCCCTGATGTATAATAACTAAAGGTGTTACTTTCCACTTATTTATTCCATATATCACCACCAGAGTGGGAGAAACACAATCATCATTCATAAGATGCCAAACATTCAGAGATTTATACGTCACTCTTAATTCACATACAACGTGTGCGATGACATAAGTGGAACAGAGGCGGGTACAGTTATTCCCATCTGCTGCAGCGGCTCGGTGTAACGTCTGAGGAATGCACGACGGGAGATGTTGGCTTGCACAGGGAAGAGGAATGTTCGCAATTATGGCTGGTCTGCAGTTGGTGTGTGTGTGTCTGTGAAAAGTGTGTCTTGAGGGATGAACAGTCCAGTTCAAAGATAAAATAACGGGGGTATGTTTGTGTGTGTGTGTGTGTGTGTGTGTGTGTGTGTGTGCGTGCTCCTACATGCAAACCACTCCCCCACAATTTGTGTGCCTTCACTGTGCCACTGGATGGATGCAGGGATTACATAAGACGAGGTCTGATTGGCTGCTTCGAAGCATGACAACTGGACCGGTCTGCACAGATGCACCCCGGTGGATTATGGGTAGCATTGGACAGTTGCATTAAGAGCAGACTGTCTGTCTGACCAAATGTTTTCTTAGTATCTCTGGGCTCTGTTGATATTAATGCTCATATTAATACAGTGGCAGGGCGGTGAGAGGAAAACAATTACATTAATCTTTATTTGTGCAGTGGATGTCAAAATAAAAGCCCCACAGTGTTTTAAGGTGAATTAATACGCATAAAAAACAAATACCCAGAGTCAGGGAGTTTAAAGCAGATTACATAACACCGTACAAGAACATGGATGCTATAAAAATAAAAAGTCATTTTAGAAGACAGCGGTCAAGCTTTCTAGATTCTGACATTTAAATTATGGTGATAGTGCACCTTTAGTGCATGTTTTTCCATTTTTCACAAGAAGATAAAGTCAGTTTTGAAGATGTCTCCGCACATTATTCAACATTTGGGGAGACCCACTGGGCTATTGAGGGCAAATAATCAGACAGTATGTCAGTTTCCCTTCAAATGTATCACAGATTTTACTTACATTTCAAGAAAATTGGCAAAAGAAAATGTGAATTCTGGTTCCTTTCTACCACCATTATGGGATTATTAATTGGTTTATTGAGATGAACAGATGTCAGCTCTCCAGTCAGGTACCATTAAACCATTGCAGAAAAAGAGTCCTCCACAAGATCATGTAATTCAAGGAGCACAGGTCAAGCCTCTTCAGTGGACGTACACTGACCGTGTGGTATGTAAAGTACAAAAAGCAGAGTACTGTGGGGAAGTTCTCTGTCCAGTTGCAGCACAAATTGTTAGATATTTTGAGAAAATCAGCCAAAATAAATGTGAATGACGGCTTGTTTCCATTCACTAGCGTAATGCAATAATAAGGTTTGTTGGGTCACAGAAATAAACATTCGGAAGTGCCATTATACCATTGTAAAATAAGATTACGTAATTCAAGGATTATGATTTTTAATTTTGTCGGTCACAAAGTTTAACTTGGAATCTGTCAACAAACAAGACACGCTCACACTTTATTCCCACATTGCTGGGAATTTGTGGCTTGTCAGAGCGAGATGAAGACAGCAGATAAGCCTTTGACTGAGTGACAGTGGCAGGTCTGCGCATGTTTGCTGTGCTGTGTTACAATGCAGAGACACACACTGCTGGTGAAACACAAGCTGAGAGCAAGCCCAAACGCTCTCCCCCGGGTCTGAAGCAAATCAGTAGATCAGCTAGTTTGACTCGCAGCCATCGATTTCTCGAGCCATCTGCTCGCTTTTGGCCCCGCCGAGCATTTCCATGACAACGCAGTGTTGATAAATGGTGGAGAGTCTTATTTAAGTCTGCAATCTGTTCATGCGGTGAAGTTGATTCTCTGCTGCTTCCTTTGTATGTTTATTAAAATGAGTGCCGGTGGCCGCTGATGTGGCCTGACAGAGATGAGCTGTAATCCTGGATCAACGTTTTCACAACAGAGGGGGACTCGCTGTCGCTGGGAACATAAACACAACATTTTTAGGAATGAGAAACAACTTGTCGTGGTGGATTTTTGGAAGTTATATTAAAGAATTGTATCTGGAGTTGAGGGAAACAAGTCGAAGGATAATAAAATAAGAAATAAAACATCATCTAAAAGAACATTCTTAAATGGCGACTACTTTTTTTCTTGTTTTATGCGTTTCAGATGCAAACCAGATCATGGTATCATTTATGATTTAGAGGAAGTTTACCCAGCAGGTAAAAAAACAGCATCCCCGCCGCCGCTCCAGTTCCCATGAAAACAGGTCGCTCTCCTTTTGTCTTTGCGGAGATCCTCTTTCCTCTGACCTTTTCCCTCACGTTTTAACCACAAGTTTTCTATTCCTCAGGGGGTTCGTCCACTCCCACTCATGCACAGCTGCTTTATTTTCAGATTACAGCCTTTGCTCAGATTCAATGGTGCTGCAGAACTGGCTGAATAAGACGCTGAAAAGTGTCACAGTGCAGGTATTTGTAGAGATTTAAATCTCCATCACTGTACAGCGCATAATGTACCACAGCTTGGAAATATTTGCTTTGTGGCCGCTGTTTAAATGGTGCATTAGGTTCACTTTTTGTCTAAAAACCGTAGACATGAATTGCAGGGGGACGTTTTCCGCTTGTTTGAAGACTCAATAAGCCGATCTAATGGCGGGGTTTCGGTTCTTTCATTTGCTGTTAATTACAGACTGTATATTTAAAACAGGAAAGAGGAGATAAATACTGTGGCTCCCCGGACTAACCTCCAATAAACTTGTTGAATGACTGTTGAGACTTGCAGTACTTTACTTTTAGAAAAGCAGAAGTTATGAGCTGACACTGTTTTGTTTTGGGCATTTTACCTATTTAAGTCATTCAATCTGCAGCACTTGCAGAGTTTAGTTCACTTTTTCATCACACTAACAGTCTGTTAATTATGAGTGAACATCCAGGTGACTGTAAGTTTAGTTTAGTTTCTGCTGTTTTTGCACGTATTGAACAACATAGATGTAACATGTTGATTAGTAAACTTTAAAACAAAACAAACTGTGTGTATAAACCATAAAGTCACTGCTGGATTTATGCCTAATGTAGATGGAGTTATTTTGCCCTGATTCATCTGAAGTTTATAAAGTAAACAAGCCTTTTAAAAGTTGTTTTCATTTCCTCTTGTGTGACCTGACACCGCAAGAATTCTGACTTCAGATTTCGACATCCTCGTGATTATTGTTTATTGACATGAACATGTTAAAATCTGTTTATGTTGGCATCATTCTGCTCAATAAACCAGATTAATGCAGCTTGATGATACTTGCTAGCTACAAATAAAATAGTAACTGTCTTACTTACAAAACTGTCTTAAATTACAACTGCAGGCTATAACTTGAAGTCAGTTTTAACCCCAGTAATTCTACTTTTCACCACTTCAGTGCGCTTGCATCAATGTAATTTCTACTTTGCACTTCTTTGTGTCCTCGCTGAGACCCCGGCCTGCGAAGTCGGCATGCATTTCGAGCGGCAGTGACAGATAAACGCTTCGAAATGAAGGTAAGTTATGTAAACATCAGCTCTGACACCAGCAGGAGATGTTGGCTCGAATGACCCGCGGGGGGAACCTCAGACTTCATCTTCCTGACTGTCTGTCTCCTCTGTCTGTCACGAGTTATGTAAGATCCAGCCCGAGGACTCTCAGGGAGCCTGACGGGACGTGCATGTCTATCTCAAGTATCTGGCAACCCTCGTCTCTATGCGATCAGCGTCTTGTCGGGCTGGATTAGTGTGTGTTTTCTTTGACGGTCTGCTGGGTGCCGGGGAAGTCGCTGCCAGTTAAGACGCGAGTGTTCTTTAACACGTTAATGTCAATCGAGATGACAAAACTCGAGCAAAACAAAACTTTCATTAAAATGAATGAAAACACTGCAGTGATGCTTCATATTCGGCTTTAGGGGACAGTTGAGTGAGTCCTTTTGTATGAAAACATCATGCTCTGAAGCGAACAGTTAAAATCTTCTTAAGCACAGAAGAATCTTAAGCTCTTGCTGCTGTCAGGAACACACATCGGCGTGTCCCTTCCATTGAAAGTAGTCTAGTACAGAGAGTCGCTGTGCACAGAGCTTCCCGACATGCAGCCTTACTGTAGCTAGAAGCACCGGTTGTCCTATTTATCGGCACTGAGCCCGGCCTTGCAATCCAACTAAACCATTTCACCCCTCTGGCGAGCGAGCGCTCCTGCTGCCGAGCCCTGATATGACATAGACGTGCAAAAGAGAGAACCCATTTAGCAGCGCTGTTCCCGTCACTGTGCAAATTGATTAGCTTCTAATGGCCACGGGTTGCGTATAGGACAACCTGTCTGCCGGCTGCAGGAATGCAAGAGGCTGCCAGTCACTAACATTAGCCTATTGTTTCCGTATCAGATGCCGACAAGCTTTAAGAGACTGCATTGTAGGGAAAACTTGTGGTTTGAATTGACCACTATCTAATCTCATCACCATTTTAAGTTTGGTGGAATGTAAATGTCTTCAAATCGTCACCACTCTGCCCTCTTTTACCTTTTGAGCTCGACCACTTTAGCTCCAGGTTGTGTAAAATCGCTCTTTTATGTGAATGCTCTTACTGTCACAGTGTCAACACGCCGTCGTGCTGTTAGTCATCGTTCCTTTAGCAACACGTACAGGACTTCAAAGGCTGTGCACACTGTGAGTTCACGTCTAAAGTGCCCTGATAAAACCACTTTGTTTGGTTTAAGCCTCATAATCTGAACTACTTAGCCGTACATGGAAGGTAATTACTTCAAGTGGTATCATGTACGACCCTTGTTTTGCCCACAGGCTACAAAAGTTCAGGTAAAGCACAAGTATCAGCCGGGCTCTGCATTCTCATGCTGGATTACGAAGGCAGATTAAGGTGCAGTATCTGAACAATGCAAGTAACATGCAGGCAGTCTGCTTACATGTCTGGTTTCCTTCACATCACCTACAATGAACTAATCAGCCCAATCAGCCAAAGAACAATGGAGCTCAATTCATCTCAAGTCTTACTGTCAAAAGTATCAAATCCAAATCCAGGAGAATATTTTGATGTAAAGCCAGTTCACATTGTGGTGCCCAGAATGTGAGTGAAATATGAGCGTTCAGATAAGAAAAACAGGCTGCGTCAAGACCAATGCAAGACAGACAGATGCTAAAGTATGATACCGAGGCAGCACCTCGCCTCAGGGCACCTCACTGCGTCGTTTACGTGAATGCAGCACCCAGGAAAAGCCTGAGATTTTGCAATCTCACAGGGAGAAAATTTACAAGAATTTAGTCATAATCTGAGTATAGTGCCACAAATATGACAGCTCGAGTCCCGCTCAAACCTAAAAAATAAGCGACACAAGTGACTGTGAGTTTTGTTTGAGATGGCAGAAGGACCTCACACAGACTGAGAAACACTGCGGGCAGCAGACGACACATTTCACTCCTCACATGCACTTCCAGGAGTCTGTAGCTGCATGAAACCCATCCAGCGCAGTGTTTCGAGCTCCTCGGGCTACGAGTGCTCTTGCATTTGGAGAGATTTGTTATGGAAAGAGATCGAGGGTGGGCCGTTTTCTGGGAAATAACCCTGCTCTGACCTCGGAGAAGCCGGGGGAGGGCGGACGGGGGAGGAGAGGAGGATTCTTAAGGATTGTGGCAGCCCTCTTTCTCTACGCCTCCATCCCTCCCGACTTTCTCCCTCTTGTTTCTCATGTTAATCCTCTGCTATTTTGTCTCACATTTCTCATCGGAGCCAAGGGCCAGATAATGCTCATAACAAGCCGCCGTGTGGAGAAATACTCCCTCTTAATCAAATAAAAACAAAGGGGATATTGAGTCGGGATTAACTCAGTTGGCATCTTGCTGGTGGATATTTTTCGCTGCAGGAATAGAGTTCATTTTACACATTAGGCTTCATTCATTTGTAGGAGTGAAAATATCAAAGGAATGTTTTAGAAGTGGAGGTTCATACCTTACAGCAGCCTTTAGGGGAACTATCATCTGAATATCAGCTCTCATACATTTGTTTTCACTGGATGGCGGGGGCACTCTAGCTCACAGCTGACATTCCCTCCACTCCCACATCAGCTACTCCCGAGATCCAAACTACACTGGAGTGGTAATTTATTGTGGACGAAATCTCAGTTTTGCACTCTGATGGGAGCATTTTTTTCAAAGACGAGGCCCATGTCTCGGTTTGATATTTTTATCTCACATGTGGCTCACCACTTTTTATCCGACACACGCTGCTGATGCTCATTCATGCCACAGCCAAAAAGAAATGTCAGAGCTGGCTCTTATCAGAGAGTGAAATCAGCTGTTTGTGTAGAGGCGAGAGGATCTGCTGTCAGGGTTGTTCATTTCAGACTTTTTTTTTCTTTTTTACATTTCTGCTTGCGGCCTCAACAGGTGTTGTTGTCTGTGGTAAAAGGTGGTTGTCTCTCGGATTTTTCTGTACTTTTTCTTTGATGAAGTGGTTTTGGTTTTGGTTATGTGGCGCCCTATTTTGTGAATGTCAAACAGTGGGTTTGAACTACACTGCTGAAGCACTGCTGCACTGTGGCTGTTCAAATGGAGGGCCTGTTGTCATGATATTATAAAAATTTCAAAAATCTTTATTCTGCCACGCCACGACGATCCAGACAACAACAACGCTGTGCCACACTGTGTCCACCGAGGCTCTCCAGCGAAGTGGTCACTGCCGCGCTCACAACACATGAGCACTGACGCCATTATTGTTGTTGTGGCCGTTTTGGCGACGTGCCTACGCTGGGGCACGGGGAGTTTTTTGGGGGGCAAAATGGGGCACTGGGAACAATGGGGGTGTGGGTGGCGTTTGGCGCTCGGCCCAAGGTGCCAGTTGCCAGAGCAGGTCATGTGCCAGATCTGCAGACAAAGAGGGCGAGTTGGCGCTCATCTGGGCAGGAGTCCAGCCGAACTCGGGTTGGGACAGTGGAGGTGGGGGGGTGAGGGAATGCAGGCACACGTCTGACTAAAGCCTTTATGTAAGGAGGGGGCCTCAACGGACAAAAAGACACAGGGACCGGCTGTTTCCCCTGCAAAGGCACAGGGGCATCTGGGATTCTATTCACCCAGCAACGGCTCAAGTCTTTAAAGTGAGCGTTTTGGGGAATTACGTCAGCTCGCGGGAAGTGCTATCTGCTGATTTACAGCACAAGCAGAGCAGCGTTAGCATGTGTGCTCCAAATATCCGCGCCTGTGTGCAGCCACATGGCCTGTCTCTCATCTCTCACTGGTAACCTCCTCACATTTTGTCCTTTCGCTTTGTTTTCGTGAGAATCGTCTGCCGCTAACAAATGAACGTGCTGCCCACGAACCTCCATAACTCATTAATCTGGACCCTAAAACAACGCGGCTGCACCTTTGCCACTCGGGCGGAGGAAACTTGGCAGAAAGGAGCGCAGCTGAGCCAAAGACTCGCGCCTAAAAAACAGGAAGAAGCAATCAGCTCCTTGACTTCCTTGTGCAGCCACAACAGCCAAATTAGTTCAGCGGGTCTTGTTTTGGAGAACAGGACGCGCAGAGGCCTTGACAGCTGGTTTCCTTACACAAACCTCTAAAATTAAAAATGAAATTTGTTGTGATTTTGACTTATCTTAAAACACGTTGGCTCATGCATACACAGTACACCTTTAATCCTAAAACCCAATAAACAGCAGAGACAACTGACTGTACTTTTATAATTGAGATTACTGTGCACGCTGTTACTCAATCAGGTCTCGTTATCTTTATTGATTGGTTGTTGACCTGGATTGTTCAAATGCTATCAGTGAGTCACAGTCTGGAAAGTCTTTTGCCTTACAGAGGAATCATTGGTTATTGCAAGATAAGACAGTCGCGTCACCTCTTTTAACATTTAATAAATCAGTATCTATCTTACATGCAAACAGCATCATGGCACGTACACGCTGTCACGCCCGGTGATGACTGTAGCATCATTCAGACTGCAGAGAGCGTCTTGTTATTGCTCTGCGAATGAGCACATGAGGTGAGATGCATTTATTGTTGAGCAGCGTGTATCAAACAGCAGCGCGCTGCACCTCACGTCGGCCGCGTATCCACGGCGAGCTTGCATGTCTGTTGCCATGGAGACAGCATATGGGCCACACAGACTGAAGCGACACGTAATGGGGACCAAACATAAGTCGCTGCTGGGTCTCTGCTGTGATAATCTTAGACTGTTACTGCATCAGCACACATTTCATGATATTATTTGGCTTTCTTAAGGCCTTTTTGTATCATTCTGACATGCTTTTACATGGTCTGACACTTATGACAGTATGAATATATTAGCAAAACCTTTAAGGCACCAAGAGTCATGTTGACAAGCAGCTTCCTTCCTCTTATCAGCGCCTAGCAATGATCCTTAACTTAACTAGACGCTCTGCAGTAAATATTGCGTCCTGAGACATTTTCAAATGGAGGCGAAACTGATGCTGTTTTAAAATGTCACACTAACTAATTCTGAAACTTTGCTGCCAAAAGCAGCGAGCACAGTAATTACTGATACAGTGTGAGAGGAAGTAAAGTGCAGCCAGCCTTCCCTTTCTGGACACACAAAAGGCCTCATTCATTTAAGAAGAAACAAGGCCTGCTGGGACATTCAGGAGCCCGAGGAAGCTGAGGAGATCTTGGCGTCAGTCGGGGCTCATTCCTCCACGTGGGGCGAACCCCCCCCCGAGGTTCCTGACGTGGACTTAGACAAAAAGAAAAGAATTTATTTGCTATGTTGCGGGTTTGGGTTCCACTCATGACCTTTGGCAGCACCCAGCTGGACGAAGACCACATCTGACAAATCACCGTCCAGAGTGAAATGCGGGGTTTGGTCGCTGAGACAGAAGAAATCGACTCCAAATCAATTTCGCAAGATACTGCGGTGATAATAAATCTCATCATCAGTTGATCCCTGTTGGGAAATTGGATCTTCTTGCCAACCACAGCAGGGTCAAAGGTCAGTCTCTGCGATCCGGGAGATTTGAAGTGATTCAACAACTTTGTCGAGCTGGACGGCGTTTCAGCCTCTAGAAACAAACATCACTATCTTTTCTTCTCCTGCACCGATCAAACGTGCAGCTTCTTCACAAATGGCTCAAGGCACGAAAGCTAATTTCAAAAACCTTTTTATGTTAAAAAAAAACATGAAATAACATCTTGAACATGACAATGAGTTACATTCATAATCCCTTTCCATTGTGATAACGTTTGTGTTTTGCCAGAATGAGCAGTCTCAATGAGAACATTCACTTCCTTTAGACAAAACAGCATGAAGTCCTGAATTCCTCGCATGCCCGGAGAGGCTGGTAAGTTACGTTTTTGTGTGCGTGTTGACGTCCTCGGCTGTGATGGATGCTCGATAGCAAAGGCCGCAGCTGACCTCGAGCTCGACAAAACACAGAACAGGAACTTCAGGAGCTGCTGTTTGACAAGAGAGAGAGTAAAGCTGGCCGTTTAAAGGAAGCCTCAAGTTTCTTTCTTTCTTTCATAGTCTCCGTCATTGAGAGAATCCAAAGTTTCCAAAGTGAGTCAAGGGGTTTGTTTCTAAAAACAAATGCCTTCATGGACATCCAGCTTGCAGGCTTAGCGGCAGGAAAGTGAGCCTTGAGATCAATGATTACATTATTTTTCTAAGCACACACACCAGCATGCTGTCCTCAGATGTAAAAGTTTTAAGAAATCCCAGGATGAAGCAAAACTTTCCGCTAATGAGGGGGAAAATCAGCCAGATCTTACTTTTAAAGACTCACAGGAGTGTTTCTGGGTCTGTGGTGCATGAATGCAGGTGTGTGTGCGGGCGATGCTTTATTTAGTATAAGCAGCCTTTATTTAGTTCACAGCACACCTATGCAGAGGGGGGTTCATAATGCATTCAGCTCAGACGTGCTTAAGCTCATTTGTCAAAGCCTGGAGTCATGAATACCACCTTTACAGGCAATTATTGGGACTAATAATCAGATTTGTGCATGCTCCCAGCCGCTGATAATGGCAGCGGGCTCGCAGTCCTGTGTGCTGCCTTGCTGTTGTTGACAGAGCTCCGAGCTGACCTTGGTACAGAGTGACTCACTGCCATGCAGGCGGGCGTTATCGCCACTGGACTGAGCTCACAGACAGGAAATAAAAAGATAAATAAACACTACCTCGAGCGAGCATGCGATACGAGGTTAAGTGGATTACGGGCGTGGTGTCGACTTGAACTCCTGAGATTCAATTGGAGCTGCGCGATAAAACGCTGATAAAACGCATTTGTTGCAACTGTTCAATAAAATTAAATAAAGTTAAATTCCCCCCGAGATCTCTGAGCTCATGCATGTGCAACTCACACCACTTCACACGTAACTTTTTAAAGCCTACAGTGGTCACGTCCTGTGTGCGTTTCAGAGCCCAGTGAGGTGCGCACAGTGACGCTTTGAGCAACAGCGCTTGAGCAAGACTCATGTCACATTCACCATATGATGTAACACCATGAGGATGCTTCATTAGAGCAAGAGAGACGTGAAATGACAAGCAGCAGGCTGTCCTGAGCATTAGCCTCGGGGCCTCATAACAAAGTTAGATGGCAAAAAGCACATTTTAGATGCCTGTCGTTGCCTGTTGTTCGTACGTTTGATAATAACCCTTCCTTTAGGCCATGTGAGGAGACAAACAGAGAGGCACTGTCGGGCCATAAGAAGTAAAGACAGATTATGTTATCAGTGCAGCTACACCCTGATAAATGCAAACACTAACCTGCAAAGAAAGGAGCCGTTCAGGCAACTTCTCTTAATTACAGCAGGAGCAAAGTGCAGCTTTATCAAGCACATGCGGTCGCCCACAGCTCGAGTCAGGACGGCGGCAGGCACTTTTCCAAAACTGAATCATCAATCACTGTCTGAGACAACACAAAAAAAACTGTGGGCTGAAAAGGTGTCCTTGGGCATCTCACCTGCATACGCAGAGCTGAAGTGTATAGGCAAGAAACGTCATAATAACTCAGTTTGATACACGTCGTGCTGCAAGCTGAGGCACATATAGCAGGTGTGGAAATGTACATAACCACATGCTTCAGTTGTTCAAAACTTTCCTGGGTGTGGGTGGCAAACAGGCCTCAAGAACTGCTATCATCATGGTTCCTTAAAGAAAGTGTCTGCATGTCTACGCAGAGACACTGACAAAGTCGAAGGGGCTTGCAAAAATGTCAGCCATGAGTCATGTGACCTGGTGCATCTGAAAAGCTGTTTTTTTTCAGTTCCAAGGGAAACGAGAGCTCTCCCTACATTTTCTGTCCATTAAAAACATACACTTGCTAACAAAGGACAGCACACTCGTGCTTGAGAAAGCGCAGCACTTCATCCTCCATAATACTAATAATATGATGTACTATTGATTACCCGCAAGGAAACCCTCTTTTGCTTTCCACCAACCATCTCGAGAGGTCAGAGGTCATGCTAAATTACACAACAGCGCTGCTGGAGCTGGGAGGGAGCGTCTAGCTTGGCTTTGCATTTTCTGCCCCACGAACTGCTGCATGTGGCTCTCATGATGATTAATAAAACTCAAATAAGGACATGACTAAGCTTGTTATTAACAAGGGGGCAGTAATTAAGCAGCTCTCTGCGGGGACTGTCAGGGTAATTAACGCTCATGATCAACATTCTTCCAGCGAGCAGCTCCACCTTTGAGAGTCTCAGGGCACCACACACTCTTCTCAGGTTTACATTTCATAGTAGCAGAAAGCAGAAATGTTTTTATCCCTGCTGAGTTTCTTTTGCGGCTCACAAAAAAAGGTCCTCTACTTTCTTATTACAGTTCCGGGTTTAATATGGCAAACCACAGAGCTTTTACTTCAACATCCAGGAAGAAGTGATGCAAAACCAAGACATTAAATTCTGGTTATTCCAATAATGCTTAATAAATTGTTCCTGTGTTGGCCTGCTAATGTAGAGGTTAATTACAGCCGTGATCTGAATATTTGAGGGTTAGTCTAACCAAGCATCATAGGCCTGGTTTGCTTAAAGTTTTAAGGTTCAGGAAAGGGGTTTTAGATATGCTTTTTCCCACTTTTGCATTCATTGCATTTTAAAAGGTAAAACAATTAAAAATGCAACATCCCACATGTATTCCTATATGGACTGGAAATCCTCCAGTTTATGAAAAATGTAACTGCATCATTCTTCTATTAAAACATAATGAACAACCCTTTTATTTTGGCTCCTACAAACAATAATTCTGTAAGAAGATTTGTTGTTTCTTTTGTGTGGTGAAAGAGAAAGCAAAAGTGTTAGGTGTCTGCAGCAGCATCATCCTCTGTGGGGAGGAAGAGGAGATGCAGAGAGTGGCCCAGATCTGTGCCTGCAGCGAGGGAGGAGGCGTCTCGTCTGCAGCACGGCAGCCACAGCCTCTCCGCTCGGGGGAAATGTCAAAGCTGTCGCTCTGCATAAACCCTCAGGAGAGCAGCCACCGAGACCTTGTGTTTACATCTGACGGATCCACCGAGGGCGTTCGTAGGATCATGAGCTCCCTGCAGGCACGCACGCCTGCATCAGTGGACGCCGCAGAAGTCACACCCACTCTTTTCACTTCACACTCGAGCTTCACCTCGGAGTGGATATTTTCAGGACCACCTCATCAAGTCACAATGAGTCGAGCTGACGCTCTGTGATGCCGCTCTTCTGTCTACGCAGCGGCATTGATTCTGTGCTGTGCTTTGGCTAATGCATTTACAGGCAATGGGGAACAACATTTAGACACCATTGATCGGGGCCCCACCTGGGGCCAGACTAATAGAGCATGTCTGGGATAATCAACCCAGGCTATAGACAGGCAGCTCAGCCTGCTGCTCAAAGTCTTTAATGTAGGACCATGCCTGCTGTCTACCTCACTGATTCTCAACAAGCCAGCTGTGCTTTTATGCAGCAGTTTGCTGCTGTAATTAGCAGTCATGCAACTGTTTAACAGACTTTTACCAATCCACTGGATCTGATGTAATTACCAGCTGATATTGTAGGTGGCAAAGGAGTTTGGAGGTGTTTCTCTGCTTCCTGTAGAGCATATCTGTTCTTTCTTACAGCTTATGTGAGTGTTTGCTCATGAGTGTGAGCTTTTTATGTGTGTTCAGAATAGTGCTATAAAAAGTTAGTTCCTGCTTTCCTGCAAACTCCGGACGCAGGGCTGCACTTATCTGTAAACACATTGCACAAAGAGGACGTGACTGGTGAAACATTTTGAAGCCTATTTGGTTGCATAAACACATTTTGATGCATGTACTTACAACCTAAGCAACTCCAGGATGAGCTTTGTGAGGATGATCCAAATCATTTCATTCATTATTTTGCTCACACTCGTGTTTAAACTGAGAAGTTAATGAGATAATTTAACAAGTTTCAATATAAGCATAATGCACTGTTTGTTTCTATATCAGTTTAACACTTCATGTCAGGTTGTATGATTACAGCTACAGCCTTTCTTCATAATAACTCACAGAGTTATGGAAATCCCCTTCCTGGGACCTCAGGAAGGATCAGAAAGAAACCAGATAACAGATAAAAATGACATCAAATTAATTTAATGCAGCACATTCTTTGATTAAAGGTATATCTCCTGGCTAAAAAGATCATTTAAAAACAGTGGATTAATGGATACAAAGCATCGCCTCATAACTAAAATCAGAGTTGTTCTTCTACTTGGTTTTCACAAGGCAACGACGACATAAAGAACAAGATAATAAGAAGGACTAATTCTGTCTCTTTAACACACGGAAGATGAACTTTAAAGAAAATGAACATATCTTGGTAACTAATCCCACTATGTAACAGCTGTGACTTGTGTGTGTATCAATACATTATGGTATGTTATTCTGAGACCCCCCCCCCCAAAAAAAATCATTCCTTAGTTTGAATGTCTTTGTCTCTGAGTGTTTTTATAGCTGTATTACATTTCACTGTGAAGTCACATCCTATGAGCTAACATGCACAGGGCCCTCGAGCCTCATACCTCATACCCTTTGCCTTTGCCATATGTCGATAAAAAGCAGCAGTTGTGAGCACTTGTGTCAGATGACCTCTAACATAGCGGCGGGGAGGGGAACAAGTGCTGCGTATTTGCAGGGTGCTGCTAATCTGAGGTGTCCCCCTCGTGTGTTTTCTGAACACATGACACCGCAGACAATGCAGAGAGAGACGTGGTTTGGACAGGAAGCCATAATAATGATACAAAGATACTGCCTTAAACATGTCTTTCCTGTTTTTCGTCTCCCCTCTGTGAATGTGTCCCTGTAGTCTCCGGGCATATTAAAACTAATGGTCAGGTGTTAACGTGCGGTCGACGGCAGCCGCGGTCCGCCTCACTAGCGGTGCCAAATGGAGATCCTGGGTGGGTAGTTGCCATGGAAATCCACAGCAGACCCCGTGTTTGTCTCCGCCAGAGACTGATAGAACGATAATTGAGTCAGTCAGTCGCCTCCATGCAAAACCACCCAGCAGATACCTGCAGATGATGTAAAACACAGATAACAAAGAACACACAAGCCCTTCTGGTGTGTGTGGCTGTTTTTCTGTCCTCTCTGAGAACCAGAGATCGTAAACAAGAGCAGCCATGACAGCAGCCCCGACAAGCTGATGTATGTTCTCCTTGTTCTCTGTCGTAGTTTGGTGTGTGTGTGTGTGTGTGATATTTGCTCACTCGAGCCAAACACCAAGTGCAGCTGAAGATGATTTTTCCTTTAATCTCTGAGCGTTAGTGATGCAGATTCATTAAGCCATGAAATCTCTCGGCCTGTGTCTAATCACGTCCTTCCATTGACTTTCTATAGAAATGTGCCACGCCCAAAATTAGCTTTGTGTCCTCTCTCTGAACATGCAGTCGTGGTGACACGAGAGGAAAAGCCATCGTTTGGGAAATGTGAATGTATTTGATCAAATTCTCAGAATAAGTGTTGGTGGCGTTACATTATAAGTTATAAGTTAAGGTGTCATTAATCCTCTTGGCATCATGGCTCATCGATATCAAACCGACCTAGAAACCGTGTTTGTGACCACACACCAGCCACATGCTTGATCCATCAGTTAGTGCAGAATGCGAGCGCACAACGATCCACAAGCACACAGCGCGGCAGCCGGCCTCAACGATGGCACATGTCGTGACCATTAAGCAATCAATCCCTCTCTTAATCAGGCCAGTTTCAAAGATGCCATCAGTGGAGACAAGAGGCTTCAGGGGACAGATGGGTAAATATGTTCGAACGCAGACAACGGGGCAGAATGTGCCGCATTTGTAATCTCCTGAGAAACGCGCCAACAGGACAGGTTTACCGGCCAGCGCCTGCCAGGGAGAAGCAGCCTCCACCGGGATAACAAGCATCCGACCGCCCAGCCCAGGGAAGTGACTCAGCAGCAGCTGTTGCCATGGGTTACCATACAGGACACCCGTTGGATCTCGACAAGCTCGATGCTGACACATCTGAGCCCCCCCCACCCCCCACCACCACCAGTGACTCCACCCCATCTGCTGCTCCACCTCAAATCCTCTGTCACTTTCTCGAGAGGCGCTCCAGTGCAGGGGGGAGAAACGGGACATGGGAGGTGTTAATCCCATTGAAGGAGGACTTGCGAGGCTTTGGCCTCCGCGCACTAGCCCACTAACCTCTGCACACACACACACACCCCTCCTCCACCTCCACCTCCTCCTCGACCGACACAGATTAATGCCTTATTAAGAGCAACTGACTTAACACCAATCCACTTACACTAACATGTAAGATTTGCGGACCGTTACGTAGCCTGAGATCAATCTCCACATCGGCCCCTTGCTTTTTCTCCGGAAGGTACATTTTGTGACTGTTTATCCACCACAGGAAGCACACGGACAGGATACAAGTTTAAAACCATAACAAAGGAGCATCTGGCTCGGCCCGAAATGTTCCAGGTGGTCGTGCTCCTGAGGATGATTTCCTCCCTCGAAGCTGAGCCGCGTCCCCGCTGAATGAAAGCAGGTACATATAGGTGGAGTTTAGAGGATCTGTCAGCGATGTCATGCTAATGACATTAAGGCTTTGTAGGCGGTGGCTAATTTAGGACCAAGGAAGTTTAGGAGTAAATCTCCAGCTGAGGCTACACCCTGTACTCTGGGTCAGGTCACGCCGTCCCATAAGCCACCGCTCACCAGTGCATCAAACCGGACAACACAACAAACGCTTCTGTTCCTCTTTTCTAAATGCTTTCTATGTTTCATTATTTAAAGACGAGGGTGCTGCTAAGTTTAAAGTTAGTTTCGTTCAGTAATGTCTGACAAGTTCCTCAGTCTGTTTTACACAACGTTTTTCGAGAGCTCGTGAGAGCAGGTGGTCGAACAAGTTGCTTTTACGTTCCCCTGCCTCCCTCCCTCTCTCCGCACAGGGACAAACTTCATCTCCTGTGCTGGTAAATCCCCGCAGAGCTCACTGTGGAGACGTTTAAGCCTTTCAACAGTGCACAGCCTCATCGCTTGAGGACTGAAGAGCACGAGAAAGCACGAAAACTGTCTAACAGGAAGCTACAAATGAGATATGAAACATTTGCATGTGTAATGAGGCTGACTGGACTTCTGAAATGTGATTTTTGCGCTAAAATATGCAGCAGTGTCGGTTCGGTGGATGTGTCGACGCTAGAAAAAGCACTCTGCAGGCCAATTATTTAGTAACAAATTCTTTTTTATTACAACATTTCACGTTTTTTTCCATTTCTGGTAATGGTTTGTGGCAGAGTAACATGACTGCTGAAACTCCAAAGAATTCTGATCTACGGTTGAAAGCAAACACATGGAATCAATTACCAGTATTTTCTTTTTTTCCTCATTGGAGACAATTCAGAGACAGTTTGCAACACAAAGGCTATCCTGAATCACTCTGACAAAGGGGCGTTACAAATTAACCGTAAATAATTTCCATTTTGAGCATCTCCCCGATCTAGGTGGAATCCGTTACACTTTTTTTTTTTTAATCCTCGTGTACATACAAAAGAAAAAAAACATCGTGACAGACAACAGTATCAATTTTTTGGGGCATTTACATTTTGGCCAGCGTACAAACAAAGTTGTGCATTTTTTCCCGAAAATTAGAAGACGAAAAAACAAAAACAAAGAAAGCTTGACGCCTCAGCTTTGGCGCAAAAAGCAGCCACACAGGAAGTTGGGAGTTGGTGGTGAGACGATGATGAGCTTCCTGGGACGCGGGCCGCACACACCGTCCCTTAGGCCTCGCCACGCGCACGTCGATGGTGGTGGGTGTTGAAAGGGGAGACGTGCACCTTCTGCGGCCCGTCTCCCTCCGCCTCAGACCAAATCCTCCTCATCTCCCCGCATGGGCAGACGAGCGTGAAGGTGCTTGGGGTGGCGTCTGATGAGGGGACGGGGGGGCCGACCGCCCTGACGCAGGCATCATCCGTCCGCAGGCTGTGCAGCTTGGTTATTGTTGTCGTTTCATAATTTCGGTTACAAAGTTATACAGCTAAAAGAAGTGACTGAAAACAAGGCAATGCGGGAGGAGGGGGGTGTACAGTGCATGACGGGAGGGAGGAGCTTCACAGTGACGCCGCCTTCTCCTGTTCGATGGCTGCAGAAGGGAAGAGAAGGAAGGACTTGTTAGATTTCCAGTGAAAAACAGGATAAAAGCAGATTTGGGCATTTTGTGCACAAAAAGGAAAGAGGCGTGCCGCCTTTGGCTGCAGGGGCTCTTACTTTCTTTTGAGGGCAGGGGATTCTTCTCCTGCGTCTCTGTCTTCTTCAGCTTGGACTTGTCGAAGTTGTTCACCTCCGAGACGTCGGGCTTGTCGCTCATTGTTGCAGATTTTCTGTAAAAAGAAAAGAGTTTAACAGGGAGCAGCAACAGGGAAGCTCCTCAAATAAACACATGATGTCTCATCATCAGTCACAGTGTTGCTGATGGATCAGAGAGGCACAAACCACTGGAGCGTGTGCTGCAACCTGACTTATGCCAGTCGAAGGGCGTTGCCTAAATCTCAGTGACCAAAAAAAAAATCTGTTGAGCAGTTTAACTACATGCGCAACCGCGGACTACTTCTCCCTCTGAATGTGCGTCCGCCTCCTTTTGTTCGCGCTGCGTGATCTGACTCCATCCATCCCCGTTATCCAACACAGCCCGGGATGTTGAGCACGGAGGGTGGAGGGAGGAAAGGGGGGGGGGGGCTGCTCCAGACAATAAAGCCAGTCCAAGGCGTTCAAAGCCAACATTTACATAACAATAAGAGTTCCCATGCTGAGCAGAGCCAGGACAAATATGAAAACCGGGACAGTGCGCATGACTGCGGGTGGGAATCTATGTGGAAAAATAAATAACATCAGGGGATAAAAATACAGATAAGATGCAGATGTGTGTGTGTGTGTGTGCGCACTGAGGGGCTTTCCACATGGAAGCGACATCCGCACATTGACTTGTCACGTACTTCTCCCCTCAGGGTGCCATCTGGAGGAACCACCGCCCAGATTTTCTGCACGCTCACCTTCCAAGTTCAGCTGCCACGAGCTCAAAAATCTATTCAGCAAAACCAAACACACACACACACAAATACACGAGGGGTGCTCGGGGCTGAGGGGGACTAAACAGCGCACAGAGCATCGTTTGCGTAACGGAGCCGGAGCGCACAAAGGAGGGGGGGCAGCCTGAGACAAAGACCCGCAGCACATGTCCGCCCTGCTGTCACCTCACACCCGAACACGAGCTCCCAGAGCCAGAAAAACGAGCCTGGATCTCTCTCTCTC
>JBAJHX010000011.1:5673935-5695365 GCA_037176925.1 Amniataba percoides | reverse complement strand
ATGTCCGCCCTGCTGTCACCTCACACCCGAACACGAGCTCCCAGAGCCAGAAAAACGAGCCTGGATCTCTCTCTCTCACACACACACACACACACACACACACACACACACACACACAACTCGAACACTCCCCTCTTTTATCGCGTTTGGCGCATCTTTGGCTCTAACTCCTCTCACCAAACTCCTCTCATTCCAGCAGCTGCGCACTGAAACAATGTGAGGAAATTATCATCGTTGTTATTTTATTTTATTCTTTTCTTTGCAGTAAAAAAAAGGAGGGGGGCTTACCTGAGTGTCTCTGACGGTCTGAAGTTCTCTGGTCAGCGCGGTGCAGCAGTAGTGGCGCGTCTTTGCGCAAGCATCTGATATAGTCAGAAATATGCTAATGACATCTGACATCACCGCCTCTCTCATCCTCCTGCATCCCCCCTGCTGGAGAGACGAGCACCCTGCACCCTCCCCATGAAGCCAGACAGCAAAAAAAACCCCACCAAAAAATTAAATTACATTAAAAAAGAGCTTTTTGTGTCAGTAAATATGCATGAAAACTTGGATTTTTTTGTGTTTTTCTTCCATGTGGAGTTGCTCCACCTCCTCCACACACTCCTGTTTGTGACCAAGCTGTCTGTTCAAAAAAAAGAGAAGAAAAAATGCACTGTTAGTTCAGCTTGATGTGAAAATGACTCTCCTGTGACTTGAATCGCACATTAGTCCTCCTCCTTACTTTTATCTTGAGGAGACGGCGCCCCCTGGTGGCGGCTCGGCGTCCTGCACCGCGCTGCAAAGACTGACTTTTACAGAAGCAGCTGAAATATATGGAAGATCTGCATCCAAGAAGAGGTGAGGGCCGTAAAGTTTCTGCCCTCCTGAGACAAACCCGGAGTCCATATCAGCTAACCACGACCTTTGACCTCAGATGTTGAGCTGCTGGTTGAACTGCATTGATTTATGCGTAGTGGAGGAGTATTCAGATTTGTTACTGAAGTTAAATCAATAATGCAATAATAGAAGAATGGATGATTAGTTCAACTCCTCTATTCAAGCATTTTTTTCCCCTCTGAGTGTAAAAATTTGAAGTTTTGAGTGGAGTATTTCTTGTTTTTTTGCAAAATACTCGCAAATACCAGCAATAAGAAAAACCCTCTCTTCTTTGCATAAAAATGTTCACTTACTGGAAATACTCCAGAGCTTCCAGCCGCATCATTTTTCATTTCATCGATTCATTACTGTATGCCAGCTCAAAGCTGAAGAGCTGCCAAAATGAGGTGCATTAAACTCATCATCTGATTTAAACGACTGACTTTACACACAGAACATGAAATCACTTGTCACGTTTAGTGTCGCTCAGTCGTCAAAAACATTCATATGAAGTCTTCTAAACTGCTTTAATTTGAAGGTTAAAAGAAAATTTAAAAAATCTTCCAAAATAATAAGCCATTGTCAAAGCTTTAATGTCAAAGATACAACTTGTGTTGAAGTGTTACATATAAAAAAAAAAAATTCACACCTTTTCCACCAACTTTCTTCTTATCCATCAAAACAGTGAAACCTGCTTCATTCAAACTAAAGTGACCCATTACAGCTGAGATGACAATTACACCGTTTTTGTGACAGAAATCACGGTTTGAAATCTACAATCAAGCTTCGGGCTCAATTTCTTTTCATGACCTTTTAGAACATAGGCAAAGCACCCGCTATGCCTCCGTACTGCCGCAGAGCTCGGACTGTCGTCAATTAATCGGATACCTTTTTTGTTTTAGCACGATAACAAGAGCTGAAGGAAAGTGGACAGCAGCTTACTGTGGGTGAAACGACTGCAGAGGTAAGAAGCTTCAGCACATTCATGAGGCTCACTAAAAAAATGTTAAAAAAAAAAAAAACCCTGAAGTAAATTAAGTATTTGTCACATTTTCAGCTTTGAAACAGCCACATTTGGCCTAATGATTGTGCTAATTATTAGATATTAGAATCAATGTAGCATTAGCTCGTTAAGGGTTAGGCGGTATTATTTTTAGACTTTCAGCAGCTGTTACAGCAAACACTTTGCGAGAGGGAAGGTGCACATTTGGAACTATAATTATTACCTTGTGAAGCAGAAAGAGACAAAATACTTGTAATCACGTGAGAGTGGAATGCTTCGCTCAAAGTCAAGTTCAACATGAGGTACAAATAATACAAAACGTTACATAATGGACCCCTTTGGTTAAAGTGAAGGCCAGGCCTCAGGTGTTAAACTGAAACTAAAACAAAAAATAAAGAAGAAAGATGCTCATAAATACAGACTTGGTCTTCAGAGAAGAAAGTGATATTCCTCTGTGTCCTTGGTGAAAATGTCAAAGACGATGTGGGCGTGACCTTTGAACTGTCACGTGGGGTTGGCCAAAAGCGGGCCAAATCGGGCCTTTTATCGAACCTTTCTGGAACATGTGGCGAAAAGTGCCAGCCAAGCGGCCTGACTGCGGGGGGGCGGGGGCGGGGAGAGAGAGGCCGCCGGGGCTGTGTGTCGTGGGTGGGGTCCGCCCTCCCTCGTTCTCTACAAGGGTACGTGGCTGAAGAGGTAGGACACTGACTCGCCGTTGTGGGTTCTCCTGATCGCCTCCGCCAGGATCATGGAGATGTCGATGACCTGGAGAGAAGAGCGAGGCCGACGTGAGGAAAACAAAGCTGTGATCTTTCACTGATGATGTCAGCCCGTCCTGGAAGAGGGCCCCTCCTCTCAAAGACTACAGATCATCAGTATTATTCAGCCTCCTTAAATACTGAGGACTTTGACATTCCTGCACACATCTGGACCGTTCTTTCATTTCAATTCAAGTCACATTGTCCATCTATATATTTTACTGTTTTAATGTATGTTCAATATTTAATTTATGTTTCTCAATTGCAGTATTTGTTCTTCTACTAACATCTATGTTTACAGTGGGACCCTTTGTGTAAAAACCTACTTGGCAATAAAGCTGACATCTTCAGGAGTTTTGTTTTTCCTTATCTGGGTGTCCCACATGATACACACTGTAAAGCCCTCTGAGGCAGATTGGTTATTTTGGCATTTTGAAATGAAACTAAACTTGCTGCTTCAGCACTTCTCTGAAACTCGACTGCAGCATTCTGCAGCACATAAATCTTCTCCATCCGATATTATGCGATACTAACAGTTTAATGTTTGCATCAGCTGTTAAAGGACAACAGAATAAGTACTGAAGTGGTGAAACATCAATTTGACCCCGTTTACACTGGGAACTAAAATGTTATCTGGACATGGGATCCGCCTGACAAACTTGCACAATGTGATCTGAAAACAGTGTGGACAGAAGAATGATTATAAACGTCAGGAGTTACTGCAAAGATAAATCCAGACCCAGATCACATGCTGCTACCCGATGTATAAGCGTCAGATGATGAACATGTGCTGCATACGACAGAATCAAAACTATACTGTGTGGCCTAAAAAAGAAACACGTGGCCCACGTTGAAGGGCAGAAACTCAAGTGTGTGTTTTGTACCTGTATTTTCGGGCACGCCTTCATCTTTTCCTCCTGCGGGATGGTGTTGGTCACCACCACGGCCTCGAACGGGGCGCTGTTGATGCGAGAGATGGCCGGGCCGGAGAAAATGCCGTGTGTGAGGATGGCATAGACTTTTACCGCGCCAGCATCAATCAGCCTGATAGGAAAAAAAAAAAGTTGCAGAATTTATTCACTTGCTTTGTATTACGTGTACTGTGTATTTTTTTTCAAGCTTCAAAGCAATGGGTGGACTTTAACGGATCACTGTGTTGCAGTATCTGAGCTGATAAAAACATCTTATCAGTTTTGAGTTAAAGCTGCAGTCGCCACATCCTTAACACTCAACAGACTCCCAGTTCAGATCAAATCTCAGCTCTTTGTTTCTGCAGCTGTTTCAGTTTGTCCACCGTACGGACGGACAGAGTGAGAAGACTGAATTCAAACTGACTTGTCGGCGGCGTGGCAGATGGTGCCACATGTGTCGGCCATGTCGTCCACCAGGATGGCCACGCGGTCCTTGACGTCGCCCACCAGCACCATGCGGTCCACTTCGTTGGCCTTCTTCCTCTCTTTGTGGATGAGGGCGAAGTCCACGTTCAAGCGGTCCGCGATGGACGTCACGCTGGACGGAGAACGGGAAGGAAGAGCCGTGAGCACACTGACTGAACCTTTAAACCACTCGTCGTGCAGCATATTCTGTGTGCACTGCCGTTTAACATGTCACCTCTTCAGCCTCAGCTGCCCTTCACACAGTCTGCACATCTTACCGTTTTGCTCCGCCGGCATCTGGAGACACGATGATGCAGTTTTTCCACTCCGGAATATTTTCTCTGATCCACTGCAGGACGGCAGGCTCTGCATAAAGGTTGTCTACAGCGATGTCAAAAAAGCCCTTAAAAAAAAAACACAACAGAAGAGTTACTTTTAATCTATGCAAAAGAAAATTAAGTTAAAAAATATATATCACAAAAATAAAATACAAGCACATGGCACAAATCTTACTAAATCCAGACACTTTTAATAACGTGGAAACATCATAATAAGGTAAAAGTGACACACAGCTCAACTACAATTGAAAGACTACAGTGGAGTCCCTTTACACTTTCTCCTTTTTCCTAGAAATTCCACTAACAATTCCAAAAATTGTAAGTTACCTACAACATTTTCTTGGTATACTCTGCCCCTTAACTACAAAACATGTTTAACCCCTTACTGGCCCCTCCAACAACGAGCTTATCCTCTCGTGAGCGGAGAATAATTCATGTTTTACAGATGAAAGCTGGCTGTGTGCATTTAAACGCTCGTGCTTAAGAGACAACAACGTGCAGTCAGAGCCAGCGTGCTCACCTGGATCTGTGAGGCGTGGAGGTCCATGGTGATGATGTGGTCTGCGCCGGCCACAGACAGCATGTTTGCCACCAGCTTGGCCGAAATGGGTGCTCGACTCTGGGACAAGCATCAAGACACAGTCGCTTGAGGTGAGCGAGCAAAAAAAAAAAAAAAAAAAAACAAAACATTGAAACTTAAATAAAATGAAAATCATTTTAGGGGAACTCTTCGGCCTCCTTTTAGTGAGAAAGGTAAACAAACACTGTGCTGCAAGCTCCGTCAGGTCTTAATCGAGGACAGTTTGTTAGGACTTGCAGCTGCTTGAACAAACTTTATCGGTGACCTTTCCATTATGATCCGTCACTCAAAACAAAACAAAACCCATAAAGAGAGAAACAGGGCTCGCTACCGCCACAGGCGCGTTCACTCGAGAAGAGCAGTCAAAGTGTAGACGTGCGCGTCAGGCAGCGGGGCGTGTTGACAAAACACGCGACTACCTGGAGATGACGGAGGAACTGCTCGTGTGAGCGTGCAGTGAAACAGGACACAGCGAGGAGGCGTGGACACAGTCTGAAGCAGTTTTCCTTTTAAACATAAAAATGTTCAAGTTTTTTTTTTGTTTTCTGTTAAGGAAGACGATGCAAATCTGTTCACAGCACTTCAAGAGTATGTTTTTTTATTTTTTTATTTAAAACAGGATCTGAGGGTAGTTTTTGCCCTTCTCCCAGTTTGTAATTTAACAAATATTCTCAAGCAATAAAAGACACTCGTGTCATCTGAAACCTTTTTGTGTGTTGAGATGTAAAGCAGAGTTAAATGTGCTCCTTATGCATACAAAGGACGCCTGCAAGCAGCACGTTTGTGAAACAGTGAAATCTTTATCTGAAAAACTTTCCCCGTGACGCTCATATGGACGCATGGATGAGGTAAGAAAGGCTGCACAGAGCGTTGACTTTCACTTGTTACACCCTCGTGTGAGTGAAATGACACATTGTTTTAAAATTCACTGAATAACTCGTGCTCGGGGGAACATTTCACAGTAAAACTCCCCCTCGCGTTGCTTCTCGCGGACGTGCCGCTACATAAACATCTGAGGCAACACAAGATAATGATTTACAAGATAAACAGGTTGTGTGAACCAGAGTCTCTGGAATGTGTTGATTTCTGATTTTCAGAGAGCAGCAAAGTTTCTCAACTTGCAAACCAGGGCTCTGCAAACATGAGACGCTGCAGCTGAAACTCTTTGATATCCAGCATTTATACACATATTTAACCCCTTAATAATAAATGAATGCAATATGCATGCTGCTGTTTGATAGTATTAACTTAAAAACAAGAGTACAAGGTGTTGTCTTTGATTTAAAGACATTTCCATTGCAATATTGCTGCATTAAGTACAATATTTAAGTCCAACGATATGAACGTTTATGTATGTAATAATTTTCTGGTTCTCTTTACTCCAGTGAAAGCTCACAGTTGAAGCAAGTCATTAACATGCAGTCTATTTTTGTTATAACGGAGGACTGACTGAAATGTTCTCCTCTCATTTATTAGTGATGCGTGTGTCTACCTTGTCCTTCTTGTCCTGCCGGGCGTAGGGGAAGCAGGGGATGACGGCGGTGACGCGGGACGACGAGGCGATCTTGCAGGCGTTGATCATGATGAGCAGCTCCATCAGGTTGTCGTTAATTTCGCCGCAGCCGCTCTGCACGATGTACACGTCCTCGCCGCGCACGCTTTCCCCGATCTCGACACTGTGTGGACGACAGGAAGAGCAGGTTTAGTCCCACCACCATATTGAAACCCCTCTGGCAGTGCTGGTCTTTAATATTTTGCAACAAAGATTCAAATGTGACAGTTTAATATTAATCTCTAAAGGGACATTTCTGACACACTAAACTGTGCGTGACGGCGCTGCCTCAAGGAACAAGTTGTGCCAAGTCTCTTTGCTCATCTGAGGATGTTTGGAGGTTAAAAACTGCCAAAAAAAACACACACACTGGGACGCTGAAGCAGGCAGTTTGTGTGTGTGAAACATTCCTCTGTGGGATGTGACCACCCCCCTCCTCGCGCCCCCCCCACACCAGCCTCATGTCATGTGATCACTGGACATGTAGAGCTGTAAAGGGTGAGAATCGGGGCCCGTCTGTACAGTCACACAGCCGCTCGAGAGGCCGCCGCTTACCGCTCAGCCCGGTCTGTGGAGGAGGTGTGTCGAACAAAAGCCGCCGCTCATGTTGTTTAAACTTGTTCGAGAGCGTGCTCGTACAAATAAAACCACGAAACTATCAGAAGTTTTTTTCCAACAAGAAGAACAAACAGTACAATAACAACAATCAGGTTGATTAGAGAGCATCTGGCAATAAAATGATTATTTTCTCTGAATTCATTAAATAGTTTAGCCTCTTAAAATTCATGATATGAAGACACACAAACACAAATACCAAGACAACACTTTCAGACCTTTTTGTTTTAAAATGAATATTTTCTGGTTCAAGCCTCCAGCTGTGAGAACCTGCTGCATTTCTTTGCCTAATAAGACAGTTAGGTTTAGGTTTTGTGTGTTTCAAATCACAGTGAACTGAATATATTTGGGATTTGGACAGCTGATCAGCCTGAAGAAATTAAAATTTATAATGTCTTTTGAGAATTATGAAACCAGACAAGAAAATAATCAGCAGCCAGTAACAGTTCATCTCAGCTGCGTCTGTTTCAGCCGAACAAATAGGACAGCGCCTTCTGACCTCGACCTCAACAAGTCACCTGGCAAAACCTGTGAGGGGGCAGAGCAGCGTTCTCACCTCCCCGTTAGTCTGCTGGGATGAGAAAATAATCTTTGTTTTGCACTTTGTGTCTCCCAAACAGCTGTGTTCCCTTGAGAGAGAGAGAGAGAGAGAGAGAGAGAGAGAGAGAGAGAGAGAGAGAGAGAGAGAGCGGCGTAATCAGAGTTTTCAATGGATTTGTGGATGGAGGAAAACACAGCAGAGAGGGGACGATGGGGAGGGGGGGCAAGACACCTTTGCAAGCCCTTTTCCGTTGTTTTCGTGGAAAGGGAAAATAATAAAAAGACAACATATGCTGGGTTTTGCTTTTATCCTGAGAGTGCACTACATCGTCAGGGAGCCCAGCAGGGGGATGAAACTGCGTTAATGCTGCAGCAGGAGCACAAAACACATTAACGCAAAGAAGAAAATGCACTCAGACGGGCCGGATGATCCCAGCGTGAGCCGCGAAGCGTGCACTCAGACGTCCGCTGGCTTTAAAGCTGCTGCGTGGGGCAAACATGTGTGATGAGCTGAGGTCAGGCCAACAGGTCAAAGGTCATCCTGCAGCAGGGTTCAAAGGAGCTGCGTGACCTCAGCCGGCTTTTGTCCAAGGCTGGGCTGCAAGACAGGCAATATAATAAAGAAATACAAGCTCATTTTTTGAAAACCCTGATAGTAAATGAGTAGCATGCAGACTGATTCAGCTGACGGCTGCTTTGGAAATCTGCACAAATTAAATGCATGTGACTTGAACAGAGCTGCAAGACAGGCAGCAATGACAGCTAATAAACGCATATTTAACTGCAGGATGTTTTGGTCTTAGTTTGGAGACGATGTCTGACATTTTACACATCCCTTTCAGTGGTTTGTGGCTCATTTTTGTCCCTGTCATGTGTTTTCGTCGGATCTTAGCCGGCTAATGGTGAACCACGTTGAAAATGACAGCGAGTTAGCAGACACCCATTATCGGACACGCTCTTCCCCGGTTTACTGCGCTTCTTTGAGGCAAAAACTTCAAAGCAGCGGGACCTAACCGACCCTGAGCAATAAAGCAACCAAATACATGTGCTCGTTTTTAACTCAATCCTCGGGTTTCACGGCTAAAGTTAGCTAACAGCATCTAGCTAGCTAAAAAAAAAACGGTGTTACGATAAATGTGGTCCATCCGTAACAATTTGTACCCACTTCGAAACTGGCAGCTTCTTAACTTTCAAGATAACGTTAACTGGGGCAAAAACAGCAGGAAATACCCCCCTCTCACACAAGGGGTTGTTCCGCACATTTTAAATGACCATAAATATCTTAAAGTGACACTTTAAAACGCACCAACTTTGCCCCGACACTTTATTTTTCAGCACACCATGACGCGAGAAACAGACGTTAGCGCAGCGTAACTAACGTTACGTATCTTACGCAACGGCTAGCCTGCTCGATTTTAGCCACCACTCGCTGCAACAAAAGCTTAAAACACACATATACCCGTTAAAACAACCCACAACATACATGTCAGATAAAGAGAGCAGGTTAACTCGCTTTTTACAAGCTCCCTGCGGACGTGTGTTTACATGTGGTCAGCTAGTCACGTGTAGTTAACTATTGTTAGCTTCCTTGCTAGCTCACCCACATGGGGCACATCTGCTTTAAAAAAGCGGTGAGATATAAAAGTCTTTCTTTAAAAAAAGAACAAAGAAAGTACTCGCCATGTCTCCTGGTTGCTGAATTTCTTGGTGATAACCTTGCCCAGCTCCAGTCCCAGGCGGTCGGCCACTTTCTGGGACAGGTCGTGGTGGGAGCTCCCGCTGAAAAGCACGATGTTCGGCATGTCCAAAAAAATAAAAATAAAACTACAACAACAACAAAAAGAACTGCTTTTCTCGGGAGGAGAGAAAGAAAAAGGGGAGAAGAATGAGAGAGAGAAGGAGGGAGAGTTTGCTGGTTAGTGTCGCATCGCAGTGCAGCAGCGCGCAGAGGAAATATCAGCGCAGTGTTTGCATGGTTAAAAGGGAAGAGCCCTCCCCTCATTGGACGTCCATGATGCTGCTGCTGTGTTTACCAAACAGGCCACACACACACCTCCTGTTAACATGTCCACTCTATGTGTCATGTGCCTTTTTCTTTTTATTACTTTATTACTTATCTTGATTTCCCCTTTGTAACACTGATCATTCACCCTTTAAGCAATTAATAAAATCTCATTATCTTACTGTTAAATATTTTACTTCTGTGTTCTGTAAACTTGTTTCTACCTGTTTAATTATTTCATGTTCATAAATCACTTTGTATTGCTATATATATTTTATATATGCTGTACTTTTTCTGGATTATAAAATGATCACTTTCTGATACATTATCTTTATCTAATCTTCTTATTTTAACAGAATAAATCTCTTTTACTTCTACACGTATGCTGTTAAGCCACCTTATTTCTTCCTTATAATTAGTATTATTTGAGATTCTAAGCCATTATTTCAAGATATTACAGAATTTGAGATACTAGTCACTTCAAAATATGAAGCAACTAATTCATTTGAAAACATGTAAGTTGTTATTTTGAGAAATATTTTTTTATCACTGAGATACTAAGTCATTATTTCAGAAAAGTTTCTCATTCTCGTTATAAAGACTTACTGTTATTTAGTGTTATTTTTTCTCACATATATGAGATTCTCATCTCATATATGTCAGTCTCATTAAAATCCTCCAAACAAATTATTTATTGAATATTCTATTCATTTCTTATCATACACCTTTTATTCATTACAAGAGAGAATTGATCAGTTTTATTTATGCATGAAGTAAAACATTTTACAGTGTTATTGTCTGTATTTATTCTTCTTTCTCCCCCCACTTTGCTTGTGATTGATTCTTTAATGCGGTTCACACTGCTTCAAATCTCTATATTTTTCTAATTTGTGCTGCCTTTCTTAATCCTCTATGATAATAAACAGAATATTTTTCTGTCTTGGTCGAACAAAACAAGCTGCTTGAACATTTTCGACTTTTATGTTCCCACCATTTTGTGACATTTTAGAGAGCAAACGATTCTTAATTTGAGGAGGATGTGGTCACCTGATGGCTGCTGCTTTGGACTCTGACTGAATCCAGCACCCATGCTTGTGATGTTGGGCCTCGTTATTAGATTTTCCACTCAGCGAGGAGTCAGCTGAGACTTCGTGCCCCTCGCATGTCTCAAACCAAAGACCTGCCGTCTCCGCTTCAGTGGTGACACACTTTCTGCCATCATTGCTGTCATGTGCCGGGAAGCTAATTTACTGAGAGTGGAGAATTTAAATTGGAGATATACTGTCTTGTATATCAGGAATTCGAACTATAACCACCAGTATTGGTTATTTCCACTGACATGAGCTTTGAGTAGTTGTTTCACAGTTTCACAAATGAAAGAAACACTTCCTGAGATTTTCTGACTCTGTATCATAAGCACACTCATAAGCAACATCTCCACAATCTCCACAATCTATCAGAGGGTATTTGGTGAACCTCAAATGGCACCAAAAGTTCTTCAATCCTTCTTGTTTAGCTTTTTATTTCATGCAAAAAGGAAAAAAAAAAAACAACACAACCACATAATCTGGTATTTTTCAGAAATATATTTTATAGATGATGTCAGAGATGAAATGTCCAAAGCGTAGGTCCCAAAGAAAGATAACATTTTTCATCAATAGAGACAAACAACAAACAAAAAATAACTTTTTTATCCATTTACATGTAAACCGAGAATTGCTCTTGAGCCACAGTGGTTATATATATAAGAACTGGCCGAGGTGGGTGTGACAATCAAACGACGATGCCCTTTTTTCCAAACCGATATCCGTCTTTTCTCTACCGTCACGGCGCCCGCTTTGAAAGAGGAACATTCTTTGGGAGTCTTTTTAAGGTGTGAATGTAGCAGAGGTTTGGCAGAGCGTGTTTCTCTTTTAGCACAGTCCGTACATGTTGTAAGTGCTGAATCGCTTTAAAAATCACTGATTGGAAACGATATTCAATAAGAACGATATCAAATGTTTCTCAGCTGAGTCATTTGGACAAAGTCTTATGAATTGTTTGCACACCAGAGAGGAAGAAAAGCCGTCCTGTCTGGTGCTCTTGGGAGTTGCTGTGGGAGGTTGTAAATTTTTTTTTTTTGTATTTTTTTTGTAAGTCCTCCAGTGTTCTTCTATTGTGCAAATACATTTTTTTGTTACATAGACAAGCAGGCATGCTGACTCACAAACCATGCAAAGAGTTAAAGTTGGCGCGAGCAGATGGCAAAAACGAAAGAGTAGTATTAAAAGTTTCTACAAAAAAAAAAAAGCCAAATTAAACAGTTAACAAGTGGAATGTTTTGTTAGACATGGAAAAAAATATTAACTTAATCTCAAATTTTACAAGTTTATAAAATGATATCAATGTAAAACAAACATGATAGTCGTCTTTAATCGGGTGTTTCACGAAGCAGTCGAGGGACTGAGGGTTCATTTGATCCACGACTGGTGTCAGATCAGTTGGATTCAGGCGGGAGGAGGAAGGAGATGTGATGTAGAGAGAGAAACGTGATAGTGCAACACATGCTCAGAAAGAGATTTAAAAATGATCAGCTGATGTTTTCCATCCAAAACGAGTTCAAATCCCACTTTTTTTTTCTCCTTTCTGCATCTCCTTCCTTTTCTCATCTTCCCACCCAGTTAAACACAGCTAGCTACATAAAACGGCCTCTAAACCTCTTTTTGGATGTGTTGTCACAGTTAAAAGGTTGAGTGCATCATGCACAAGAGGGCAACGTATCAATTAGGCAACAAAGTGATCAGATGTTTTACTCTGAAGGTGTCAGTTGCAGTAATGATTTCACTCGAGGGCAACTTGAAAACAGTGCAGTCGATGACGAGTTAAATATGCTGCTTTTTTTTTTCCTTTTTTTCTTTAAAGTCCATGGAGTAATATCATACACCGTACTGTTTGTCGCTCACAATATCATAGCTGTCATTAGTTAGAGTACATTTATAAATTTTCCATATACAAATCTCCTATAAACAGTACATGTTATAAATACACAATTGATGAAAATGCAGAAAAGGCCGAGAGAGCCGTAGAAAGAAAGAAAGGAAGAAAGAAAGAAAGAAAGTTGCTTCTTAGTTTTGATAAATACAAGAAAGAAAGAAAGTTTTGAACAAGAAGTGACAATAGTACGAAGTCTGTGAATGGCAGCCCTATAACTATCCAGAAAACGGATAAAAACACAGAACAAAATCTATGGATGGAAAAAAAGTTAGAAAAATAATCTTATACGATAAAAAATAAAAAGTGGACACGCTTACCAAAAACACTTTTTTTTTCTTTTGATATTGTAAATCGACAACTTGATGTGGAAATCATACATGTAGATACAAACAGGCAATACTCGATTACTGCCTCTCAAAATATATTCAATTCAATATACATGACGAATGTTTAGCTCACACTAGCAACCAAGGTAGCTGCCAACCGGCGAAGCACGGGAGGCCGATCGGCACAGAAACGCTCACTTGATCTGTGAAGGATTAAATTAGTAAACATTGAACTGGGCGCCGGGAGCCTTTATCTGAAAGGGCCAGCAGGAGAAATGTTTGTTGACTTGCCAGTAAAGTGGAGTGAAAGTACTACTGAATATGCAAACTCATGCTTTGGCTTTTCTTGCTTGGCTTTCTCTTTTGGATAACATTCAAAAAAACTTGCAAAAAACGCCCGGTCTCTCTGCTCAGATGCATGCTTTACAAAGCGATGACTTCAGTTAAAGGGAAGCTACATCAAAGGCTAAACCTTTTTGAGAGTTTTCCATCTAATTTCCTAGTTTGAACATCTCCATGTTTGCACCGTTTTTCTGCTGAAGCTGGCAACTACCTTTACAAAGCGTTTTCTTCTTCTTTTTTTTCCTTTTTTTTTTTACAGAAAAATAGATCCATCCAAAAGTAAAGTAACTCTTCAAGAGAGGCTGTGAGAGACATAATTGTTGTCTTCGTCACATTCCAAGTAAACATGCTGAAAGATTGTTTGCTTTATTTTTGTCATTCTCATCCCTGCAAAGGGACCGGAAACTCTCCCTCCCTCCCTCCCTCCCTCACGCCAACTCCCCAGCGAGAAAAAAATTCTTTTGACTTAAGGCAATCTTTTCCTGAACAATCCTGAAATCCAGCGGACCCTCACCAAGGCACTCCTCTCGCTCGTCAACCTTCAACGACAGGCTGAGTTGACAGTCGCGCCGTCAAATCTTTGTAAAAGCCGATTCAAACTTCGGCCAACCAAAGTCCACAGTGAACTTGTAAAATATTATCTCAGTTGCCGCGATGCCCTTGCGTTTGTCGGGAAAAATAGTTGAGAAAAGAGAAAAAGAAACTCCCACACTGTGTTTGACAGCTGGGAACATCTGCTGTCCCTGGTGTCCATACTGTCTGTGGTCAGAAGGCAGCTGTGTAAAGCACCGTATGTGTTGTCACACCTTTCTACGGCGAGACCTGCTCTCACCCCCCCAACTCCAAAAACACTCGCCCGCTGCCGTGGTCACTCTGTAAGCCGCTGTGGGCTAACATTTGGGTGCGAAGACTGACAGAAAAAAAAGAGTGTCTCTGAGCGAACGCCGTCGGGCGACGCCATTATGTTTAATTTTTTTTCCAATTCAGTCCTCCTGCCTCCTGAATGGCTCCCTACTCTGAGGCTGAGCCCACCCCCTCTCCCTCGTTTTGGCCGAGGGGCCGCCAATCAAGGTGACTGACGTGGTGAGTGGGGTTAGGGGGACTAAATGAAGGGATCAGTCGACTCTTCGCAGCTCAAAGAGGCGTTCTCCGGAGAGGTCAATGGGAACAGTGCGACACCCTCATGTTTCCCTCCGTTACAGTGGTTCCTCCTCTTCCATGGGTTCCTCCTCCGGCCTGCAGGTCACACACAAACACACACATATGAAACCCGTCGTATCTCCGCCTGCAGCGACAATTTAAATACAGATAACCTCCTGACTTCATGGAACTGGGACTCTGTGTTTGGAGAGCGAGCACAGGCAAGTTTTCTGCTTTATTACCTTTCACACATTTATGTGGGATTTTTAGTGACCCCAGGCAGGCCGCGTCATTAGCGTCTTTTAAATCCCTTCTTAAACCTTTATTTTACAGAAAAATGTTTCTTAATGTTTAATATATTACTGGATTTTATCATCACTTCCATTTTTTAAAAACTTAGATATAGATACAGTTTAGTGAAATGTAATTCCTGTTAAATGACTGATTTCATGTTTAATAAACATTCACTCATTACTTCTTCCTCATTCCCTCTTTCATCACTTTTCATGCCTTGCACTGTGCTTTGATTTTAATTAGTATCTGGCAATGCAGGGAAATGGTGTATCATTCATTTCCTCTCTTCTTTTCACTGTTTATGCTTAAAAATAATGTCACTTTTGTAATTATAAATCTAATTTAATTTGGCAAACTGTGGCACATCTCCAGTAAAGGTTATTAAAGTGCACTGTCCAGGTTATATGTAATTTAACAGGACATGTATACTATTGAAAAGCACAGGGCTAAAATATTATAATATTATAGATGTTTTTTTTAAATCTTTTACCTTTGGTCCATGGCGTTGGTGTTGGCCACGGACAGAGAGGCCATGGCGCTGACGGCCTCAGCCTCCTCTGAGTCTCCTCGCTTGGCCTCCAGCAGGGAAAGTCCCAGCCGCGGTGAGTAGCGGTGCACCGAGCGCCAGTATTTACCTGACGGGAGCAGAGGAGCGAGACGTGAGAGACAGCAGAGCACAGCGTCCTCACAAGGTTACAGAGGTGATTGTGATTGTGTGTGATTGTGATCACCTGATTTGTTTTCTTGTGTAAATATTCAATATGTTTCATGACAGTTTAACAATGCAAACATAATTCCTCGATGTTACATGGTGTTATTTTACTCAGAAACATCAACAGTTCAGGGTCAGGACTTTCTTTTCCATTCCTCCTCAACTCTTCGTGACTCTTGCTCACCCATACCTACTTCCTTGAAATATCAGCAACCTAAAAATGTTCCCTCCTGTTAGTGTTGGCATACAAGCAACAGCTGAGTGTTGAAATTAAGTCTTGGAGCCTCCAGTGTGAATGAGTGTGTGTTTCTGAACTCACTGTGAGTCTCTAAAACTTTCTCCAGAGAGCGGACAGCGTTGGGGTTGGGCCTCTGCTCTAGGATGGCCTTGGGCAGCGGGTCCAGCTGCACGGAGATAAAAACACAGAAAAATGTAAACATGAGACAGGCTGCACTTCCAAAACCATCCACAAGAGGTTGACGTGCACATAATGTAACACAAAATCACATTCCAGCCTGACACAGAGGCGTAAAAGCTGAACATTACTTCGTTTACTAAAATCACACATCTGGAAGAGGCAGGAGACTAAATTACAGCTGAGGTAACGAGACCTTTAAATGGGATTAGCGCAGCTTTGTCCTCGAAATCATGCATTATTTTGTTGCTTTGCTTGTTTTTTTTTTATTTCCATGACACTGCAAAAAACAGCAGATTGAAACAGGATTAAAATAAATGAAATCTCTAGTTATTAAACTGACTTCACCTCAAGGTCTAAAAAAGTGCAGCAGCAGAAGCTAAATTACGTCTTTTTGTCATTGTTTTTTTTTAATAGACTGATACAAGAGATGATAACCAAACAGTCACGTCCTGTCACTTACCTCCTGTCCGAGCAGGGCGGCCACGCAGGCCTCAGAGGCGTCACAGATAGCAGTGAGGTCGTGACCCCCCTCCAGGGCCAGGACCACCCGGCCTCCAGCCAGAGTCATCAGCTGCCTGGTCAGATAGCCGAAACCTGAGGGAAGGTTACACAAACAACTTTAATGCAAATGAATCTGCAGTGAATTTCATTTATATATGCAGCAGCTCGACAGAAAGACATTTTCTGCTTTTGTCAGCGTCCAAATATTTGTTTTGCATGATTAACTGCTGCAGTGTGAGATAAGAAACACACTTCACATAATCTCCTACTCACATTTGGACGTTAAAGTGTAGCCGCCCAGTGGAGGAGGGTGTCCCTCCACAGCGTCGAAGCCGGAGGAGACCAGCACGATGTCCGGAGCGAACTCGTTGGCGATGGGCATCACGACCGTCCTGAGAGTGGGAGGGTGGGGCGGAAAGATTAAACACAGTAACGGACAATATTTCAATGTGAATGAAGAAGATAGTCAAACACTTGCTCCTCAATCAGCCAATAATCAGCTTTGTTTCAGTTTTCAAGCTAAACTATAGTAAATAATAATAAACTAAAGTAATATTTGCTGTTTTTATCCATGTGATGAGCTCAGAAGAGTCTCTTTTAGTTTTGAGAGATTTGGTTGGAGAAAAATCTGACGGCATCAACTTGAGTTTTAGGAAATTGTCTTGGCATTATTAGTTTTGGAGTCTTATAGTAAAAAACATTTATTTAGTCATGAGAAACTGATAAACTTCCTCTACGATTCTCTTGACTTTCTGTTCAATTTATTCATTTAGGTTTTCCAGACTGTCCACACTTACATGTTATTGGTATTAAAAAGTTGACTATCAAAGTATTATAAGTGTAATCAGGACTCGAGCTGTGGAAACAAACTCTCTGGCTCTGATCTGTCATTGGTGAAGAGAAGCTGCTCTGTCTTCATGAGCTGTGGCGATGTTGGATCTGGTACCTGAAGGCAGCGAGGTACTCTGCATCTCCCATCGGTGGATCGAGGCCTCCGGTGAAGGCAACGTTGACGTTGAACCCGACTCCGGGCCCGCTGCCCACCTGCAGAGAGGAGCACGTGTGAGTCACATTGGTACGTACAGAAAAACAGAAACCATCGAGCCTTCAGGCTGTTTACGGTTTAGTTAGTCATGTTAACTTCATCTGGGAGGATTTGTTCCCATTTTGTGTAAGTTTTAGTCATGTTTGAATTGATCCACACAATTCTGAATTCACCTCAGTTACTTGTGGAGTAATACAGAAACATACATGTGAGATTTGTTGTACTTTAAATATTATCGTTCAGTGATTTAAAAGGTAAAATGAACTTTTCTCTCCTTTTTATACTATCATAAATAGAATGTAATTGTTATAAAGGTTCTCACTATCTCACTATTATCTAACTATTTTTTTTTACATTTTATAAACTAAATTATGGACTGATCAATTGAAAAAAATCAGGTTACCAATTATCTCTAACAGTAGTGATATGACTTATGACATTACTAGGAAGTACTAAAGAGTCCTTTAGTAACAAATAAAAAGTAAAAAAATATGTTTCCCACAATGCATTTGGGAATGTTTTGCTCCTGTCTGATGGTCATACGCTCACCTCGTCAGGAGCACCGCTGCCTGGGAAGAAGTTGCCGTCGTCATAGCGATGAATGGACAGGTAAAGGACACTGGGGTCATCGTAGAACGCTTGCTGGGTGCCGTTGCCGTGGTGAACATCCTGCAGTGAGACACGTGACATCGTCAGAAACTTTTTTGCATGCATTAAAAAAAAAATCAAACATGCTACAAAAACAAACTTTTTAATGCAAATGAATTGTATCGCGTCCCCGCTACGTCAGGTGACATGAGACTGACCCAGTCCACGATGAGGATCTTGTTGACGTTGAGTCTCTGCTGCAGCAGTTTGGCTGCGATGGCCACAGAGTTGAAGTAGCAGAAACCCCTGAAACAGCAGCACAGAGAGGGGAGGGCTGAGTGGTCCTACGTCTTATGAAATTCATCTCATCCAAAGCACTTTCCTGCTCCAATTTCAAGTTTTTATAGCGTGCTTTAAACACGTTGTGAGGAGGATATGAAAAATAAATAAAGCAGCCTTGAAACAGCTGGCAGAATAAAGGCACTCAGTACTTTATGTGCAAATAAACTCAATGGTTTATGTAATTTCTATTCCAGACGAGCCTGTTCCAAAGCTGGTATTTGTATATACGTAGATTAAGTGTCTCCATCTCAGTGTGGTGACGGCTGTGGCCTTACATGGGAGTGCTTTCCTCTGCGTGGTGTCCAGGAGGGCGGACCACAGCAAAACCGTTCTGGAAAAGACAGACGGGAGCGACAGGAGTCCGTTAGCCACAGCGGCACTGATCACCACTCAAGTGTTTCCTCTGTGTTTACTGAGGAGTGGTGAACCGCTGCTAAAATGTACTGTAGTGTTTCCAAACGTACACAAAGACGGGGGGCTTTAATGGTTATAAAGACAGCTTATGAAAGGCACATAACTGTAACATTAAATGCAACTGTAGTGTTAAAAACAATACAAGGTTAACCCCAACAGAAGGATAAAACAGTATAACAACCGATTACAGCCTCTACATTCATTCAGCATCAACTTAGTGACTTTTAAAGCCTTGTTTGGTTAAAAACAAGGCTTCTGAAGAAAGACAGAAGTAAGAGAAATGTTGAAATATTGATCACTTAAATCTTTCAACAAAAACAACATATTTTATGCCACCTTCTTGACAGAGATTAACCAGGTAATTCCAATAAACTGATACTGAACTTGGAGGATTAATGAAAAATGAAAAGCAGTCGCAGTCATAGGTGACACAGACAGATGATGGACTGTGTTTTTAAAGCCTGTGAAACCCAATGAGGTCTTTATATTATGTTTCTTTTGACCATGTGAGAAAGACAGGAAAGAGACTGAGAGGGCGGACAGACGAGTGCGTTCACAGTTACCTTCAGCTCTGCAGTAGCCACTTTGAAAACGAGCTCCACCACCGAGCCGACGGCGAGCCGAGCCGCGCTGGAGGAGTGGACCTCGTTCCAAATGGTGTCACTGTCCACCTGGAAGACAACAAAACACGACCGTCAGAGCTGAATTCACACGATATTAATATTCATTTTGATAAACAGATTGCATGTCTTGCATATCAGATCCCAAAAATATTCATACATCACTGATATACATAAAAGAAAAACATCAGTCACATCTACGAGAGCTGGAACTGGTCTCTTTTTGGCATGTTGCTTAGAAAATTACTGAAATTATTAATTGACTTTAATAACTGTCGCTTACATGATTTTATCTTAATTCTTACAAGTATCACATATAATTATCATAACGTTTTAAATCCAGCATCATATGTATGTATCCTGGTGTTTTATCCACTCTGTGAATGTGAGTGTTACTCACCCCCACTCCTCCACACGGTAGCCGCACAAACATGGGTGTGATTGAACCTGGTGATTAGGAAATAAACCTTAAATGAATGACTGGATATCAGCAGCTGAATCACTGTAATGCCGCTTGTGCTTGTGTGTGTGTATTTGTGTGTGCATGTGTGAGCGTACAATCAAGTTTCTGTCGGAGAGGGTTGGTTCCATACAGCAGGACGTGGGCTTCAGAGTGAACCGTCTGCAGCTCTTCCAGCGTGGCCTTCCTCCCACGGATACACTACACACACACACACAGAGGAATACAACTCTCTCATATGCAGTTTACAACTTTGCATGATGTTCACAGTGGAGTTTTTCTCACTCCTAACACACCTCACACTGCGCTCGGAGTCCGGTCTCCTGCAGCCGAGACCAAATGCTCTGAATCCGGCCGGCGTGCTCCGGGTGGCTGTTGGTGTTTCCACACATGCACTGATGCTTCTGCATGAGAGAGTCGTACACCAGCCCTGAAGAGACACACAGAGACAGACATGCACTCAGTGACAATGAAATGATTATCAAATAGTCAGCTGGATCAGAGGCTGATTCAATATCAATCATTTTCTCTTGCAAAAAAAGCACTCCCATGTTCCAGTTTTTCAAATGTTTTATTTGCTTTAGGTTTGTGTAAATTCAGTTTTGTAACCAAATGATAAATATATCAATCAAGAAAAAGATCTTCAGATGAATTCATTATGAAAATAAACTGTTAAATGAATAAAATGACTGTTTTCAGGTTTCTCTTAAGACATATTAGTAGAAATTGAAAGCTCGTGTTTATATAAATGCCACTGATATTTAGGTTCAATCATTTTTCAGCAGCATTTGTGAAAAGCAGCTTTATTTTCTGTTGATGAAAACACCTCTGAAGCATAAAGCAGAAGATTCTTTGCGTTTCATCTCCTCGTGTTGTTTCTGAACACACATTAATATAAAATCTTCAGCCTGAAATTCTTGTTCTGATGCTACTTTTTTCCTCTTGTATTTTCTATGCAGTTTGGAGCTGAGTGGGAGTAAAGTAGGCCACACTGTTATAAAAATATCTTCTAACTATGGTGCACAAACGCAAAAACTTTGCGGCGATAACGCTTCGATTTTCAAGTCTGGTATGAGCTTTGGTTTTTCTTTGCTTCTTCTCAGCTCCCTTTGTGTCGTTTTGCATCTTTGTTTAAAGAGTCAGCTGTCTGAGAGGGAGACAAAGTGGGAGAGAAAGAGGTTTTTGGCAAGATTAGCTTGATTATTACTGCTACCAGATGGAGGCCGGAACACCACTCTTCGGCCAATTCACCTGCTTTTTTGGATGGAAATCTCTCTTTTTCAGTCCCATGTGCATTAGGAAGGAAAAGAGAGAGAAATGACTGCTTGAGGCAGACCGGAGGAAGCAAGTCTACAACTGAGGAACTCAAAGACAGACAGATAGTAGTGGATGCTGACCTGTGGTGAATCGAGGTTTGACGGGAGGATCGGAGGCCGGGACGCTGATTGGGAAGGAGGAGGCAGAGGCCGGAGACGACTGGGCCCTGGAGAGGGGGCGGTGTCCCGGGAAGGAGATTGACAAGCCAGCAGCCTCCATGGAGGCCTGATAGTTTCTCAGCTGATGAATCCGCTGCTGCTCCAACAGCAAGGCCTGCTACTCTCACACACACACACACACACACACACACACACAC
>JBAJHX010000011.1:5662420-5673835 GCA_037176925.1 Amniataba percoides | reverse complement strand
GCTGATGAATCCGCTGCTGCTCCAACAGCAAGGCCTGCTACTCTCACACACACACACACACACACACACACACACACACACACACACACACACACACACACACAATGAGTATTTTATTAGGTGGATGGATGAGGGGGGAAGAAAGGTGCTTCAACACTTTTTATGCTGCAAGTGCAACTTACGGCCAAGAGATGGCAGCCAAAATGAAAGCTACAGCTTCCATATCCTCTCAGCTTTTAATTACAGAGACAAAGGGCAACATTTTCCACGTGAAATACAACTCTGTGTCTGTTTCTTTGAGTTTTATTCTCCTGGAAACACCTACAGGATGTTACGAGCAGAATCGATCCCCCCAAACCTCGTATTGATCTTCTGTGTCTGTATTGTTTTACACGCGGTCCCTCTACCTGTCTGAAGAGCAGCTCCTGCTCCGCCTGCCGCTCCCGCTCCCTGTGCTGCTGCAGCGCCTCCTCCTGCAGCTCCTGCGGGTCGGGGGGCTCCTGCTTGATAGTGACCCCCGGCGGCAGATCTCCCCCGTCCTGGTGCTCCCTCAGCTCCTCCTCCGTTTCCTCGGGGTGGCTCTGGTGCTGACGGCCCACAGGGGACTCGCTGGGCTTGGCTATCATCTGCGAGGAGGATGAGGGTGAAAGGGTAGAGGGTTGGAGAAGGTGGGGGCATTTTCACAATAAAACAGCAGGATGTGACAAATCCCCCTCTGACGTGTGAGGCTACATTCAGACAGACACACTCTCCTCTGAATCAAATTCCTGGCAAATCGCTCCTTTCTCCGGAGCATTCTTCTTTTAACAAGCTTAATTTGGATTACTCAGTCAGATTGGTGTCTCCCTCATTTCAAACCTATCCGCTGTAATTGAACGTGAGTGGCCGCTCTGCCGACTGTACTCCGGGGCAAAATGTGTCTCTGCGAACAGAGACATTCCTCACTCCCCGCCGCGCCGCTTTTCATCGACTCGTTCTGGGGGCCTGCTGTTAACCGAGTGGTGATTCAGTTGTCTATTCATTCACTCTCACTGACGCGAACCATTCAAAGTGCCATTCAAGGCTGCTGCGAGCGCTCGCCTCCATGTGCACTATGCGAATGTTTATGATGTGGAGCGAACGGCGAGACCGGTGAGGTGTTTGTAGGAAGTCTCAAGAGTGGGCTACAGGTTTGTGTGTGTATATAGGTGTGTGTGTGTGTGTGTGCGCGTTTCCCATGGCTGTGAGCTTGTGGGTCCCCTGGCACCGAGCTGACACAGTATTGACGTCAGAGCATTCAGCAGCCTCTCACTCACCCTCCTCCTCCTCCTCCTCCTCTCCACTGTTCTTGTCTCCTTTGCGTCCAAACAAACGTCTCTTTCCCCACATTGTTCACCTCCTCCCTCCTCCTCCAACCTCTCTCTCCTCTACTCCCCTACAAACCTCCTCTGTATCTGCTTCAAACACGGTCACAAATGCGTTGAGCACTACGTCATTATGATGACAGTACAAAGAGGTGATCTTTATCATGTGTCTGTGAGTAACACTTGTTGACATGCTAATTATTTTCTTGATTCAGCCAAAAAACTATTTCCCAGGACCCAAATTTGATTGCATAACATGTTCAAATTGCCTTTTCTTCTGACCAACGGTCCAAAAATGAAAAAAAAAAAAAATCTTATGATGAAGAAAAACAGATAAGCAGATAATCACATGTTGCAAACAAATATAACCTTTGCCATTTTCACTGTAAAAACCTTTACTTTTAAAATATTGAAATGATTAACAATAAATGATTTTCTATTACATTCTTCAACTTTTGTTTTTGCCCCACAGTTCTTGAATTGATCACATCAACTAACACAACTACTTATTTGTTGATTCCTTTTCATCTTTCAGTATTTAAAATGCTATAAAATAGTGAAAAATAAATCTAAATTCCCATTGAACCTCAAGATTTGGACTTTGAACCTGTGAGTTACAGATCCCAATTAAATGCTTTTTTCTTTTTTTTTTTTGCTGTCATAAACCTTTGCAGAACAAATAAACATCAACACATGTGATGTCTGCCCTCAAATCAGGTAACATCATTTCCAAGCCAAGAAACAATTTGATATATAGTACGCCTGTAAAACAACGACTAGTCCTCTTTTTACACTTTGGTGTTCTGTTGCCTTCACACAGAGCCAGGATAGCTGTTTCTCTCTGTTTTCAGTGTTTATGCTAAGCTAAGACAACCAGCTTGTGGCTGTAGCTTCATACGTATAGAGCAGACATGAGACAAAACCATTTCTTTACAGCTGGGACAGAGAGAGTTCTTGACTCCAGACAGAATAAAACAAGGTTTTCAAGAGGAGATTTTCATGTTTGTCCTCACAAAACTGCAGAATCCATCCTTGGCGTGCCAGAGGCTGTAACAGAGATGTTTGTGTGAAAAGCTGCCACTGGAGAGCTCTGAACCATATGGAGGGAGTGAGGGAAGAGCAGAGCAGAGCAGGGGAGGAGGAGAAGGAGGAGAGGAAATCCCTTGTTTCATCCACCCACCTCTCCTCCAGCGAGTACACTTGCTCGAAGAGGTAAAGCAGCAGCCACTTGCTTCCTCCCTGACCATATAAAGGCAGGGGCTTCCGCTCTGTTGCCATGGCAGCGCACGGTTACCTCGCAGTCCGTGGCAACTGTCTCAGCCACAGTCACCGAGAGACGTGGATGCAAACGTTTGCACTGTACATGTTAACCCATACCTGCCTCCGCCTACTCGCAAACAAAAATACTACAGAGAGAAAGAAATCAACTCGGCGCACACTCGTCCTCAGCCAACACGTTATCGGCTGTGTTACCGGCTGCCGCCTACACAAACAACCACAGCTCCTGTGCTGGCCCACGCTGGCTTATAGCCCTAATTAATTATCAGTTTATTCAAATGTGATGTCAGATCAGCTCCTACAACTGCTTTCATCGGCACAGTGAGGAAACATGTTATACAGCAACAATAATAACACTAAAAAGAAAAAGCATTTGCAACAATACAATTTACTCTGCAGGCTGAAATTTCTACTTTAAAGTTTTAACCATTTCCTGATACCCAGGTACAAAAGAGTCTAAATGAACTCAAGTGCCCCCACCCTCACCTTGTTGAGGTGGAGCTGCTGCTGCTGGAACTGCTGCTTGTGCTTCTCCAGGAACTGCTGGTGCTGCTGCTGGACCACCAGCTGCTGCAGGGCCAGGGCCTGAGCGTGGGCCTGCGCCGCACTGCCTTGGGGCAGAGGGGCCGACTGGGTCCGCCCCAGGGGCCGGTGCTGCCGCTGCAGCTTGGCCATGGACGCCGCCGTGGACATGGAGAGGCCGCTCACACCTTGGACACAGAGAGGGAAGGGGATCAGTTACGAGACGGGGGTAAAGGAAGAAGAGCAGAGAGCGTGACCTTACGTCCAGCAGGAGAGATTTCTCCATGAGTCGTCTGGGAGAAAACAGAGAGTGCATTGTCCCGGTCCGACGCGGGCTGTGACGTTCGATTAGGACACAAAGGCTTTCATTTTCTGCACTTCCTGTTTCCCGTTTATACATGAAGCATCTTTCTTCCACTGAAACATCTGCCAGTGCTTTCGTTGGCAAGTAAACTTCCAGGATATTTTGCTCAATTCTTTGAATGTTTTGTTATGAAATTGTAGCCTGATGAGGACACAACAGGGACTTATTTTGACTCTGATTGAAACGGCCACAAAGAAGCTGCGGTCACTTTTAATTATCCTGAATCTGCCCTGCGTCATGAGTGTGACCTCAATGACTGCTGGGCTCTGTTTTAACTATAAGATGTTATTTAATAAAATGTTGTCTGGTTCCACTAGAACAGCGCTTTAGTATGGGTCCAAACCTGGCATAATATCAAGGTGGTGCACGACACGTTCAGTCTTGCAGCTGTTTGGGAAAATGTTTAATGGCAAATGTTTTAATGATGACTTGAAATGCCGCCACACCAAAAACCAGAACCTTATGAAGTATTTAGACTAGGTGTCATAATGATGCATGAGTCTGTGTCTGCAAGGAGTATGATGGTGGCTTCTTGTGTGACATTTCCAGAGGAGCCCGGTGTGGGTTTTTTCCAGGTTGAGAATTGGATGCAAAGACGAATGAACATTTTGTTGCGCAGTCGAAGAGTTTTTACTGCGTCAGTCTGAATGAAGTGGAAAAACTGTAAGGCAGCTGATGCACAGCCTGCTTATGATAACTAAAGAAATTCACAAAAGATGACCCAGACCTCTTGCTATAAGCTGCTTTTACAATTGCAAGACGTGTTTGCATCAAAAAATGAATTCCTTATTCACTCTTAATGGTGTTGGACCTAAGATTAGTCAGCAGATGTATTTGTGAACCAAATAAAAACTACCATCTGTGCTGCCATACTGCGATTCTTCTATTGTGATGATACGAGCCGGGGAAAGTCAACAGCTCAGACCGTTTACAGTGTATCATCCGGGTGAGGGAAAGAAGAGAAACAGACTCGATTGAGGACGGGCAAGGATCTCAGACTACAAAAATATCAGAGAAAATGACATGATTTGCAGAAAAAGCTTGCAGCATGGCGTCACTATAAAGAGTTAAAAGACAGTAGGAGCTCATGTAAAGTGCATGCTGGTTGGATATGTCGCTTTCGACGGCTAAAACATGACTTCCCCCTTGGTAAATGATTGCATCTGGGTTGTAAATGCTCACTCCTGCTTCAGGCCTGTGTGCGTGCGTGTGGGCGTGCACGTGTCCCTTGTCTTGTACATTTTTTTGTGCGTCTGTTCGTGCGTCATTGCCCATTCACTGCGAATGCCCCGCTCAAAATAGCAGCAAAATAGTCGTCGATGAATGAGCTGATGGGAAAGGGCGCACAATGCAGCCATGTCACACTCTCATAGCATACGCTGACATATGAAAGGAGCTCATTAGTATGAGCAAATGAATGGACGTCTGTCAGCATGAGGGGGCACACAGAGTACCACGGGAAGAAAACTGAATAATACTTGAACTTTCAGTCAGGCTTTGTGTTTGGTGTTTTGTTGCTTTTCGTCTCATTATAATCTATTTGACCAATACCACTGTCTCAAAAAGCCCCCACTGCTTCTTCAAACGCCATCAACCACTGCTATCTTTGGTAAGATCTCCTACCTGTCACCAGGGGGCTCTGTGCCGGGCTCTGCTCCATGAGCACCATGTGTTGGAGCAGTGGACTGTGCGCGCCATGCCCGCCTGTCCCCGCTCCGGTCTCCGCCAAGTAGGGGGTCAAGTGGCCACCAGAGAGGAAGGGAGGGCTGAGGGAGAGCGCCGGCTGCAGACCTCCATCCTGCTGGGCCGAGGTCACCTGGAAAAGAGAGCGCGAGGGTGATGTTAAATAACACTCCAGATAAACGACTACAGTCTGTTAGCAGCTTGGCAGCAGTCTCCTCCTTACGTTGGAAGCAGCCGTGGCCGTGGCAGTGGCGGGCAGCCCCAGGGTGATGTTGGGTAAGGATGGTGAAGTGTAGAGAGACAGCTGGTTAACGGAGCCCCGCTCAGCGCCGCTGCACAGCCTCTGGGCCAGAGACGCCTGGGAAGCACATTTAAATGATTTATCTGTGTTTGCGTCGTAGAAATAAAATAAAAATAAAAAAGGAGGGTGAACTCTGCAGCAGTGGATGTCCACACGCAGGGAAAAGAGCTATGCTCGCACACTCCTGGAGTATTAAATTGTCACGGCCAGAACTCCACACTGCCTGAGCGCCCCTAATGGCTGCCACAAATAGCATCTTGCCAGCTCCTCTGCTGTCTTTCTCTGCAGACCCATCATTCGAAATCCCTCACTTCTCCCCTCTTCCTGATAAGTAGCACCTGTAGCCCGACCCCCCCGGAAAAAGCAAAGCTACTGTGACAGCAAGAAGATGCATGATTTGGTTTTAATTTAGGTTTATGAAGATTACGTCCAAGGTTGTGTTACTGTGTGTGTTTTTTCACTCATCATTTTGTGTCTATTAGGGTTCATGTCCCTTCTTATGCAGCTAATGTTTTGTGCCATGATGCAGAACCACTGAATGTTTTTATGCTCAGGTTTTATGGTAAGCATTTATTGCTTCACAACCATTTTACTTTCAACAGCAGAGAAATCTTTAACATCTTTGGCACTAGATGCTTGAACTTTTCACACCACCAGAAGACAAAAAATAGCTGATCTTAGCAGTAATTCAAAGGTTAGAGGGTTATGGAAGTGCCTTTAAATGTAGGATTAAGCTAAGAAGTAAAATAATCTATTTAAAAAGTAAGAAAAATGTACATCTGTGAGTTAATAAAAGCTCAATCTTGCACTGGCCTCACCCTCAGGTGTAGTAAATGTGTGGTGTGTGTGTGTTACCTCCGTGTTGTTGGAGACAGACACAGTGATGCCGTTCTCATTGGGGATGTTGTTGGAGCTGTTATTCGGGGAGCTTGGGCCTGAGCCGGGGGCGCTGCTACACGCAGAGTCTGAAACACACACAAATCAAGTACAGCAGCCTGAAATCAAACCTTGTGAATGGCAGGCAGCCTGAACGTTGGTGTGTGTGTCTGCGTCCCTCACCTGCCATGTCGAGTGAGCGTTTCTTGGCGGTGGTGATGGGGCTGTCTCGACGCCGCAACAGCGGGCTGCTCCTGCGCTCGCTCACCTTCTGCTTCAGCCTGGAGCGCAGCTTCAGGTTAGGCTCAGAGGCTGAAAGAGCCAAAGAACCAAACATTATCACTGACTGATTGATTGATTCATGGTGTGAAAAGCTACACTGCTTTGGTACACGGTGCAGTTTGAGCTCAGCCTATTCACACAAGCTGAAGCACAACAAGAAATGTTTCAAATTTTGGTCCAAGAATATCCATAGCCACACCTTTGCCTGATTATCTGTTGTTCTTGTACTTAAGGTGTGTCACTGGTTCTTGTTGCAGCCTGAGAAAAGGCCAAAAGCTGCTGTGTTGTTTGTGCGAGTACATTTAAGCACATTTAAGTGCCTTTTCAAATATTCAACAACATCATCATCTTCTTCTGCTCTGGTAACTTGGTCAGACACCAGCACCCCTGTTGGGTCTCCTTGATGTTAATCAGATGATTGGTGGCCGTGCCGCTTTGGACCAATCAGTCAAAAGGGCGGGAGAGTTACCTGTGCAAGTCTCACAGGATTTCAGCTTTCATTGTGGAGCTCTGCGCACTGATCTGACATGGAGCATCTCTCACAGAGCTGCTCTGTTATGAAACCTGTTTGCTAGACAAACTGACAAACACGCTGCTATTCATTTACTGTGCGATTCCTCCCTCCTACTTGAATGCTTTCTGAACATGCCAAGTTCTGATCCATTTTCCCAATGACATTGCGGCTAAAAAGCAATTAGCTCCAATTTGAGAGCCATGTCTGATTGCCTAAAGGCCTTTTGGTCTTTTGTGTACAATGTCAGAGACTTGTGAATGGAGACAGGGAGAAGGGAACGGCATGTCACCTTGGCTCCAACCACAGAGGCTAATGCTCTGTTTACTTCGCCCTGCCAATCAGCAGCCTCGGATAATTTCACTATTCATTATCCAATTTTTAATCATGAAAGGAGGGCTAAATCCAAATGTGGTACAGTCTGCTGTACTCTGTCTGCTCCTATATTTCATTGAACTGGGGGTATTGATAGGTACTGTAAAGGCTACTTCACCTCCTTGAAAAATCCTTTCAGGAAACATTCGACAAGGACAAACTTGTTCCTGCTCACAGTGTCAGATAAAAATAAAAGTGTGGAAAAGAGTGAAGTGTGAACTATGAAGTGTGAAGGTACAGTGGCACAAAGTGGGAGGGAAAGCTGAGTCCAGATGGAGTCAAACCAATTAAAGTTGGTGGTGCCAATTTACTATAAGTCAGTTTTTTTGAGATGCACCGTCCCTCAATTTAATTTTCAGACCTTTGGAAACAATTTACAAATTCTACTAAGGAACATTTAAAAGATCTTAAAATGTACAGTATAACAAACAAAAAAAATTATCAATTTTAAGCCTGAATCACATTTTGATAGATATCATAATATGCCATAAAATGTGTCATTTTCAATAAAAACAGATGTTAAATTTACAGGAAAAAACAAACCACTCCACATCTACCTTAACTAAAGCTAATTTACAAACATTTCCTACCTGTTTCCTGTGATTGAAAAATCTATTTTGATGCTCAAACATCTAATTGACTTCATCAGACTGCATGAATACAACAGCAGCTAAATTCGATCATAAAGGACAGATAAACAGATAAACAAGTCTTCCTAAAACTAATTACTCTTGCTTAGATGCCATTTAGACTGTCCAAACAAAAAGCACAGTCTCTCTTTTCTTTATGAGGAACACTCTGAAATGCTGGACATGAAAGTTTTACATCTAATATACATATTGCATACTTTTAACCATGTAAACTTTAACTACAGAGACATAACTTCACTGTTTCCGTAGTTCCTACTATCTGCTTTGATGATATGAAAATGAAAGCTTCCCTTTTGATAGAAAAGTTTTTATACCGACATCATCCTTAATGCAAAGTCGGTGCACCCTGAAGACGAGCTGAAGCTAAATGTATAATCCGTTTGTCCAATCAAATTAAAAACATATCTTTTAAAGAAGAAACATGGCTTCATATCTCCAATCAGGACCAAACATGAACATGAGATCAAAATCTGTCACAACCCAGCAGCAAATTATTTTCTTAGGATTGAATGTGAGGACGGTTTTTGTTCGAGAGGAAAAATAAGCAAAGTGTCCGCACTAAAAAGAAGGACAGTAATTAGCCAGTTGAAGTGGAGTAATTAGGTTTGCGGTTCCTACTTCAGCGGAGTGAAAATAAAATTTTAAAGGCGAATGTTTCAATACGACAGCACCCTGAACACACCAAACAGATAGATGGACGACTTTATTGATGGAAATTCAGGATAAAAATTAAATAGAAAAGGTGGGAGAAAAATATCAATACCTGTGAAAAGAGATTTTCTTTGATTTTTAGTAGACTAAGGACAAAACAACATAATGTAACAATGATGAAATCGTACAAAATTGTATTTATGAAAAGAAAGGAGGTTGATTGTGACTTGGTTCAGTGATTAAGTTCGACTAAGGCCATTGGGAGAACATGGGCACACATGATATCAATGCATAGATGGTGCATTGTCGGCCTATTAAAATGGGCCTCACAGCGGAGGTGAAAGGCTTAGTACTCAGTGAGCGGCTCATGCATTCAGGCTGCTGCACGATGCTTTGTGTTAATAGGCGAGCTGCTCAGTCTGCTCTCCAACCAACGCCATGTACCGTACAGTACCAGTCTGCCTATGTGCTATTGTGTCCATGTGAAGGACTGCCTGCCCCAGTTAGGCTACAAAACACATCGGCTCATTAGTGAAAAGACAGGAACAGTATGCCTGCCCTGCCTCTGTCAGGCAGCGCGGTTCGTCAGAGGGCCAAACTTTCCCACCCCATCTACATCTTTTAGAGGCATTCATGTGGAACTGAGAACATGCTCCAGACAAGTTCCTGTGATGCTCTCTCACCCCTCAATGTGTCCAGTGTAAGCAGAGCTAATGATTTCAAAGGCCCTAACCCTAACCCTAACCCTGTCTGAAGTTTTAAGTTCACGATGTCCCTCCTGTCACGCAACTCTCTTTCAAAGACTCATTCAGATCATCACAGGTGTTTATCAGCAGCATCATGAGGAAATAAAAAGTCATATTTAGGATTTACATGTAATCAAATCAAATTCTGGATATTATTTATGTACCACATCTTCAGAAAAAGCTAATTACTATATCTATACCCTGTAATTACTTCTCTGTATAGTAATTTTCACTGTTAGTGACAGAGTCTGCTACTCCTCTGCTATATACTAATTACCCTCTTAAGCACAAAGAATTCAAAATAAATGATCATTCAGAATTTCTGAATCTCTCATTGATATTAGCTTTACAACTGTTGTATCAGAGCTGTAATAAGTTATTGCTTATGCTGACCCAAAATTTCCTACAACTCAAACTGAAACATTCAACCCTTGGTGGGAAGCAGTCAGAGGAAATGTAATCAATCATTTATCAAAATATGTCTATGAAACAAGACAGCAGTTGTTTGTGGCATATCAATTTATAATATTGCAGGGTGTGTTAAAGAGTTAGGAGCAGCTACAGCTGTTTGATGAAGAGTTACAGCTTTTCCTGTCCTGCTGTTGCCATATTTGGTCAAAGTACAACAATTTGTCTATTAATATATGAGAAATCAACTATTAAATGATCACCCACATTTTTTGATAATCAAATACTTATGGACCTTAAGTTTTATCTTAATCTGTTGGAATTGTGCTGGAATAAGAGAATCTGCTGCGTTGCATTTCAAAAATGTAAAGGCGGATATGCACAAAAGAGCGCTGTTGCTTCCTTTGACCGTTGCTGGGAGCCCTGGGAGCCCTGGGAGCCAGTCCTCTACTTTATGGCCAGGCGGTGATATAAAAGAGCCTCTAACCTCTCCCGAGCTGGCATTACCATAAGTAAACCCCGCAAAGCACGTCATAGCTGTGGGCAAATATCAGGGTGGCACAGGTTTCTCTCCTCTCTCTGCAGCCGAGCACAATCCTCACCCTTATAGAAGAGAAAGTACAAACTGATACCCCGCGGACGATCGTTTCACTCCCTGCTGTCTTCTCGCTTTTTTATCTTCTGTGCGTTTCTGGGAGTGCGGCATCATCATTGCTGGATTTATTTCAATCCAACTTTCCAGCTCCCACGTTCTGTACTCTCATCTTCTATTACTCTGCCGTCCATCCTCCACCTCAAATGTTTCTCTTGACAAAAAAGTGTCATGACGTCTTTCAAATGGTCGGTGAAGCCACAGAAGCTTCTCCACTCTCATCTCGCCTTGCCTCATTTTTCACTCCTCTATGTCTCCTCCTTTCTTCTTGTCTTCCTCCCTCATCTTCTGCTTCTTCTTCTTCTTCTCAGGGTGGAATGTGGCTGTGTGGGCCAGTGTCAACTGTGGTCTATCTGCCATCGTAGCCAGCAGCCTGAAGGCTCAGAGTCAACAGGGCTGGAGCGCTGGCTGTAGCCGCCTGCCGCCGCGCTAAGTGAATAATTGCACTGTAAGACGACCGCTGCTTCACGGCTACACCACCGCACACACCACTCACACTTTACACACAGAACCGTACACGCACACACACACCTGACAAAAACACACTGCAAACAGCTGGTTTTACTCTGTAAAGGCTTCTGTGCTTTGAGCTGAAGACGTTAGATTGGAGGCCACAAGAAGACGTTTTTCCAGTAATGGATTCTGTAGCAGCTCAAATGACTTTAGACAAGATTTGTCACCCATTTAAGAGAAAACATACTGCTCTGTGCACTTACTACTTGAAGCAGACATGTTTCTGGGTTCAAGTGCACATTCATTTATATATACATAAG
>JBAJHX010000011.1:5637055-5662320 GCA_037176925.1 Amniataba percoides | reverse complement strand
TATATATATATGTATTTCTTTTTCCAATAATTATTAATAGATTAAAGAGAATAACAATACAGTTGGTGAAGCTGAATAAAAGCCTATTTAAAAGGCCAGTGTACTTACATTAAGTTAAAATGATGGAAATTTTGTATTCTTAATGATTTCCTCAGTTGTCAAATGGAAAAAAATGCTGCTGAAATGTTTAGCGAGATAAAAATCAGGTGCAAAAACCACCCTCAGATTTATGGCCTCATAGTGGACCACAGATTGGTTGAAATGTGTTTTTTACTAGCTGAAAGAGACCGGTTGATTTTTTTCAGACAATACAATAAATAATGAGTTAAATGGCTGGACACAAAGACATAAATAAAGGTTTGTGTGTGATGAAAAACCACTGAATGATTTCCCAATCTAAGCAGGTCAATTAAATGATTCGATGTTCTATATTTGTTTCAGGCCCAAAGGTTTCATTGGCAGTTAGCATAAAAACATTATTGGATGAGATCGGACATCTCTGAGACATATTATGAGTGAGTAAACAGAGAGGAGGTCTGATGGGTTTACTGTGGGTGTATTATCAGCATAACAGTGAAAAGAAATATTGCAGTTGTGAATTACTCGTCCCAGAGTTATCATGCACACTGAAAACAATAAAAGGCCGAGAATAGAGCCCTGGAGAACCCCAAAAGTAATTGTTGCACTGCTACAGAGGATCTTACCGACCGACAAAGCCCTAAGCCAGGGCCAGGTAGGTTTAATATTCAATCGCCAAAAAAATGAAGGTCTGGCAAGACAAAACTCTATAACAGCAAGATTTCTGCTTGAATATCAAAGACTATCTGAAACAACCTTAAATCTAACAAGACATCAGCTAAATACTCCTTTCTCTTAAGATGATGACAACTCCTGAGGTGAACAAACTATCAAAATCTAATAAAATATCAGGTGCAGAAATGGTAAAAATGCTCACTCACTCTATTGAACTTTCACTCTATTGAACTCTTGAACCACCTACGCTTACACTCTCTCTAGCACTCGTGTGGGAGATGCTGGGAGACCCTGACAGCCTAATGTGGATGTGATTAATGGTGCAGGGCTCTGATGCCATCTAAATTATGCTAGACGTGAGTCTGCATAGCAGCTACTGGACATTGCAAGTGTGTGTGTGTGTGTGTGTAATCCTCTCTAAACGTGAGCCTGCATGGAAGCAAAAAAAGACAGCTCAGCACTGCCAAAACTAAGTGTGTAAGCATGTGTGTGCGTGATGTACCTGTCTTTCGCAGGGGGAAGTCATCCCGGGGGTTGTAGACTCCCAGCACGGGGTGGTTGTAGGTGGAGACACCAGTCTGTGGAGGCGAGCTCTGGTCCAGAGAGCTGTGCTGGGTTTTACTGTAGAATAAAAACAGAGACTTTAAGAGATAACATCATGTGAAACAGGGCCCTAAAACTCAGCAGACATGTGACTGAGTGAGTAACTAACTTCATGGCTGTCAAAGATCTGTATGATTAACGCATCATGCAAATCCTTTGGCAGGGCCAGCAGACATGCGCTGCCATCTGTTCACTGCCTACAGAATAAAGTGGTGTTTGTGTGCAAAGTTAAGCCGAGCTGGCTTCGCACCAAATGCATGTTCCTGACAAGCGGATGTACACAAACTGATGGGGGCTGATGAATCCAGTGAGCGGAGTAAATCTACAACAGGGAGAGCAGAGAGAAGTACAGATATGGGCCGATATAGAAAGAAAAGTTTGTATCGCTTTGAGCTGTAAAAGTCAAAGCATGTGGGAGTTTCATTGGGTCACACATCCAGATTATGCAACATTATTTACTTTGTTACGTATTTGCATTGTATGTTTTTAGTGCATTTATTGTGCCAAAATGAAATATGTAATCTTGGAGAACATTATTTGGAAGTGTGTCAAGCACTCAACAGTAACAGGGATTTCAAGGGGGAAATATTGTCTTTTTAATCCATTACACTAATCTGACAGGTGAAGTTCCAGTTTATTATTGTTTTGTACAAAATATATGATCATTTTCTAAATGATGCATCAGCCAGTGAAAAACAGCTCCTTTAATTTAGTCATTTTGTTCAAGAATTGCACCCCAAATTTGGATTTTCTTGTAAAAAGTGAATAAAATCTGACAGTGTTGTGGGATTATTTCAATGGAGAGCAATGTAGTGTAATCTAATGTGGTGAAGCTCTGCAGGTTAAATTGTCCACACACACACATCATCCATCACACCATGATAGATTAGCATAATGAGAACTTCTGTTTTCATTACTTTGAGTATATTTGCTCATAATACTTGTGTAGTTTTACTAAAGTGACATTTCGAATACGACTAAATTTGTATTTTTACATAAATAAATTATCTGAATATTTCTTCCACAGCTGCAAACCAGAAAGGCCGCAAATCTCTCCGATTAGACAGGCAGTATAGACAGTTGGACAGTATAGTCCAACTTATATCTTTTGTTCGTGTACAGTGTACACGGTTTGTCGCAGACAAAAAAAGCATGTGACAGAAGGGAACAAAGAGGAAACAGTAAATGTACACACCTGCACAGCGCTCCAGATGCTACAATAAACATTCAAGGCTGAGCTTTCAGTGTGAGAGGCCCTATCATCAGGTCCCAATATCCTGCTATCTCTCATGTGTCTGTGTGTGCGTGAGTGTGTGTGTCGTCTGCTCTTTATAACCCTGCTCGATCCGTCTCTCACTCAGGTTTACACAGCATTGCAGGTGAGGAAGAGGGGAAGCTCGGTGACAGATTAAGACACAATCCAATACATTATTCATCTGCCGTCAGAGAGAAAATTACCATCCAAACCTCAAACGTATTTGATCTTGCTTACGATGATTGTGAAGAGCTGGAATATAAATACATTCAAATAGTTTTCTTTTCTACCAGTAATACATTTATCAATGTGAAACAGTATTGAAGGGTAATGAAGTCTTTCCTTTGCTGTGTAATGAAAAACACTAAATCTAAATGAATCTGAACAGCTTCTTCTTTTCTTCTCTTTCTCTTTTTACTGAAAGAAAAAAACTCTTCCTCACCGGTACCAGTAGGGAGCGTCATTGGGGAGGCCTCCCTGGTTGAGGCTCCGCTGGGCCAGGGCTTTTTTCTTGTTCAGGACAAACTCCTGGAGCCGCATCTTCACCTCAGTGCTCGCCACGGCACCTGAGGAGAGCAGAGGAAATGCTTTACACCAACTGGCAAAACAAATCTAAGGCAGTGTAAATCCAAGTTATCGTGGCCATGCTGTCCGCATTAGCCACAATAATACAAAAATACAAATTATATTTTTTATCTATTCATGCAGTTTTCCCATTATTTTCTTTTCTGAAACAAATCAAATCCCAAAAAAGAAACTTTGGCTTCCATCCAAAAAAAGCTGAACCATTTAATAACGTGCCGATGTGGATAACCTTTATTGTTTTGGGGTTTTTTTGTCATCATTAAATAGTGGCCAATGCAGAGCTGACAAGAAACAACACTTAAAAGTCCCTGTCCAGACTCGACCTGAGAACATTTACAATTGCATGTTTAGCGTCTTAAAATCCACTTGGTTGCCCCAGTGTACTGTAAATTAAACATAATATTGCAGTTTGAGATGACTTGGAATGGAAATATGAACATATATTACTTAAAAAAGAAAATATACTGCACATTTAAAGTTGACTTAATCACTTAAATTGACTTACTCACTGATTAACATAGTACAGTTTTGGATTTGGGTCCTGGACTGTTGAATGGACAAAACAAGAACTTTGAGGGCATTTGAGACATTTTCTTCACTATGTTCTGGTATTTTAGAGATCAAACAAGTCATCAATCAATCGAGAAGATAAAATAATCAGCTGCAGCCCTAGCCCACCAAAATATTTATCATTTCTGCCAGAGAAGAGCAGGATTTTGAAATAAGAACACAGGAAAAACAAACAAAAATGATACTAAATGCCGAGAAAATTGACCACAAGCCACACTCACGCAGATGAGAGCAAATACACTGAGCGATCCCTCTCAAACACACGCAAGCCTCTATCTGTAACCACTTTCCATATAGTGTGTAAACTGCTCTCAAGAACTCCTGTCCACTCCCTTTCAATGAACTGTTGAGAGACATCCAGCAGGCAGCGGTAATAACTTGGCTTAGCTGCTGCCAAGGCCACCGGCTAATACAGCTTGTTTACCGCAGTAAATACACAGGTTCTCCAAGTAAAATGGAAATACACAGACAAACACACACTTGCATGCACAGAAACCCACAAACACTGCAAATACTGGTCTCTGCGGTCCTTTCAACCCAGAAAGAGGAGTTGAGATGCGACCAGAGAGGTTAACTGTCAAACTATGAAACTAAACTTTTAACAGAAAACTTTCATTAATATATGAATGCAGCAGGTTTAAAATGTAGAAAAGTCACCATTTGAAGTGCCTTCAAGTCTGGTTAAAGCATTAAAGCAAAGGCAGCACGCACAATAAGAGTGAAACTAGATGCTATTTACAAGTTCACTCACATGGAGCTGTGGGTGTTTCTCATTCCTTCCAAACATCTTTTCTCGTTAGAAGAATTTAGCTCACAGATTTTCTGACAAAAAGGTGTGAAACATTTTACAGGAAACTCTCCAACAAGCACTATTCTCTTGCTTTCTTGCCTCCAGTGTTTGTTGCGGTTCTTCAAGTGGCAAATGTGTGAATACGTTTTTTTTGCGAGAACAGTGAGAGAAACTGTACAGTCTGTATTAGGTGTCAGACTGAGTTTTTAAGATATTTTACATTTCAACTAGAAATGTGGTTTTGTGAGATTGTTGTCAAATACAGGCAAACATATTTCAACTGTTCCAAAGGATTTACAGGACTCCTTTGATATGCAACTTACTCTCTTGTCCTCTCTCCTTGTTCTTCAGCAGCTGCAGTTTCTGCTCCCTCTGCTGCTTCTCCAGCTCCTGCTCCAGACGGTGGTTCTCCATCTTCCTCTGGTGCTCCAGCAGCTCCTGCTGGTGCTTCAACGCCAGCAGCTCTTGTTGCTGCTGCAGGACGAAACATCAGAACTGCATCAGGAAAAAAAACTCACCTAATAGCCAATAACTGTTGCCTCACATTTGAGAGACTGTGTGGGAGATAACTGCCTGGTTATTAGCACACAAAGCCATATTATGAACTTTTTTTTTGCAGTCTCTGTATATCAAGAGTCATTTACACTTCTTAGCTGCGGGAAAAGTTGGTGTCACATGTTTTAAAAGAAATCAGTTTCTTACTTTCTCGTCTTTTAGTATCTATTTACATTCCTCTCCACGTCTGCTTAAGTTGCCATCTGAAATAATCAACCCGCCATCTGAAATCATTAAATAAGACAGCTGCTCGAACCAATAAAATAAAACCTTTGCAATTCTATAAAAAACCTCAGGCCACAAGCTTAAGCCTTTAAATAAATATAAACAATTTAGCCGGGGATGAGGCTTTAGCAAGACACATAATCCAATCTGCTCTCTTCCTCATCGCTCGAGAAGAGAGAGAGGAGAGCATCTGTTAAATGCTTCAAATGTAAAAATCTGTCCTCCTCGGGCCGTTACGCTGAGGGAACAAGCGCGACTGTGGCTCAGCGGTTTGTCCTGCACCCAGAAAGGTCAAGTAAAATTCCCATAAAATCCAAAATGAGCCTTGTCGTTGTCCCGCTGAAGTGTCCTTGAATGAGGCCCAGAACTCACAGTGAGTCACCGGTTAAGAGCATCAATTAAATGCTACACTGCTTTCACCTTCATCAGAGCCTTAATACATTTCTTGGACCTAAGGCACCAAATCAAGAGCACCAATTACTCTTTAACGTCTGTAATATACAATAAACAGGCAAGCTGTCTGTGCCTGCACTCGGCTCCATAATGACCTCTCTCTGATGTGCCCCTTATCATCACACGCCCAATGGCAATATTTGATCAGTTTACTGTAACTGCGTGCAATCAACTTCTGGTGGCGTTTTTAAATAGACGCTCAGTAGCTGGGACACACTGGTGTTCGCCGCGAGGGCAAATCAAAAGTTGGAGACGAGTGTGTGAATACATTAGTGGCTGAAGGTGAGAGGAAGGTGAGGCCGGGGCTCGTGAGAAAAGCACATCGCGCTCTCTGGCCGGCTTCCAGTCAGGAGCCTCCGTCTTTTTTTTTTTTTTTTTTTTGCTTTTCAATCAACGCCGAGGATCGGGGATTGAGTGGGTGGGAAGGGCTCAAAGTAACCTCCCCACCCACATGCACACACGCAAACACACACACCCAAAACCCCTGTGGCTCGACAGACCAGAGAGGTACACGCTGAATTTCCCTTTTTTTTTAACTAATCCCGTGAAGAGCTTCAGGATAGCTCTACTCATTTTATGAGAGTAGCCAATGTGCAAAAAAACATGTGTGTTTGCAGACATTTGAGTGCGTGTGTCTGTGTGCTTCTGCCACGAATGTGGAAGCAAACTGGGCATGCGTGCAACAGCGTGTTTGCTGACATTCGAGAGGATGTGTATGTTTTAATGCGTGTGTGTGTGTGTGTGTGTGTGTGTACACAGCGGCTGTGAATGGGGCTGATTGAGGCCGGGCCTCCCTGCTCCGGCTGTGCGTCACTGGCCTCCACCTGAGTGGTCCTGCAGCCCCACCACAGGCCGGACAGCCCCTCAGACAGCATCACTCATCACTTATCGCTTTAACACAAAACAAGCCAACAGATGCAACGCTCTGTACATGAACACTATAATGTAGAGCAGGAACACTACTGATCTACAGCAGAGGAAAACAACATGGAGTGTGCCTGAAGCAGCTGCGTTCAGTCTGTAGGAGAGCTAAGAAATGAGATATCAAAGTCTGTGAGATATTAATGTATGGTTGTTTAAAAAAGTGAGAGACAGGTGGAGAAGAAGGAGAAGGAACAGAAGACCAGAGGAAGGAAGGAACAATCAAAGGGAGACTGGAAGGTAAGAAAATATAAGGAAAAAGGAAAATAAAATACATTAAAAACATTATGGAGAGAAGAGAGGAACGACTAAAGAGACAGAGAAGATGGGAGAGCACAAATAAGGAGGACAGCAGGGAAGGGAAAGACGCAAGAATGAAGTTGGGAAGAAGGGAAGGCAGACAGACAGGATGAGTGTAAGAAAATAAGAATGAGAGGAGGAATGATTTAAGTAAAAGAAGAGAAGAGGAAACAGGAAATGAGGAAGACAAAGGATGGAAGGATGAGAGGAGAGAAAGAAAACAATAGGACAGGAGGTAAAAGTAGGAGAAGAAGGAAGATGAGACAAAAATGGGGGAGGAAAACACAAGGAGAGTAAGAAACAAAGAGGCAAGGAGGGAGAGACAAAGTGATGAAGGAAGAGAACAAAAGAGGAGAAAGAAGTAAAAAAGAAGAGTACAGAAGAAAGGAAAGAAGAGAAACAAAGATAGGAAGAAAATAAGTAAGGAAGAAAGAGAAGGAAAAAAAGATAGAGCTTCAGTGTGAATCAAGTTGCACATGAGGAATTAAAATCATTACATGCAAACTAATGTAATCCTGCACACTGCAATCTAATCTCCTGCCCCCACAATCCATTTTTAGACATTTTATTCAAAGTCCTAAAAAAAAAAAGTAGTTCAGCTGCATGTGCGTGCGATACGATTCATTTTGCAGCGGTAACAAACAGCAGAATATTTTTATATGACATTTCAGCCCCCCAGGAGCTCCCCGGTGCTCTCAGGGGCCCCGAAGTATTAAAGCCTGGGAGTGTGGGCGTGCTGATCTAGATTCACTTTGTATTTCCAGGTCACTACGATACCAGAGCGCGATCCGAGCCTGATCTGCTGCATGTCACGTAAAGGAAAAAGAATGTGTGTTTTATTGGTTGCTGATATTCAAACACCGGGACCGGTGCGCGAGGGTTTAGTTACATAAACCACCAGAGCTGCTGGAGTCCACCTCGCGCACATTTTCTGAATCTAAGCACATCCTCATATCGCTGTTATCCATCCCTGAAGTTGAAGTAAATGAAGCCAAAGTGCCTCCCTGTTCTCCGCTTGCTCTTTACGGCGAGTGAGGTGATTTAAAGCTGACGGAGCTGCTCTCTGTTGGTGAGTTTAGTCTGTTAATGAAGAATACTGTGGCAGACTAAATGAAGAGCTGCCTCCACCTTGTTTAGGAAACTTTTAAATAGGTTTAGGCTAGAAGCCTGCCGGGATTGTCGCCTCTTGGAGGAGTTAAATTAAAACCTGCTCTTGTTCTTTTGTGCTTCTTTAATTGTGTTTGTTTACACAGACGGCGTGCTGCTGTTTGAGGATACGCTGTACATCCACAGGAATCACTTGATCTTTAAGTGAATCCCACAAAGACAACAAAGCGGAGAAACAGTTTGGAAATACTTTGACAAAACCAAAATGAAGGACCAAAGAAGGATGTTCCATAACATTTGGTCTTGAATCATATCTTATGCCTTGCTTTACTAAAAAGATGATAAAGATGTATCCAGGTTCACTAAATTTGCATCAAAAATCTGGAGAAAGAAGGAGGAATGAAAGAAGAAGTATTTCCTCTGACTTTTGCAGTATCATACTGCATATACATAGTAAATGTCAGTGATTTGTTGATTCTGTTGGAAACAATCATGCTTTTCTTTGTTTAAACTGCTGCATTCATGTCAGTCAGTCATATCCAGCCACAGAAGATGCATTCAGGTCCATTACTTAACTGAAAGTCAACAACTATTAACATTAAAAATAGGTTTAAATACCAAAAGTTAATGACTCAGCACATAGAATATATCAAGCTTGTTGCAGATGATAACAGTGGGACTCATCTTTACCGTGTTATGTATTGTTGTTTAGCTATATCTATAATAATATGTCATAATTTATCATTATAATCTATTAGACAATTTCTTTTTTATTGATAATCTGAATCTGAGCAGTAACTAAATGTCAAACATACATACTGGCGTAAGTTTTGCCTCCCAATTGTTCTAAAAAGTAGCAGAAAATAGAAATACTGAAGTACAAGCCTTTTTTTTTACCTTTTAACCACTGAATTAGTGCTTGGGTAAATGTGCTCAAATTCATGATGTACCTGAATGTGTTCCTGGAGCTGGGCCTCGTGCTGGCGGGACAGCTGCTCGTGCTGCCGTTGAAACTCTGCGATGAGGATCTGCCGCTGGATCTGCTGCTTCTGCTTCAGGGTCAGCAGCTCCTGCTGCAGCTGCTGCTCACGCACCGAGGCCCCCACCACGCCCCCGCCGGCCTGGCCCGTCCCCCCCAGCGACCCGGGGCTGGACGACTGCTGACCGGGCGGGGAGAGCGAGGACTGCTGCTGCTGCTGGTGATGGTCCACGCGCAGGTCCATGGGGATGGCGGCCGGAGGGAGACGCAGGGGCAGCGCCGAGTTGATGTCCACTGTGAAGGTGAAGACAGACAGGTTGGAACGGAGCGACGAACAGAGCGACAACCACACGGGACACTTTGTGTACTTTTTACACCGTCAGTTCAAATGTTTTGGTCGTGCGTGTCGATTCCTGATTTGACAGACGTCACAACGAAGAAAACTGAGACCGCCATTAGTGTCGACTCAACACAGTCTCATAAATATTCAAGGACAGATACTCATAACACAGAAAGGTTTTTTTTATTGAAGAGAATTATTTTACATATTCTCAGTGAGCGTGAGTGGAGTCACTGAGGTTTTGTCTCTACACCTGCACGTCACTGATGCACATACAGATCCTCTTCAGTGCTGCTGGAGGCAAAGAAACATGCAAAAGGAGACCGGACCAAACGCGCTGTAACATATGGCTGATCCAGCAGAGCACCTCGGTGTGTGCACAGTTAACTGCGTGGAGAAACATTGTGTTGCTTCTACCTGCTAACGGATGCAGCTCAAAAAAAGATACCTGTTGGCACCAAACCACAGCGACGTTTGGCACCACTACCAGAAGAAGTTTTCAAAAAGTGATTCAACGCTGTGTGATCAAATTCATAACTTTAATTCCTTCCTTTTATTTCTAAAATGTGCTTTCAGTTGACACACAGTATGAAGGTAGAGACAGCACGCCTAAGAGCCATGTGCAACATTATAGAGGCCTGTAATTGAGGAGTATTGATTTGACCAGAGATCTCAAACAGAAATCTTTAACATCTATAGCAAGAGATCAATCTCTCACCCAACAGACACAGGTGATGTGATGTACATAGCAGCTTCAAGCACCCATCTTGCTGGCGAGCATCCTCTATTTTTTACACCAAAACAATTAAAGGAAAGCTGTCCGTGACCTCTGACCTCCTTTTGAGAGAGAAGATAACAGAATTGTCCCATGGGAATCAATAGAGCCTCACACTGACTTTAAAAAAAAGAAAGAATATGTGACACTCCTGCACACACACACTGTGTGTGCAAAGTATGACTGAAGCCCGGCGACATCTGACAAAGATTGCATTGACCCGGCGAGGCGCAGACCTCGAGCCGGACCAGCCACCCACAAATCCCTGCACAGGAAGCACCTCCAATCACGCAGCTTCCTCCCCATTAAATCTGGATAAATAGGAGCCGATTGGCCGATTATTTACCTACATGTTTGCTGAGAGCGGGGCGAGAGCCAGAGATACTTGCCTGGAACTTTGCGTTAATAAAGAGGCAAACACGCGGCCGCCTGGCACACTTAGCAGAGAGGTCACGGAGCGCTGCACTTGTGCAGGCGAGCGCTCACACCTCAGCTGCGCCGGGTTTGAAGCGTGCATGCCGAGAAGATCTCCGGAGAGATTTCCCATGATCGTTTTCAGGATGTCACACTCAATTCAAGTGTGAAAGCTTTTTAAGAAGGCTTCAATGATCATAAATACACTTTACTTGTCAAACAGCCACTCAAGCCCACTAATACAAACTGATACCAAACTGACACAAATCTCCCTCTCTGCTATCTCCACTTCCATTTTTGAGCTAGACAGGACTCCTCAGATCTGATACATCAGGATAAATGAAGCCGTAAAACGCACAGGTGCCACTTGTTATTATGGCGCCTTTAAAAACTCCACTTCCTCTTTTGTGTTTTTGTGCAGCAGGTGAAACTTGGTGAAACCCCCATGGCTATTGTCATCTATGCCATAGGAGCGGCAGAGCAACAACATGCAACATGTCCTTAAGGGATGTCGTCATGTTGGGGACGGCAACAACATATGAGTCAATCAGCAGCTTTATAATGTGCTTACAAAGAAAAATGTGTCAATGTGTGTTAGCAGGCCGTGAGGTTTTTAAATTAGCTCTTCCACTCTTAATTTCCAGCCCCCAGCCTTCTTTTTTTTTTTCTTCCCATTTGTGATTCTGACTAACAAGGTACTCGATATTTAATTAAATGCAGCAACGCCCTCAGTTTTGGCTGTTCTATGAAACCTCGCTCATTTTAGAAGCGACAACGGATACAGTTTGGCAGTTGATGAGACCAGAAGGGAAGGAGAGAGGGGGCTTATTAGTGAAGACTAACTCCTACAGCCGTGAATCACTCTGCGGTCTGCACCCATACACGAGAAACAAGATGCTGAATCTGAAAATAATCTAGATTATTACGTTGTTCCGTTAGAAAAGTTATGTCATGCTTGCACCTGGATCTACGTGAGTCACTTTGCAGTTTGAGATCCTGAGTCAGTGTCTTACTGAGTCTTGGCTGAAGTAGCAGGGACTCCATATTAAGCCTCAAGGGTGAGTTTAAAGCTGATGTCAAAAGGTAAACATGCACTGTGGCTGGTCATTTGTCATCTTCTTTTGCCCCTTTTTCTACCTTTCTGATATCGGTTTTAGTAAGAACAGGAGCAAGCCATCTATTTCAAGCCAGAGTTATTAGAAAAGGAAGAGGGAAGACAGGATGATTAAGGCTGAAAACTGCACTTGTCAAAGCGTTGCGCCTCCAATCTTGGCTAATGCAAATCCATAACTCACTCGCGCACACACACACACACACACACACACACACACACACACCCTCCTGAACAAAATGTTCCTCTAAGGATATTGAGCCCCTTCACACAAACACAAACAGCCTCACACACTTATTGATGGTGACGCACACGGGCGCACAAACGTACGGCGCCTCTGTCACACCGGCTGCGCTAATTGCCCGCCGCACAAAAGGAGGGAGATGCAGAGAGAGAGAGAGAGAAAGAGAGAGAGACGGGAACTGGAGATGTCGTTAAACCTACCCATCAGTGCTCTCCTCCTCCTCCTTTTCCTCTTCCTCCTCTTTTCAGCGTGCTCTCCTCCTTATCGCTGCACCCCCTCTTCTTTTTCCTCCAACCTTTCTCCTTCAGTCTAACGCAGAGAATGACAGCACGCTGCTCATCTGACTTCTCTTCCCTCTCTCCACCTCTGTCACTTTTGGCTCCTCATTCATCCTCTTCTGCTGTTCAACCTGATGGGCGTCTCTCTCTCTCTCCCTCGCCCTCCCTCTCTCCTCCCTCCCCTTATCCCTCCCTCTCCTCCCCTCGTCCCTCGTTTGCCCAGTGGTGACATCACAGGGCAGTCTCAGGCATGCAGGCTGTTTATTCTGCAGCCTTCTGCTTTTCCAGGAACAAACGTCACACACAGAGCGCTCTCTCTCTCTCTCTCCCTCACTCCTCTCACCCTCTCTGCTCTTTTCCCCGCTCGACCTGCTTACCCTGCTTCCAAGGGCCAAGGAAAACCCTGCACGGCGGTTGTAGTGCATCAAATATCTCTGCTGTCCCATGCGGCTGCATGTCTCTTTTGCTTTGCTCTTGTTTCTCTCCCTCCTCTAGTTATAATGACCATCTCTCTTTCTCTTTTAGTCTTTCTCTCTCTCTCGTGCGGTTTTAATACCGTGCGCTCAGATTCCTGGCCTGGAATCCGCCTGCATTTCCCAAACAAATAAAACCACAAAATGGTTTCAGGTGAAGCCGAGTAAGGACTTTCCCTGCAGGGAGGCTCCCATCATAACAAAATGAGGGATCAGTTTTAGACAATTGTTTGTTATTGTTTCTTCTTTATGTCTTGAGTCATTGCGCAATTTGTGCAGGTCTTTTATTTTGACATCCGGTTGTTATGTGCATGCATGTGCACATTTAGATCCACGTGTTTCTTTTTACATAACTGTCTGCTGAGCTCTTGTTATCATTTATTTGACTTTTTGGATTTTATTTGTTTGTTAAGCTTTTTATTATTTTTTTTTATTTGTGTCATCTGGTTTTATGCAGTAAAAAATAACTAAATAAACCAAACCAAAAGAAAAATCCTCCATGCAAACAATTACAAATCTTTCGCTTTAAAGATTTCAAGTAAACCTCAGCTTGAATGAGTGTAACTGTAAGACCCATGTGCAGTAAATGTGCCTATGTGTGCATTTTGAGTATACATTATATTAAAGTTATTTTCATTATGGATTCATCTGTCAATCATTTCCTTGATGAATAAAGTGCTTTTTGGTTCAAAAAATGTCTGAAAATGGTGGTAAGTGTTGATCACTGTTTCCCAAAGCCCAAAGTGAGATCGTCAAATGTCTTGTTTTGTCCAGAACTCAAAGATACTCAAATACTGTCACAGAGGAGAACAAAAAATATAAATAAATTTAGAAGCTAAAATCAGAGAATCTAGACACTTTTTCTAAAAAGAAATTAAATAATTAATTAATGCTTGACAAAATATATTAATTGGTGCTATTTTGATGAACAATAAACTCTTTTAAGCTTTTTTAAATAAAAAATGCTAAGAATCTATAATTTATAATTTATTCTAGAATAATTTACTGATTTTCCTTGTCTTCACTCATGATAAACTGAAAGATTATCGCTGGAATATGAACATTTTTCTTTTTACATCATGCAACCTTTTTTTTTTTACAAAAGAGCTTACAGAGAAATGGAGAAAACAATCAGGAGATTAATCAGGATTGAAAATAATCATTAGCTGCAGTCCTTTAACAGGTTGAGCTCAATAAAACACACCACAGCTGCAGTATAGCTCATTAAAAACCGTAAAAATATATAAAACAAATCTTTCTCAAAAGGTCAAAAGCACATGCACATCACAAACGTAACCACCTGGACTCTTGCATGCTGGCGTGCTGGCATTATAAAGACATTTGGGGTCAATGAGTCGCAGACTAACTTGGCTGGCACTCCACGAAGATAAACTCAGATATCAGCACATCTCTGTGTACAAGCAGTGACGTCAAACACGTACTCCAGTTTACTGATGTGTGCCAGATAGGAGACAATACGGGGGCACTTGGAGAAAACCAAAACAAAGACAAACGTGCCGTCTCGCGGGACACCGGAGGAGCTTCCAGGAGTCTTGACAACATTGCTCGGATCACCACAAAAAGGGCGAAGATGTAAACTCAATCCAAGACTGTCAAACTGATTCTGTTGAGTTTCCACCGGAGGGGAAGACCTCACATCTCCCTTCTTCTTCTTCTTTCGTTTGAGCTTTTAAAAGTTTCCTTAAGTTGGATATGGAACATTTTTTAAGCATGAGAGGGGAAACTGTGTCTCCACTGCAGTGCATTTATGACATTAAACACAGGTTATTTCCCTTTTTGGAAGCTTTTTCTTCCGTCTGCACCTTCACTCCTTCACCATCTTCCCTTTTCCCTCCTCACTCCACTCCATCCTGCCTCTTCTTGCCCTATCCTCCGGCCCTGCTCTGCGTCCTTCTCCTCTCCACTCGGCGGCTCCCCTCCCACCTTTCTTCACTCCATCTCCCCGCAACAAATCACAATCTGTTTACAACCCCTCGGGCGCACTCCACAACTCTTCTGGCTCCAATTGCAGATCTATTTATACCAGACAATGCAGAGGGCTGGCGTCTCTGATTTGAGACTCGGTTCGCCAAGTGTATATCCCACGGTCTGACTGCCTGAGCTCCACACTCGTTAGGCTTAATAGATGTCACACTGAGCCTAGCAGAGCTGTTTAGAGCGGCCTCAGTAAAATGTGATCCATTTTTTTTTAAAACCATGCAAAGAGGTGACAAAGAAGAGGAGATATTCTACACAGGGTTTCACAGTGAATTTCGCAGCAGGGCGAGACGAGAGGCAACAAGTCGCACATCTGTTGATGGTGGAAAATAGCTGCGGTCCGCTTGCTGATTGGTCTCTGAGGGTGGGTTGGGTGAGCATCAGCCTATGTTACTTTCTCCCGCTGACTCTCGCGGCTGCTCTGAATGAGAGTTTTGTCTCCCCGCTCCAAGCTCGAACTCTCAGAGACGATAAGAGCTTTTTTTTCCTGGTTTGTAAACCTGCGGCAAAGACTGATTGTCTGATTGCCAAAATGGCACTGTGACCTCGTTGAAAAGGAACACGGCTCTGACGTTGGGAAGGGAGAGGAACGGGGAAGGCATGACGGAGGGACGTGTCGAGGTGCAGCGAGTCCTGTTCTGCCAAAAAGCAAGCTCCGACTCGCCGCGGTCTCAATGACATCATGCAACGGTCTGCAGCACCACAGCTTAAGAGGAAGGAGACAGAGACACGTGAGATGCGAGGGGGGGGGTGAGATGGTTGAGGTGCGGTACATGCAGGAACCTGTTCAGTTCCACGAGGATATACTGTCTGTGTGGAGCTCGGCCTCAGTGAGAGGTGAGCGCTGCAGCCGAGCACTGGTTTCCAACCTTGAGTCTGCAGATGGATGCAGAATTCAGATCAAAGAGGAGAAACGACCTTGTCCCACATACAGTTTATGGCTGAAGCTACTTGTTATTTCTATTAGCAGTTCATCTGTTGATTAATTTTTTGATTAAAGTTCCAAACACTGTCCCAGCTCATCCCTTGTGAGGATTTGCTTTTCTTAGTCTCTTGTGATTGTAAATTTGGACGTCTTTTTTGTTTTTTAAGGCAGTTGGTCAAACAAAATAACCAATTTGATGCTGCGATTTTGGCTTGCAAAATTGTATTTAATTTTATTTTCTATAACTCTCTATATACACCATGGGTTTGACTGACCTAAATGTTCCTCCATTTAGGAGGATGTTTTTTGAGGACTTTTTCCTCATCTGATTTAAAGGTTGAACAACAGAGGGTGTTGTTTGCTGTGCAGATGGTAAAGCCATTTGATTTATAATGATATGGATAAAAATTTGAGTCTATCAAAAGTCAGAAAATAGGGAAAAGGTGACACTTTCAGATTTGTTTTGGGTGACCAACTGCTAAAATCCAAACATAGCACACTTACAACAGAGAAAAATGAGACAATCTGAAAAGCTACAAATCAATAATGGTTTTGCTTTTTCTGTAGAAGAGTTGAATGATTCAGTGGGTAGCTGACCAAAGTATTTGCTCATTTTCTCATCCGATCCGTCCTTGTCATGACTTGAGGTTGATGGTTAAACGGATAACAAATGTTCAAGAGGAAATGCAGAGTCATCTGAAATAACCAGTGCTACTTTATGTGAAACCAAACTCAGGTGTTTACTTTGAGTCACCAAGCGCACTGCAGGTGCAGCAACCCGCTGCTTTGCATCCCGAAAGAAAGCGTTGCATGTTGTGTGCTTACATGCACCCACCGGGATCTGATTACATAAAGATTAGATGACAGAGCGTTCAGGACTTTAACAATGCAACAATTGCATTTTGCATTTTCTATGAGGAAGTGACTCCGGGCTGCAGTGGAGGCGATGCTCCAGAGTGCAGCGTGGTTTCTCTCAAACAGGTGCGCTCTCCTCTTCATGTGAGGAACACATCCAAACAGTCCGGGTCGCAAACGCTACCAACGTGGAGGCCCCGGCGGCTCCGTATCCAAGACAACAGATTTCGAGAATATCTGATGAAGTCACTCCAGTGAATTTCAATATTTTATCAGCCTGGCCGAAGGCACGCACAAAATAACCCCAACAACAACACAAGAGCACATGTGAGGTTTCGGTGAGGAAGAGGAAGATGTTTTGGGTCGAAGAGAAGAGGAAGCTGTTATTTATTTGTTCTTTCAAAGCAACAGGCTGGCTGAGCTTTGACAGCTCTTACTGTACCTGCTTACTGCCGCTCTGTGAGAGCAGACAAATAGAAGGAGCAGCATGGGGAGGAAATCATGAATCGCAGTTTTACTATTTTCATTATCTGTTAAAGTGGAAGATCCAAATTGTACTGTGGTGAAAAATGAAATGCACAGACCAGTTTAAGCCTCCTCATTATGGAATTAGATAATGCATTATGCATATATTACCTCAGACTCATTTCTCCTTCAGATTACCTCATCTCCATCTGTGCCTCTTTCATTTCTGCCTCCCTCCATACTGCCTCATCTCTGCTCCTTCTTCCCTCAGAAAGCTACTGTAAATACAGTACAGCACTTACTGCTGTTTTGACCCCTTTGTCCTCACAGAGGAAACCTTCTTTTTATATTTTGGCCCACAACATGTGACTAAAAAAAGGAAGCCCTGATTTGTTTTGGGACTATGCAACTGTCTCAGGAACTCCCAGCAAACACATCATCAAGATGCACAATTGTTTGTTTTGTTGTATATTTTTGGCAGCCGTTCCTCTTGAGATATCCGACAACAGTCTCACATAAGCTCACAAACAGAGCGCCTACATTCGGACGGCTGTTACCATTCAACAAAATGGCACTGTGAGGTAACCACGTTAAAATAATGCATAGGAGTAAACACGAGCTCCTCTGAGGACTTTATCAATTAGATGAACCAGATTTGTGAGTTACAAAGAAAAGATGACTATAAAGTGAGGACGCTTCCATAATTGGACTGAAGCACAACAATCAGACACATCCTGGGACAAAAACCTATGCATGCAAAGTCACACAGGATGTGGTTAATAGTGAAATCACGTACACACACACACACAGGCTTTGGTTTACAGAAGCTCACGCACACACAAACACACACACACAAGCAAACACAGAGAGAGTGTCCAACCTGTTGGGATGTGGTTGAGCGCCGATGTCTTCAGAACCTCCAGCGGCTGCTCCTTTCCCAGGATCCCCTCTGTGGGAGAGAGAGCACACTCTGCTTCAAATATGGTCCGCAACATTGAGACAAGCTTCCAGCGACAAACCTGCTAATCAGGCAGTTAAGACCACAGTCCAAGCGGGCAGGCTTCAGGTCAACCGCAACGCTGCGAGCACATGCCGCGGCATCACTACCACCACCTGAGCAACTGCCCGATTCATGACCGCTGAACGCTGTGAATTCGCAGGGATGCTCGGCCGCAGAGACGCTCTAAAATAAGCCGGAGGTGTGAGGGGACGCCGAGGGAGCAGCCTTCATCAGCTCCCGTGTGCGAGCTCAGTGTGCGAGAGGAGGGATGCTGGGGCTCGACTGATACTGCCTGTGCTCAGCATAGCAAATGTGGCTGGCAGCAGCAGCAGAGAGGGATGAGGGGGTGATGGAGAGGAGGAGAGGGAGGGAGAGAGGTAAAAATAGCTCACCCTTTTGTGTATAACAGCACATGCAGAGCACGCACACACAGCGCGCACACATGCAGACACAAAGACACAGCGCTGCCGCTGCGCTCCCGTGTTTGAGCGTGTGTGTATGCATGCGTGTCCGTGGATGTGTGTGTGTGTGTGTGCGTGCAAGTGTGTAGGCTGTAATTATAGTGGCAACATGAAAAGGCTTTTGTAGCTGCCGAGCCCTGGGAAGACATGGCTATAAAAAGCAGAGCGACAGAGAGGGGTGGAGGAGGAGGAGGAGGAGGTGGAGGAGGAAGATGCATCGGGAGAGGAGGGGGGCAGAGGTATGGAGGGGAGAAAAGAGGCGATGGAGGAAAAACAACGAAACGGCGCAAAAAAGGGAGGAGAGAGAGAAGACGACAGAATTGACATGCATCGCGGCTGCACACAAATCCAGACACCACTGACACACACGTGCTCTGTATATGCATGTATTTTTAGTCATCGTAAGCACCTGATCCGTATATATTCTGAGCACAAGGCTTAAGAGACATCTGAGGTGCACAAACATGTAATTATTCCTTTGGATGGGAGATGAAAAGCCATGTAAAATCCCTTTGGAGGAATAAAAGGGAGGAAAACAGGCGAGCGTCTCACTGTGCATGATCTATTTCTGGAATTCTCTCTGGACCAGACTGGCACATCCACACACACACACACACACACACACACACACACACTTAATTAGCCATGAAGCTGGAGGATGCACCGCACACTGATTATGTGTGTGCATTTGTCTCGCACCACCTTGCATGAATGGCTGCACCCCTGATGCACCAATCTCTGGGTGTGGACTCGAAACATCACGTTCGGCCCTGTTCAAACGGATCTCGACACACATGGGTTTGTTTAACTAAATCCTCTGGCCAGTGGCTGTCAGACACTGCCACCTGATGTTTTATGACATGTTATAAACTGAAAAAAATAACAAAAAAACAAACAACAACAACCCCAAAACAGGCGGTAGTCAAATTCGCGTTGCAAACTTTTGCTAGACGCGGTCAGATGTGCGGTCTCGTGCTCCTGCAGGGTGTCAGACTTTATGTAAAAGGTGAGGAGATACTGCGAGTGCGGGCAGGTGGTCACGCCGCCTCACACGTCCCTGCCTCTCCAAAACAAACAGATCCACATCAATGATAGTTGATATCTCTTGACGAGCCTATTCAAATGAAACACATGCTGCTGGGTTTTGCAATGGAAATGAGGTGCATCTGTGTGTGATGACACCTGTGGCTTGGAGTAATTCTAAACCAGTTTGGGTTTCTATTTTGTTTCTTTTTTTTTTTTTTGCACAAATTGCCTCTAGCAGCTTTACATCTCCGACTTAAGTATGAGAGATTAGGGGGACGGATGTCTTTGTCTGAGGTTGGTTAAACAAAGCATATAAGCTTTCAGTCCTAACCGCACAGTTGATACCTGAGACGCACGTGGAGGGGAGCACAGGTGTGTACAAACACACACACATCGATGTAATGAGGCAACAGACCGCATACACAAGCACACTTGCAGCAGAGAAGTGCCCTATACCTTGGCAACAGGGTCCATCAATCTTGAATGTAGCCTAGTTACCCAGCAGCCCCCTCCTCCCTCCAGCTCCCTCCTTCCTCCCTCCTTCTTTCTTTCTTCCTCTCCTCTCTTCTTGGTCCCACTGGGGAAGCATCGGGAGACGGGGAGCTATAAATAGCCTCGGCTAGCCTCAGGCAGAGAGTCAGTCAACTCAAGCTAATGCAGCTACCGCTCGTCGAGAACATGCATGTTATGATCCGCACTGTAAATGGGGAGGGATGCGGGAGTAATGAGCTAACCAAATGGTGGAGGCTTGCTGCATTTGGAGACGTAGCTTTGAGACTGACCCCGGACTGCATGCTGTATGTTGGCAGAGGCCTTTGTTATGTAGGGGGGGAATGAGATGTCCGTCTGTGCCACTGTCGCGTTTACAAAGAGAGACAGCAGCAGGAGAGAAAGGGAGGAAGGATGCTCCAGCCTCATTACATTCAGTGCACTTCCGTTCTGGCTGCTTCGTCCAGGGTGACTCCAGCGAGCAAGGTGAACCAGACAGGAACAATACGATTAATCAAACACGCCTCTCCTTAAAGAGCCTTTTCCTCTAGGTCGCAAATTTGCTTCCCGAGGGCACCGACTGACGTCATAGTGACTGATAAAAGAGAATGGGTGACCCTTCCGTGAGCCGCTGCCAGTGTGCGTCCCATGAAACGCGTGGAAACAACCATCTGACCCTCATTTCATGGTGGCGGAAAAACACAGCAGTAATGCAATTTGGCGTGGTGTCTAAGCGCTTCTTTGTGCAGCTCTGTGAATGCCGTCATTTGATATAAAATCACAAATTAGTTGGGAATTGGTAATTAGACTGCGGGTGTCTGTTGCACGTCCAAAACACATTAAAGTTATGAGGTCAGTGGACCAATGAAGAGACAAAAACTGAAAGCACAGAGACGTTGGGCATAGAAATGGATTGACTAAGTTATAACATACATGGCGGCAACCCTCAAAGTGTTGCAATGCCTGCGTTAAATCTGCACTATTTCCGAATTTAATATGACTGTTAATGTTGAATACGGATTTGTACGTAATTTATTAACTCATTTATAATTTACAGATGCATTGAGAAGAAACTAGCAGCAAACTTATGGGCATAAGATGCAGCTTAATAAACAAAGAACTGTCAAAGCAAAACCTGGATAAAAACTGTCAAGGTGCTCAATATATCAACATGTAAAGTCTGATTTCTTTTATTCCTTGTTCATTAATTGTATTTTATTCATGAAAAACAAACAGCTAAACCGAAGCATAACTTTAAACAATTTTCTGACTGTATCCTGCATCTAAATCTGCAGCTTTTTCTGTGTTAAATACTTCAAAACTGTGGTGTTAACTATGATGCATGCTTGTTGTGCTCATGCATCACAATTAAACAATGCTACAGCATTCTACAGTGTAAAGCATGATATAACACTCCCCCGTAGCCATATTGGAAGTCTGAAGCATCATTGGTAGAAAACTGCATTACTTTTGCCCAGTGCATTCTGGGATGGACAGCATCCGCCTACAGTCACCCAGTGAAGCAATAATTACTTATAGGAAATGTATAGATACATAAATTATTGAACTGGCCTCCACACATCTCTGTACTCTGAGTGGTCCTCATGCATTTAGCGATCATTTGCACACAGTCGCTTCTTAATGGATGTCCATGATGGTGCCACACATGGTTGCTAGGAGATCTGTGATGCAACTGTAAGGCCTCGGTAGCTGGGCCTAATGCCTTACAACAACAAACACCCACAACATGTGAGATGACAGGTGCTCAGCAGCTACTATGCGTACAGAGTAACAGGTGCACCATTTATATGTATGTTTTTTTTTACTTTTTCCCAACGTTTGCATGTTTTCAAGTGTCCAGCGATGCTCATACTTTGATCCGCTTGCATAACTGTGGCATTTTCTTGATGCCCAGGCCAGACATCCGTGGTTGTGGAGCACAATGTCAAAAGGCAGAAGGATAGGGCTCTGAGGCGGCAGTGTAAACTGTAATTGCCGCTGACAGCTCGTTGGCAGAACACAGTGTATCCCGTTTCTCGGCTGGGACGAGACAAAAGACACGGGGACAAAAGATGCGTCCCGTTCCTTTCATTAGCTCATGTTCCCTGTATGCTGTCTCTGTCCTAATACCAATTAAAAACAGAGCTTTTCTAATGCATCAGGACGTCCACCCTGTAGAAAAGCCATGATTAGGTGTTTGTTTTTGGAGGGGGATGGGTGCGGCAGGACAAGATGGGTGCTGCGCCCCATCTGCACAAGGACAAAGCTGAGCTTGTGCGTGTAGGGGGCCGGGTGGTTGCACAAGAGACCCCCCTGGGTTTGTTCTGGGATGGACTGTTAGTCATGTTCAGCCAAGTTGGTGGCACATGGGCGGACGGAGCTGACGAACCGTCTGGCTGGCAGGAACCTCATCTCTGTTCGCCGGGTTCACCGAGGGAGGGAGGGTGCAGCATTGTGGGAACACGCCGCCAAAGTGCATTTTGCAATTTCGTAATTTGGTTTTGTGGGATAGAAACAACATGTCAGCACAAGTGGACGGCAGACAAAACGTGACAATGAGGCTTGAAATTACCCTAGATGAGGCTCATGCTCGTATCACACTGACCGGCGCACAAAAGAGGCAGCGGTTGTGTCATGCATGCGCTCGTCCCGTGCTCCATTTTTAGCCGCACGACACACGGCAGCAAACCGCTCAATCGTGAAGAGGAGAATCAACACGGGAGACCAAAAATAATGACTGTTTGTTCGCCATGCATGCACGTGCGCATATCTTGTGTGTGTGCTTCTAAAAATAGACTCAGGGATAAGCCGGGCCCTCTTTATTGCAGCGAAAACTTTTAACCCCTTCACCCCTGGATTTAAGCAGTGTGGTGGGTGATCGCGTGCACTGGGATAAGAGGATGAAAAAGGGGTCACTGAATGACTCCAGAATGGAAAGCAGGATGAGACAAATGTAAATTTAATACATTAAACATCTATTCAATTTGGCATTATATTCAAATCTCTATAGGCAACCACTGCAGGACAGCTTTTACTTTTATTCTACTTTATCATAAACCTTTGAGAAGATTATTGATAAGGAAACTTTCTTTTTCAGTAGTTTTATATCTGACATATGCCCGCAGAAAGTACAGCCCTGCTGTGGCAGATCAACTGGACCAGTTAGGAATTATGAGTCTTGCTCAAGGGCACCTCAGTCTCCTTACTTTCTCTTGAGGGAAAGTGCTTCTCATTCACTTTTTCCATTTACAAACCAGTACGAGCCAGTGATCTTCTAGTCCCAAGTCTGTTCCTTAAATCTTTATGCCACTGCTGCCCTGTTAATAGTATCTGGCAGGTGTAATAAAAAGCAAATCCATAATATAGACTTATAGCCGTCCAGAGGTCTGTGTGCGTATTGTACTGCAGTGTTTATCAAAGACAGGAGCGAGACCTAAAGATGGTTCACATGATGCATGGGCCATCAGTTATTCTGGAGAGATAAGCACTGTCAAAAAACACATACATTTTAGAGTAAAAATGTCAAAATCCTGAGTGAAAGCTTCTTCCTGTCCCTGCCATGAACGAAGACGCAAAATACTGGACTATGAGCAGCAGGGTGATGGTGGAGAAACCTGAGTTTTATTACAGCCTGCCCTAATAAACCTACAAGATTAGTTTTTGGCCGTAACAACAATTACCTTGAAAGCGTGAGACCCACAGAGAGAGAGAGAGAGAGAGAGAGACGGGGCTGCACGTGGCCTCCAGGCTTTTTTATCAACACCTAAGATTGCATCATGAGGAGTGTGGACGGCACAGCAGGAGCAGGGACTTCGGTCCAAGAGGTCACGAACATCAAGGAGTGAGCGTTTAGCACCATTTGTCAGAGGCGACGTCAGGTGTCTTTGTACATACTGTGGATGCTTGTGCTGCACTGTTACAGCGTTCCCGGTCCCTTGTGGTAATTTTCCCACACCAGCAAGGGAAAAGCCCCACACCGGGGTATACGTATGTGTGTGTGTCACTACCCTGTCTGTAGTGCTGACGTCAGCAGCGGTCCCTCGCCAACGCTGCCAACACTCCCCACTGACTGGATAGTAAGCTCGCAGGCACACACAAACAAAATCTGCAGCAGATCTAATTTCAGATTATCGTTCAGAAAAATTAATTGTGACACTTATTGACTTCCTTACGTAGAGTTAGATGAGAATATCGATACCACTCTCACGTCATGTCGTGTCATGTCACAGGTTACACAGACGCTTTCCTCCTGCCTCGAGTCTTTGTGCTAATCTAAGGTAACCAGCTGCTAACAGATACAGATCGTCTCATCTAACTCTCCTAAAAATGACTAAGCTTCTTTAATAAATGACAAAATATTCCTTTGGTGTGAAATATTACAATAATTTCTGTGACAAGTGTTTGAAGTTTATGAAAATCACCAAACAGCATTTGGTGCTGCTGTGAAAATGAGGCAAAATGAAAGTGAGACTGAACTGAAAATTCTCAAAGCGCTCACAAGGGCAGATCTGCACCCCGACTGTGCTCTGGTGTATTTGCACTTATTTAAATGAGCTACATGAGATACATTTAATTCAAAACTGACCCCTTTCTATACAAATGAGCCTCATTGCAAAAAGAGTTCAATTCACACCAGCGCCGCACACAGTTAGAGTAACAATATTTGACTAACAGAGGAGTGGTGTAACGCACGCAAGGCATCATCATTCCAGGTGTGTCCGTAAATAATGTTTGGCTTTATTATTATAATTATTAGGCCTATTACTGCCACAGCATCCAAAGCGAGGCCTTGAACAGGTATCAGTCCGTGGTGGTTCAAAATGCACTCCAAAAGCAATGTGTTGAAACTTATAATAAACTATAATAAACATAGAATAATTTCAGAATAGTACAAAACAGGTGTTACAGACATTGACAAAAACGATTCCATAATTCCTGTCACAAATCAAGAGATACTGACAACTTAAACAGGTCAGCCTTAACACACGGGCATTGACCCAAAGCCTCAAATCGTCTAGACTGACTCACCAGCACCTGAGGAAACGGGAGCCAATAAGCGCCACATGGATAACTGCAATCAGACGCAAAACAAGGGCAAATTACTCCCAACTTTATGGCCGTGTTTGCAGCGTCATTTCATTGGTGCGATATCTTTTCTGAATCAGACCTTAAGAAGGTCTGAAGAAGAATAATGTAAGTTTACAGTAACTAAAGGACAGGTTATATGAGAAAAGAAGTGGTTAACCACTTAACCCTCGGGGCGATTTTATGTGATAAATTTATGCTAATGAAAATTGATAAAATATGATTTAATA
>JBAJHX010000011.1:5599224-5636866 GCA_037176925.1 Amniataba percoides | reverse complement strand
ATTGATAAAATATGATTTAATAAGTTATGGAATGTTACTACAAACCTGCCGGCGGGTTTTGACAGTTAACTGGTTAATGCAATATGTTGTCTGATCATATTTTCTTAAAAATGACTCAAAACAATGCAACAACTACCAGATGAATATGTGACAACTAATCGACTCGTCTTTGGAGCTCTCCATTTCATGCTGTATATCTTGAGTTAGGGCGTCCTTAACTGGGACTGCAGTTTGTTGAAAGCTGGTTTGACACTGTATTTGTGTTTAGAAACCATCAGGGTAAAGAAACTGCATGCAATCTAGGAATAAACATAGAAACTGGCGAGTGTACAAACAGAACTTTATACACTATGTCAACTAGTGTCCATAAATCTAATCTTGAATATTGCAAACACAACAAAACTAGTTTGTACAAGACATAAATCTGTGAATGTAAAGCAACAAATCTACCTGAGCCTGAGGCCTGAAGAGACTTTATCTAATCTTGGGTGCCAGCCCAAACGATGCAATCTCTTGACCTTGCTCATTAGTGTTTATTTGACTTGATTTCATTTTGCTCGCTGCTTTTGTTGTGTTTCAAGGTTGTATAAACCTCGAAACTGTTGCGCTTGTAACCTAGATACCGCTGAGCCTTCGAGGAAAAGAGCACTGTGTCAAGTTCACCGGTTCAGAGCCATAAAAGGCGCTCACGCCCACACAGACCCTGCAAAATGAAGCAGTAAAAATCTAATCTGAACACAGTTTATATCCTGCTGCAGACATGCTTTTTAGGGCCCGTGGATTGTGTTCATTTTTAATTCTTGCATATTACAATGTAAAGTTCAAATGTCCTGTTCACAAATAATCACTTGCTGCACCTGGCACTTACTTACCAAGCACTTACTGGTCTCAATGTGTGTGTGTGTGTGTGTGTGTGTGTGTAGTGTATGACTCATGTGCAGATCCACTTTTTGCTCCAGCGGTAAACACTGCAGACAAAGCTGGTGCACCTTCTGACTAAGACAAAAACAAATCGTTGGCAGTTAGTTGGCATCACCCTCCCTCTGTAATAAGGCGCTGTAAGGCCGGCTGCTCCTCTTAAACTTATGTTTTCATTTTCGCTGTCGGTCCATCCCGCCTGCATCACTTTCACAATGGAGGTGATGCAGCTCTGTCTCTAATGGTGCTTCGGAGTGACATGCGTGACGGATGTGGACCAGTGCTTCCAAGAAAGATGGGGAGATACCGAGAATAAAATGATTTATATTCTAACTCCTGGATTTATTCTTTCCCTGTTAATATGAGCAATGACTTCCTGTAATGTAAAGTAAACCCTCTTAAGAGCTTTAGAGGGACGTTTGGTGGTTTAATGGTTTTTGTTGTTTTCTTTTTGTTGTTTCGTTTTTTGTTCATCATACATGCTTGCAAATAAGGTAATGCTGCATAAAGAAAATAAACTAAGGTTATTCCAAATAAAGCCTAAACTTGTCAGTATAGCTTTTTATTTTCTTTGTAAAATGAATAAAATAGTTATCGTTATCAGCCCTGATAAATATTGGTGCATCTCTGATATGAATTGTTCCAGGCGTGTAGTTTGTCATTTCTTTCCATTGTTCTCAAGTCCTTTAAGAATCTGATGTCTCAGACAAGCGTCTTAAAAAGAAGCTAATCTTACCTCTGTTCTGTTTGTTTTCTTTAACTATTTTGTTTTGAACTTCAAATAGATGATAAATGAATGGAAATGAATGGGTACATTAATAAAAGTGCAACATGCTTGTTACAGAACGGGATGTCTTTTTTGTGGAGTCTAATTAGCTGCAGTAATCAAATTCAGCTTTTCTGGAGAGTTGACACATGTTGATGCCACTTAATAAGACAGTGGTGTATCCTGACAGTTTAAGACGCCGCTGGTGTGTGGGCTTACATACGAAACAATGCATGTGCATCTTAATAACATACAACATCAGCTCCAACAACTCTACCACTGAAAATATTCTCTAACTCACTGTTTTTCTGGCGATGTTAGAGTCTAACATGTTGCTCCAGATTAAGCTCTGTTTGTTCATACTGGATGAAAGCATCTGAATTAATTATTGTCACTAATTTATTAGCTTTTTCCTTTCATATTTCACCCAACTGTACATTAAACACTGGCACCAAGACTATGATGAGCTTTTGCTTTTGACTTTGTCCATTCTCCTTCTCCTGAGTGTGATCGTACCCACACATGTGGTTTGTGCAGTCTCTGCCTTTATCTGGGTTGAGGGCAACCCTGAGTGTCACCAGGAACTGATAAGGTGCTTGGCAAGTGACCACAACCACAAGGGAAGCCCCAGAGGATCATGGGAACACCTGAAGACAAACTCAGATATTTCCCATTAAAGAATGGGAAATCGAATCACAAAACAAAGACAAAGAAATGATTCACGGGCTGAATTATTTTACTCTAAGTTAGTCATGTAAAGGTTTAAAAGTTCAATGCGGCAGTAACCTCAGGTACACACACAAAGATGGCATTGTCTGAGCTCAAAATAAATTCAAATATTAGAGAGCCTCTGACTGTTTTCAGGGTTTTGACACGAGCTTGAACCCGACGCACTGTACTCCATATTCAGCCTATCAGCTATCGACAAGTTCAATCCATCCTGAGCGTGACATTTACAGAAGCCGCCCCATTCAACCAAACACTGTCAACACGTTAGCTCAATGCTAAGCACAAGTGTAAAACAAATGTCGCCAGCTAATGTGCTAAAGCTCTCAGTACACAGAGTAATCACTCCTGCGCAAACACTCCAGCCTGTTTGCTGATATGCCTGCAAAAAAAAAGACTGCAAAATGCAAAGGCCTTATCAGCCTGACCCCCTTTTGTTCTGGGAAACATAAACCCGACAAAGCGTTTTACATTTCACTTTTCCAGGAAGAGATTTATGGTAAATGATATTTAATCTAAAAATCCCACTGCTGCTGTAATAAAGAAAATGAGTAAGTCCTGGATCAAAAAACGTGCATGCTAGTAAGCTCATTTACAGCTTACAAAAATGGCACAGAAGCGGCGAGGCACGCACGCAAACACCCGGCAGAGCGGCTGCATGAGGCCGAACACACTCAAGGCTTTACTTAGAGGTTTGGTACATGATTGGAAATAAGTGCAAAGCAAGCTCGGGAAAAGAAAAGTTGGCATCTTTGGATCTCACTGCAAACACCGAGAGTACAACAAAGCCGTGGATCTGAAAGTCTCATTGTTCGCCCCGAGAACAAAGCCAATGTTGTTTAATTACAGTCAATATAAAACAAATTCGATTCAACAGCGCCAGACAACCCGGATGCAACCTGAACCTTCGGGATCAACTGCCTTTGCGTGTAATTCTCAAAAGAGCAATTATAAAACGGAGAAGAAAGATAGGGCAACGCGTCTTTTAAAGAAACAAGACCCCGCATATTCTCACTTCTGTAAATATCACTGCCATAAACATTTGAGCGAGAAAAAAGAAGCCGTGCAAAAAGCCCGACAAGCGCCACAAGGCCAATTCTTCACATTTCATGTCTTTAAATGTCTCTTGGCTGCTTGTCTCTCTCTCTTGCTCTCTATCTCTCTCTCTCTCTCTCTCTCTCTCTCTCTCTCTCTGCGCTCCTACATCCAACAAGTGTGTCTCTGAGCTGTCATTCAAACAAGAGAAGCAACACCTCAAATTGACGCCCACACTTGGCAGCACTCTTGAGGACCGGGATCGTCTCCTCTGAAGGCTTTTTCAGAGGGAAAACAAGACAGTGAGAAACAGCGGCTGCAGATATGTTTCTGTCTCTCCTGGACACAGAAGATCACAGCTATTTTTGTTGGTGGTGGAGAGGTGAGTTAACGCGGGTGATGGGCAGATCGCGCTCGGCCCTCTGGTGGGAAAGCGAGCCAGCGGAGACGAGAGGTGGAGGAGGGCAGGGTGGGAAATTAAAAAGAGCTAAATCTTATTATATTTTGAAAGGAGCTGGTTAGTTTATCTGCTCTATCAGCTGCTGCAGCCCGTGGCCAGAAAAGAGTGAAGTTTCTTGCCTTGGCTGCACTCAGATCTGGGCAACGATTCAATATTGGCGCTCGTCATCTTCCAACAGAATCGTATTGTGATAAAACAGTAATAGCGGTATCACTTCAGAAGATTTTAGAAAATAGAGCATCTACTAGTCTTTAAAAAGACAAGACTAATCTCACTTCATTTTTAAAAGGAGCTCCTTTTTTCGCCTATTTTACACATGAAGCTCCCTTTTTCACATTGAGGCAAAGGGGGTCGAATGAAAGCTTCTTTGAGGGGCATTATGGGAAGTGTAGGATCTACTGTTTATAGAGCTTCAACCATCCCTGGGACCAAAAGTCAAACAATAAAAACTGGAGCCTCCTGTTTCAGTTTTTTATTGTTTTTCTTATCTATCTCTCGTAAAGCCCCCCTTATGGAAGATTAGAAGATCCCTTTGAAGATCCCATTTTTAAAACTTATCAATGTAAAGCACTATACCTTAGTGCATTAAGATCTATTAATCACCTTGATAACAGTATTTTATTCTATTTTCCAAGTCTTTAACATCCTTTCAAATGATAAAAAGTGTGAAAACAATAAATACTTCTTCAGTTTCGTCATAAATGAGCTCAAAAACAAATCACAGCAGAGAAAGACTGTGCGAGGTGGCATGGCTGATTTAAATTCATTCTAAAGACATTTTTGAAAACGTATGCAATCTTTAATTTAGGTGTAATATTTTGATTTCCAGCATTTTCAAAGCCTCGTGGACACAGCCAAGCTGCACATAAACAAAACACTTATTAAAATGTATCACAAATGAGCTTGGAAACAAATTAAGGGGAGACTGTGCGAGTCTGCGTGATTTAATTTACAATTTCTAAAAACTTCTAAATCATAAAAAGAGCCCAGAGACAAATCGGCAGCCTTCAATTTAGTTAAGAAGACTTTCCAAAGCCCTGTGGACAATTGGAATTTTTAACAAACAAAATTATTATTCATATTTACCACAACGTAAGCTCAAAAACAACTATGGGAGTGGGCAAGGTTGCTTTAATTTTTTTCCCCCATAAAACATCTAACTTCTAAACCACAAACAAAACCCCAAAGTAAATAAGTGGACAAAAATTAAGTTGATTATCATCCCTAATATTGTGCATTATGGCTAACTGAATGTCACAGTCCATAGTACAAACTCCTAAATGTACTATTAAGACTATATTAATGCTACACAGCTGAAGATTATAAGAATATTGCATCACACTTAACTATATATCATCATTTATCTCATGGACACACCTCTGACCATTTAACATGCCACTCTGCATGCGTTAATCGCTGTCTAAATCATTTCTCAGGATTATCTAGGCATTAATTTTGTTCGTGGAGGAGACGAGTGAAAGTGTGGAGGAATTAGATCGGCCTGTCTAACGATAACTGTTGAGCCGTGCTAATCTGAGGTTGATCTAACAATGTAATGCGCTTGGCCCAACTTGGGGACTACTTGAGTGAGTCGGCACCCCAGCGAGATGTCCGCAGACAGAGGGGATGCACGCAAAGTTGAACACTGTACACATGTGCGGAGATCAGATGTTCGGATGTGCCAGGAGACGTTGGAGGGCTGAGCGAGCCGGCTGAGGCTGCAGCTCCTCGGTGTCCCTCGGCGGCCAGGTGGTTACTTTATGCTTGGTATTTATAGCACACACACTCCCTGGTGTACCGAGTAAACACAGTTGCCACCATCAGGTACCACGCCGACCCGGACTGGACGCAAACCTTTTCATCCACCAGCTGCATCCCGAATAATTCATCAGCTCTCCGAAAGCTGAAGCTCCTAAACCGAGCTTGATTAGGTGTCAAAGAAGGAAAGTACTCTCTTAATGAGCCCGTGTTATGGACTTTCTCTCTCGCCCTCTGGAGCTAATTCATATTGAATCAAGCCAATTAACAGTCATAAAACTAGATTAAAATGTTTTATTGCGTTTTACCGAGCCACGATCTTTCTGCGCTCAAAATCAGATGTTCGCATACATCAATATGGCAGATGTAGCGGCGGAGAGATTTCCCCTTAATGTGACTGTATTGAGGAGCTAAATTCTCATTACTCCGCACATGACAGTTACAAATTTTGTTGAAGATTCCCGGCGCGTTTCGGCAGCAGTGATGGATCGCTGTTTCTTCAGCACACAGGCGGAGGAGATCTGCCTTTCTGTCACTGTTACGAGTGGAGTCAAACATGTTTTTTATCACCTTAATCTCATTTGTTTTATCAGTATCCTGCGCTAGTGTCACAAATGACTTGAATTTTAAGCTCAGGTCAAACACTTTCATTTGGATCTGGTGTTTGAAGTTTCACCCAGAATTTAAACCATTCTGGGAAGCAAAATAATCCAAAAATCAGACTGATAAAAGTCAGATTTAATTAGCATCTGATGATCCCTGGCCAACTGCACGTACACAACACGTACATTAGGCTTTTAAGTGTACAAATCAACTTCCAAAAACATGAACGATCAGCTGCAGGAAGCAAAGAATGCTCGCTAAGAATCAAACTTTCCAGAAAACTTGATATCACACAGGATCATGACATGAATCTTACCTTGGTGGCTGTGTGACGTCATCCCTGATTGGTCAGGTGGGTGTCCAGGAAGTGCAGCAGGTGAGCACCCTGCTTGGTGTGTGTGTGTGTATGTGCAAGTGCAGATGTGATTTACAAGGCAGCAATCAGGCAGCTGTTATCCTGCCAAAATTGTAAATATCTGGGAGTGTGTGTCTGTGTGTATGTGTGTGTGTGTGTGCATGTGTGTGTGTGTGTGTGTGTGTGTGTGTGTGTGTGTGTGTGTGTGTTTTCAGGCTGATCCAACGCTCGCAACGGTCCTTCAAGAATCACTCAGAGTTGGAAACAGGAAGCAGACCTCCAGAGGCAGCAGCCAATCCCCATGAGGCTTTTGGTTTGGCTCCTCCAATCAGAGCGGCAGCTTGCTGTTTAGTACCGGTACCAACCTATAAGAGAAGATAAAAAGGATCATGTCACCATTTTTCTTTAAAAAACATAATATCAGACTTCTGATAGTAACAGCAGACTTCCTTTTGGCCATTGAAGGGTTTTTTTGTATTGGTTTGGAATCATCATACAGCTGAGATCAATGAGATCAAGCTGCATATAAACAAGCTGGATCAGTATCAGCGCTGACACTGGCCCATCCATTTTCTACTATGAGGTACATTCAGTGATGGTGGGCTGCCAACTCATTTTTTAATGCCACAACAATCTCTGGCCTCGTGTGAACTTGTGTGTTCACCTCAGATCTTAAATTTTGGAGAAAGAGAGCCTTGGATGAGCTGAGCCGGATTGGTGCATCTCTGTCAACGTCTCACACATGGCTCATTTTCCTGTTTTTCATAGTATTGATCTTTCAGCGACAACTGTTGACTGAAGTCCACTAACAGGACAGAGATGATATTGTCTCTGTGTCATCTACAACAATTAACAGACCTGACAGTTTTATATCCATCAGATCAATTCAAGTTCAATTTGAAACAATCTGGGCTGTGGATTATTAGGATGATAATAAACTGGCCTATGAAATGTCATAATTAAAAAAGCCAAAAGCTTAGAAAACATCTTTTTAGGTCTTGTTTCGTCCCAGAAACCCCCCTCAAAATATTCAGTTTAAAATCCTTACATGTAGAGGAGAAACGTCTTCAAGAAACCTAAAGCAAGTCCAGTTAACTTTCTTCTCTGACATTTAACATTACAAACACGTGAAGAGCTTCTTTTGCTTCTGAATGTCAGAATTACCACATGTGATTGAATTGCAAGACTCAAAATGCAACCTGGCTAACCAAGGATGAGGCTAATTGCTGGACTAAACACAGAAAGGTTGAGAATTTAAATGGCAACACCTGATGTTAGATGATGCTGAAATTCAAAACAAGCAATCAGAGACTTTAAAGGTTTTTTGATGAGAGTAAAAACTTGTCTCTTAAAACTGAGTATTTATCATCATTGACATTTTTTAGGTATTTATTTCTTCGTTTCTAATCTGGCAAATCTCCCTGAAGTATACTGAGGTTTTTTTTTTAAGTAAAGTGCTGTTTCCATGCAGATCCAAGACCACCGCCGAAAACTCAATACAACCTCAAGTTCGACCTCGTGCTTACACTGCAAGAAGCTGTAAACCAATCGGGCAATAAATTGCTTGTCCCAGACATAGTTTCTTTTTGACTGGGCGCTCCACGATTAGGAAAAAATATGGAAAAGGGATGATGTATTACTTTCACTGTAGAAATTAGTGGAAAAGTCCCATTAGTCTCATGAACATGTGAATTTTACAGATTCTTTTGTTGGTTTTGGGATGCAATGATCTTTGTTTCTGGAAGTAAGTGATTGGTCTTTTTTTTCACCATTTCTGGAAATAAACGATTGGTAATTTTCTTTGTTTTCAGAGAGTAGTCTGAATTCCTTGAGCCTGGAGCGGGAGGTGTCAGATGTGATCACGGCCTGAGCCCAAAGCATCAAGTCGACTTCACCGCCACAAATAGATGGGGCAAAACCGCCCGAGGGCGAGGTGGGTGGAGGGGTGGAGGGGAGGGGGCGATGGATGCATGGGGGTAGAGTGCACATTCACGCCCTGTATGTGCGTGTGTGTTGGCAGAGGTCTCATAGGTCCTATGAAGCAGGGTGGATGCATGTGTGTGTGTGTGTGTGTGCATTTTAGTGGGGGGTGGGTCTCAAGACAAGAGGGCCAGACAGTGCAGCCGCAGGGCAAATTGCCTCCCTCCCCTCCAAAAAAAAAAAGTCGGTCACTGCACAGTGCACGCACACTTGTGCTTTGTGATGAAAAAGCAAAGCAAGGAGGGGGCGACACAGGGGAGTAGCTGACACTGGGGGGGGGGTTCATGCAACACCATTCTCACAGGGCATCTCATCTGTCTGGGGAGGGGTGTGTGTGTGTGTGTGTGTGTGTGTGTGTGTGTGTGTGTGTGTGTCAGGCCATTGTCCCAAAAACAGGAGCTGGCTTGATGCAGGGTGACAGATCTGGGGAGCCCCAAAGTGGAGAAATGATCCAAACATTGGAGGAAAAAAACACAGTTGTGCAACAACAATAATAATAATATTATAACAAACTTGCATGAATCCTCTAAATCTCACATATTTACAGGACAGGAGGTTATAAACAAACAAATAAAAGATCACTGTTGGGTTTGGCTTCACGACACTTTGCAGCGTGCTGCCTCTTTGATGTCGCTTTAACAGCCCGTACGCCCCCATTCACAAAAAAAAAAGAAAAAAAAGATTGACGCATGCAGAGAATTACCACCGCCCATCCCGAACCATTCACACACACACACAGTCAAACACACACTAACACGGGCCTTCGTTTTCACGCATTTCTCTCGGCCATAACGTGGAGGCCGCTCTGCTCTCTGTATGTTGCATTAAAGCCCCGGCGCACTAAAAATAGCCCGGCAACAATCGGCATAATAAACATCGCCTGTGCCCCTTCTCCTCCTCCTCCTCCTCCCTTCCTCCTCTCTCTCCCTCTCTCTCCCCTCCCTCCTCCACCTTACACACTTCCCGCCCGCTACAGTGTAACAAAACTAAAAAAATATTCCAAATGATTTTAAGGTGTGAAATGTTTCATACCGAGGGTGAAGGAGGTGAAGGAGGAGGTGGTGGAGGAGCAGGCGTGGAAAGGAAAATAAAAAAACCGAGCCGCAGCCGGAGCGGGGCAGAGTGGAAACTTCAGCCGGACATTGTTTTGATGAATCCCGTGCGCGCGCCCCGCATCCCCGGACCTCAACACCCAACACTCATCCCGACAAGGGGCTCACCTAGGCGGGCCAGGAGGAGGCCAGTCGTCCCGACGTCCGGCTTTTTTTATTTTTTCCTCTTTTTTTATCTCCCTCCCATGCCTTTTTTTTCCTCTTCTCGGCGCAGGAGGAAGGAGCTGCAGGAGGAGGAGGAGGAAGAGGAGAAGAGGGGGGGGACGACGAAGAAATTCATCTCCTGACAGATTCCGCCATACTGGATTTTTGTTACAGCCCCAGCGTCACATGGAGCGCCCCTCACTTTTACCAGGGGCGGGCTCAGCTCAGCCTGCTGAAAATGTGATTATCCGCCAGCACACAGGCTCATATCAGAGTGTGTGTGTGTGTGTGAGTGTGTGTGTGTGGAGGGAGAGGCTGTGATTATGGCTGTCATTAATAAGGAACAACTCTTCTGGGCGTGGCCTGTGTTACAAGCGGCGGTGGAAGAAGAAGAAGAAGAAGAAGAAGAAGAAGTATTTTTTTTGGAAGTAAAAAAAAGCTGTAGCACTGTGGAAATACTACAGACAAAGAACAGATTTCATTTAAAAGTGTGTGCAAAACAACACTGAACATTGAAAAACAAATACTACAAAACAGGAAAACTGCAAGTAAACATGCAAAACTAGCATCACAATATGTTTACATTCTATGTGTGTGTATATATACGTATACAAGTGTAAGTATATACATCAAAATACCCTTGAATACGTTAATAGCAATAGAAATAATGTAGAAATACAACAGGAAAGTAAATATTCTGCATTTGGTCTCATGTAAAAGCACAAAACTAGCATCAAAATGTACTCAAATAAAAGTAATAGCAATACTACAGTGCAGAAATACTTCAGGTCAGGCAAAGTCCTGCATTCAAAATATTACCTCAGTAAAAGTGCAATGATTATTTTGAAATATTCAATCTTAGTCCACAAAGTAACAAGTACACTTATTAAATAAATATAGTGGAGTAAAAGCACTGTATTTAAGTAGAGTACTTGAGCAAATGTACTCTCCAGCACAGACTATAAGAAATACCACAGTAACATGCAGCTCCAGAGAGTCTGCTGGACTACTTTGTTTTTAATAGCTTTGTCCGACTTCATGATGTTTTACATTTACTGTAACTGCTGCATGATATTTATAGAGGAAAGCCTGTACATCTGTGGCACACAATAATGGGTTTTTAATACTATTTTCCTGCTCTATGGCACTTTTATTGACCATTGCACTATTATTACAATCCAGAATATTGTTGTAGTGTCTGATAGTGTTTCTGTGGCACTCTACAATGAGTCTGTATATGTTAGTTTGTCGTATTGTATCTGAAAAACACATCTGAATGCTGCAGTATTACTCATACTGGGATTAATTGTGTGTCAATAGAGAGTTTTTTATATGCTTAAACTAACTTGTACTGTTTTATTATTATTATAAGTAATAATTAATCTCTTTGTTGTCCTCAGAAGTCAGTTTACAGTTACCTGATAAAATTTAAAATTTCCTCCTTTGTGATCATTATAGCTTTAATGTATTTTACTAGAATCACAATCCTATGTGTCTCAGTGCTTTTCCTGTAACCTTATCCTAGTTTATGATAGTTTATCTCACGTGGCGTCGTTATTGCATTACTAGAAGGTTCCGACAGTAGTGCAATACATTCATAGATAGTAGGTCTTTGGACTATAAACTTTACCAAGAATATATTATGTTTGCATCCTCTAAGCAATGACTAATGCTACCACAGTGTGCTTATGGGAACTACTTTTTTGCAGTTCTTCTATAGTAGCTCTGCAAATTTTACAACTGGTTGCTGTAATTGTTTATAAGGAACAAACAAGCTTGAAAAAACACTGATATTAATCGGTATATTATGGATTTATTGAAGTCAATGTCCACCAAGCCCATCACATAAATCAATCGAAGTCATGAATCCGTAAAATAATTTAACATGTATTGCATCCCTTATATTCTGTTATTACAACATTTCTGGATTAGAGAAAGCAACTTTCCAGCTGAGATCTTTTGCAACTTCACTATCCCTCCATTATTCAACACTTTCCATTACCAGTAGTTGCAAAATGAAACAAACGTTTTTATCCAATTCTTGCTCATTGCAACATGAAACGCCTTCCCCACTGCCGTCTCTAATCCAATACGCTTTTATTTCCATTACTTTATATTAGATTTTGCATCTCAGCAGCTACCCACTGGCAAAGCTGCAGCACCACTGCCTGGCTTAGCTGACTTTATTACTGTAATATGCTAACCAGTGTATATATAGGCTACGTCTGCAGGCAGAGTCAGTGTTATTAGTCACCAAGTGCAGGTAGACTGCACAGATCTGCTTTAAATGTGCTCTTACTGGTTCGTCTTGTGGCCCCCGGGCGACTTTGACGGCTCAGAGAAGTTCAGAGAGAAATTTTGGAAGGATTAGATTCTGGGCCTGAAAGGACGAGGTCAACCCACCAAACAGTAGACGCGGTTGAAACATGACTGAATTTCTTCACTGCCAACATTTGTGCTTCGGCAAAGGAAAGGAAATTTTATCCCGCCCTATGTTGTAATTTACCACACACAGCTAAAACATGAAGCTCAGCATCTCAAACGGATGTCAAAGGTCAGGTACTTTAGTGACATTGTAATATTTTTACTCTATTTATAGAAATATCATATTAGTTTCAGTATCAGTTTATTTTATCAGTGCTCACTAATCCTTTTTGCCTAACGTGCCATCACAGCTCCACAGATAAATTTAACACCACTCCTCATGTTCATTTAAGATGGATTATGTATCATTACTGATTATATAAATGCATATAGATATACATATATACATTTTTCAAAACATCTGACAAAACATCCTAATTAAATATAATTTTAACTGCTTTGTGTTTGTTTTGTATCTGTTCTTAATGTTTTTTATGTCTTTTGTAAAGTTCTTTGACTTGTATTGAATTAAAGATGCAATTTTAATATACTTGCCTTGCCCTTAACCTGTTTGTCCATTAGTTCAGGTATCTATTTTAATCATTTATCCATTACTTGAGGTATTTATTTGAAACGTCAGCATATCCATTTCAAGCATTCTCCGTTACTTTTGCTGTTTTCTTGCTAAAATTTTTTTAATGCAACCCATCTCGTACATGTGTCACAGATGACTCAATATGTGGATAGAATTTCAAATGTATGTTTTATTTTATTTCCCCCTGATAAGCTTTTTCAGCTAAAAATTGGGGAATTACAGTTTTGATCTCGACCATGAATATAACAGCGTTATAATGTTAATATTCATATAGTTCATTATCATTTCTTCTGTGTGAGGGCAAATGCCATCCTCTCGCCTCCTCTACGGGGAGGTCAGGGTTCCATAACAAATCCCCCATCTTGCTCAAGGGCACTTCAGCAGGGCAGGTGTTTTCTTTCTTGAGCCCTTAAGACCTGTCTGGGTCACTATCGCTGTTTTTGTCACTGTCAGAAAGTCCATTTTTTAATGTTATTCTAAACTCTGTCCCTGCTTTGTGCTGCTCGGGTACAACTTGCTTGTATTAATCGAGGTCGCTCCTCTTTTGGAGTACAGGGGAGGCCCGCTGGGACAGCCGTATCCATAGCAACAGAGGATTTTAATTTCTGTGGATACGGAGCATCGGTTACGTAAGGCGGCCAGTCTTGGAGGCATCTCTGATGTTGTTGTGCTTGAGTAAGCCCTTTAGGCCTAAATCCTGTATGTGCTGCAGACTTTCATCCTCTCTATATATATGATTGCAAACATAAGATCACTTTATAATCCTTCTGTTTACACGCTGGACACCATTTTCAGCCGCTTCATGAAAGCATCTTTGCTGTCTCCAGTGTTAAATATGGTTTCATTACAGTTTGTGAAGACCCAGTAGTAATAATATGTTACAAGTCAAAATGTTGTCCAGTATCCCATTTCAGAATCATGTATAAATTTAAATAAATTAATGTCGTGGAGTGGAGTAAAAAATACAAAATCTGTCTCTGAACTAAAGTTGAGTAGAAGTATGAAGTAGCAGAAAATCAAAGTACTTGTGAAAGTGCCACAAATTTTGATGATGACTAAAATGAAACAATCAAACCTGCACTGAACTTACTGACATAATATATAAAGGACGTATTAATGTGAAGACTTACGTTAACAAGGATTCTTTAAAGATAAGTGGCGAACTGTTAAACAATTCACACGCTCCTATCATCATATTCAGAAGGACATGTACGTCATCCTGACACACACTGCGTGCAAAAGTGCAAAGTTTACACTTGTTCTGTCAGGGAGCACAGATTCTTGGACATCTGCATCTGTATTGTTTGTCTATTGGCTTTTGCTGACGCAGACATGCATTTAAACACTCAAATGTGTGTATGTGTGTGCACGTTTGTGTGTGTGTATGTGAGTGTGTCCAGAGCAGTGATGTCAAAGCAGGGATTAGATTGGCTTATATTGCCCAGAGCAGCACATTTGCAATTCAGTGAACATCACACTCGGGTTTCCAAATCGCTGATAATGTTAGTTTAACTATTTTGCATCCAGGGGAGTAACTAGCACCTCCTTTTATTCCACTTTTCCAGTTTTCCATATCCAGTGTAGATAGCTATAAGCCCTTTTTTTAGCGCATGATGCCTTCAAAAGCATCTGCACCAAAGTACCTTACATGGCCTTGGCTAAAAACGCAGATCCTGAGTAATGATGCTCCAAAAATACACCATGTCTTTGGCCGGCGGCTGGAAAAAGGAGCAGCAATCAGGCTAGAAAGTCAACAGGCGAGCGTGTACGGCCTGCGCAAACTACCGCTCTGCTACCACAGCAGACACATCACACACAGGCTGTGGACCAGACCTCTTGCAGTACACACACAACTGGCTGTTAGTGGTTTGAGAAGGGAAGCCGTCATCTCACCCAGCGCGGTCCCACATGAGTCAGACACAGCGTGCAGACAAAGCAGGCAGACCTCAGCGTCATAAAGAGGCCCTGCTCTGCCGGCGAGAAGGAAAACACTTCTAAACACCTTACAGAGCATCTGACGGCTTACGGTCGAGCCGCCGGACAAAAACCTCCAACAGGAATCGATGGTTTTCTGTTTGAATTAAGCCCCCCCCCCCCCCCCCCTTGTGTTTTGAGTTTGCTTAAATTTTTAAAAATGAGACTCATTCCAGGATGCCGTGAAACTGGAGCGTTTAAGAGAGAAGAGAGAGCAAAAGGAGCCATAAAGAGTTCTTGTTAAAAAGAAGCAGAGTCAAGGCTTCTTACAGTCGAGCCAGTTAGTCTAAAACTTTCCATCAAAGCCTCGCTGAGCTGCATGGAGTAATTACCTCTCTCACAGCAACAGCTCCCAGGCCTTATTAATGATACTGTTTGTGTGTGTGCGCATGTGTGTGTGCAAAGGTGCATGCACCGCACGTACACACACATACGCAGAGCAGACGAATATGCCTCCGCATCTTGGTCAGGCGGCGTGTGTGTTTCCATGTGTGTATGCCTATAAAGTAACAGCACCCCAGAGTGTCCTGCTTTTCAGACATAAACCAGCTTGCAGGAGTGATAAACCGAGAAATGTTGTTATGACGGGTCGCTCCTGGTCTCTGCTGTCCTGATGACGGCAGAGAGAAGCCCACCCAATGTGCTGTTCCAGAGTGTCTGGGTAAAAATAGTCCGATTCGAAAGGCTGAGACAAAACCAAAGTGGAAAGCACCAGCAGCACGTACGAGAACTGCAGCGATGAAAAAACCTCTAGTTTGCCGTTACAATCAAAAGCATCATTTTTGTCACCTTCAGCAGTCCAACAATCTAAATAAAAAAAGGATTTCCTGATTCTCCAAAGACATTTTTTACAAACTGAGTCTACTGTGCATCCCAAATATGACCAACATTTGACTAATGTTCAATATTACAAGAACTACTCTGATCTTTTACTGATAAAGAAACCTGAAAATATACCATTACATGTAAAAGTGCTACAGTCCATTAAAAAGCTCACTTAAGTACAAACACAGAAGTGTAATCGGCAAAATGTACTTCGAGTATCTGCGTACCTTTTCCTCACTTAAGTGACCTCCAGTGAGTAGAAATACACTATTCAGCACAGTACTTGAGTAAATGCACTAAGTTACTTTCCACTGCTGCTATCAATTGGGACATTTTCACATTAAAGTTCTTGACTAAAAATCTGCTAATTCAGATAGCTCGTGACCTATAAACAGGGGAAAAGATGAATGAAATAACTGAGCGGGCTGAAAAAACTTTTCACCTCATGATTTCATTGGAAGTCCTGGTTGCTCAGGAGACTGAATCACATGCTCTCTGAAGTTAAACCAGCTCATGATCTCTGTTGCATATATGGTATTTCCTGTTACTCCTGACTAACATATACAGTCTGGCCTGATGAGGATTAAACCTGTGTCCTCCTTCCTCATCCGGTCATGTTTTCAGTCTTTGATGTGACAAGTTTTTCTTTTGGTGGTATTTTCTGAATTTTATTTACACCACACTGCCTTAAGGAGCTGCTAAGCCGTAAAGAATTCCCTAAGGCTGGGTTTTAGCACAGACTTTAAGTGTCTCATGATGGTCTAATTGCTGTTTCAAAAGATTTTTTTTCATTGAAACAGTGACTACATGCCATGTTTTTGTATATAAATGAGTTAATTTAATTATTTGTGTTGGGGAAAAAATCAGTTCTGGCATCATCCTTTAAAATCAACTTCTACCCACTGTAGTAAAAATGTCCCAAAAACCTTGATTGATATTCTGAAATGTATCAGACGAGAGGCCTCTAAGTTATGTGGACAGGAGCTGAATGAAGTCCTTTGCTGCCACAGCGGCCAGAAGAAAACGACAAACTGCAGAAACAGGATTGGGGAAATAAAGCGGCTGTAACCAGGGATCGTAACTAATGTCATCTAACTTTCCAGCGAAAGTCCAGCGGCCTCTTCCAGCGTTACTCATAACCGAACGGAGAGTTTATAAATCTCTCACTCACTGCAGATTTAAAATGTCTAAATAACGTACACCCTGATGTTTCCACATCTCACCACATCATGAGATGGTTGTATTTTTCCAGGGAAGGCTTGAAATGGAGGGCCCGGGCAGCCAGTAAAACTTATTTGGGCATGCAGTCCCCGAGCCCTGCCAGCAGCATATAGCAAGAGACATAAAACCCCAAAAACCTGAGCTAGACAAACTGTGTTAAGTGTTCGTAAAATATCTCTGGCCAGGGAACTTTTGATGGAGAGATTAAGGAAGAGAGGACAGCGCCTTTTGAAATGGGGTTCTGCTCTGCTTCTCGTGTTGCCCCTGTGGTTCACTGCAGCCTCACAAATATCCCTAAATGTGAGCTGAAAAAAAGGTTCTCGTCTCCTGGAGGTCAGGCTCAGAATGACCCCCTGGAGCCGGCAGGGGTTCACGCTCTGTTGTATATTTGCTTGAGGACACTTCAGCAGGGTGGATTCAAGCTGGTGGAAATTTGAAAATTGGCCCTCTACTTCTTCTTGCTAAGAGATTTTCTTGGTTCGATTTCACCCTCGCGTTTCAAAGTCCCACCTTTGTCTGCTCCGCTTCAGACAGATTTACTCATAAAATCAATCTAAATAGAGTCATCTGACTGCCAAACTCCAGAGAAGAGACGCTTGATACACACATTTACTAGAAACTATTCAGTCCAGATCAAGGAAACTTCACATGATTGTCATTAACATTTTGAATATTACTCTGATGTTTAATATCATCATAATAATAATAGAATCCACTAGACTGACAAAACCATCCATAAGATAGCATATATTTATTCACTGGCTAGTATTAGTATTTTTAATAATTACAAAAATTAAACTCTTAATTTATATATCCATTAAAAGTACATAACTGAATGCAGGATCTTCACTGCATGTGATTTAATATCAGAGTAGGTGTAGAATTTATGCGCTACAGCTGCCTCAATAGTTCCCACTGGAACAGAAAGTGTCAATAGCACGTCTGCTATTCTGAGTTAAAAAGCCCACAATGCATTGCTCAACCTTTGCTCTGGTAATAACAGATGTGTAAATTACAGTGAAAAGTCTCCGAATCACACACTGCAAAGAAGGCCACTGAGTGTTAATCATGGAGGGAATAAAGGAGAGTGATTTCTGTTCGAACTGGATGGAACACAGCGTATTCACACGGCGAGCGAAGAGAACACATCATGATCTCACTGAAAGAGACGTATTATTACTATCACACAATGAGGAACACTTCACTGTGATATTTTAAGACTGAGCGAGTGGCCAATAAATTTTGCACATGCAAGGACTTTTGCTTCCTGGGCTGTGAATTATTACTATCAGTAACTGTGGACTTTTCTCTATTCTACAACAGCGTCCTTAGGACATGTTTAGATTGTTATATGTGTAAAAAAATATTAAAAAGTAGAGAAAATACCCCAATGTTATACTAAAGTAAAAAAATCAATACAACAGTGTAAAAATACTCTCTTACAAGTTTTGCATTCAAAATTATACTCAAGTAAAAATGAAAACATATTGCCATCAAAATATATCAAAAGTAAAAGTCCTCATTGTGCAGAATAAATTTTATAGCACTGAATTCAAATGATAATGCATTAAAGTGGTTATCAATTTAATGTTGCAAGTCATAACGATGGAGTTGATCTATAATATTAAGTATTAATCTATTTATTGGTTACATTGTGCATTTGCAAAGCTGTATTTGCAAAGCTATAGAATATATATAATTTTTAATTAAAAACAAAATCAGCCTTTAACTATTTATATAATCACCTAAGCTGCAGTTTTTCTTTTATTATACAATCAAGCTAATAAAGGGCAGTCAGTTGATGTCGGACAATAGAGTTTCATCTGAAACAGATTAATTTAGTATTATTGAATGTTTGTGAGAATGAATAAATACAGTAAATTAACTCGAAATGAGAGAAACATAAAACTGAAGCGTTTTAACAGCAGTCTTTCTACATTTTTGTGCAACACCGCCACCTTGTGTCGGAGGCCGGAAACAATGGGCGTGCGGACATGTGACGTCATCTCCATGCGCCCTCTCCCCGCTCCATGTGATGAAGAAAAACATGGAGAAAGTGGTGTAGTTTGACATCTAAATATCTATTTATTTTAGTTAAAGTAACGCTGAATGATACTTTTCTGAGCCCAAAGGCGACTTTTCACCACGTTAGGACTCTGCGGGTCGATAAAAGCGAGTTATCAAGTGAGTTTTTGGTAGTTTCGTTAGGTTTTAGCCCGCTAACAGCATGGAAAACACGGAGCAAAATGCGGTGGAGCTCCACGGAGATGAGGAGATTATCGAAGTGATCGACCTCAATGAGACAGAACAAGAACCTGGTGGGTATTAAACGCAGTATTTCGCTGTAAACATCCCTGTCAGTGTCCGGCTTTGTCGATATTAAGTTAGGCTATTTACGGCACTACAGGTGCGCTTTACAGTGATGACAGACATTACAGGCATAAAGTGTTAAAAATAGTTAATGGTCTATAGTAACTTAACTGAATGTCTCTGATAATCACTCACCATCTGCCTCTCTTGCTGTGTTGCTGTCAGATGATCTGGCGGATGACTTGGAGGACGTGGACTTTGAAGACCCTGTCGATGATGAAGGCTGGGAGACCGAGGACGAGATGGAGGCCGAGGCGGAGCAGGACGACAGCGAGCTCACGTTCTCTAAACACACTGGTTGGCAGCTCCTCTTCTCGCGTCTGTGCCTTTACCAGCAGGCAGATCGAGTGTGGTGGACCTTTAAATGTCTCCCCCTTTTTCTTTTCTCCTGTCCAGGGTCGGTGTTCTGCGTGAGTCTGGATCCGGCCACGAACACCATGGCAGTGACTGGAGGAGAGGATGATAAGGCCTTCGTATGGAGGGTGAGCGACGGAGAGGTTCTGCTGGAGTGCACAGGTGAGAGTTAAAGGCTGTTCAAACAGGCAGTCAAACAGTCAGTCGTGGACACTAACTCTGAAAAAGTTCTCTTCGCTTTGCTTACAGTGATTATTGCTTTTATAAAATGGTTACTACATATTTTTGCCAAGTTCTAAAATAGTTTTAAATAAACACATTGCAACAAAAATAAAATCATTTTTTGATAAAATGTAATTATTATTTTACCAAACAATGTAAATAGCAGAGTGGTGGCTGAATGACACACAGACACAGGCAGGACTCAGCTTTTTCAAAGTGAAATTAAACTGATGGAGATCTTGGTTTGGCTCCAGCTCCAGAACAGAGAGAGCAGAAGAAATTCCCATTTGACAAGCTGAAGTCAAATAATTTAAAAACTTTTTCTAAAAAAAAGAAAAGACTAAAAAAACTACTTCTGACTGAGAAGACGTGTCATTACAAGACTGCACATATTACTATTGTGGATGTACAAAAGTATACTTTCTTTGTCTCCACAGGTCATAAAGACTCTGTGACGTGCGCCGTGTTCAGCCACGACTCCTCTCTGGTGGCTTCGGGCGACATGAGTGGCATGATTAAAGTTTGGAAAGTAGAAACCAAAGAGGAGATCTGGTCCTTCGAAGTGGGAGATCTGGAGGTGAGGGTTCTTTGGCGGGGGAATGTGTGTTTTTTTTCAAAAATACTGCATCATCCCAGGCTTGTGTATTCATGTGTGTCTGTTTAGTTTGTGCATCTGTAAGCACTTGTGTAAAGTCTTTTTATTGGGGCTGAAGGAATTTATGAGGCAATAAGAGCTGACCGCTCAGGAGGAGACTTTGTGGTGTTGTGGAGGAAGTGAATGATCATACATTCCCCTCTTCCTCAACAACAACCCCTTAAACAAGCCACACAACCTATGATGACTAAAAGACCTGCTGGCCACTAGCGCTCAAAATCAGAGGGAAATAATATGTTTGTGTGTAAAGCTTATTTGTGGTTATCTGGCCTGCTCCCCCCCCTCAGTGGTTGGAGTGGCATCCCTGCGCTCCGGTGCTGCTGGCAGGAACAGACGACGGCAACGTGTGGATGTGGAAGATCCCCTCAGGAGACTGTAAAACTTTCCAGAGCTCTGCGTGCCAGGCCACCAGCGGCAAAGTCCTGCCTGATGGTGAGAGACAGGAAAACAAGACACAAAGCACGCACAAGACAGAATATAGATGCAGAACGGTATTTAAATATACCATTAAACACATTTCAGCAGCCAGACATTGGGTCAGTATTTACTGAGTGAGAGATGAAAGTAAAAAACACTTTGCACTAAATTTAATAGATTTCTTATGATTAAAAATGCTCTCAACAAAAAATTCAAGACCATTGACTTCTGGGACATGTTTGAATGTTATTATTTGTCATGAAGAATAAACATTTCCTACATTTTTGTCATCTATTTTGGTATCAAGGGACAAAACTTGTTTTTATTTTCTTTCTCCAGGTAAACGGGCTGTGGTGGGTTACGAGAACGGAACGGTACGAGTGTGGGATTTGAAGCAGGGGAATGCCATCCACGTCATAAAAGGTGAATCCGTCAGCATTACATTTTGCCTTTTGTTAGGTTTTTATTTTACAATAGAGAAGGAGATTTTTATTTTCATTGTGAGAGCATTTCACGTGACCACAGTGCCAGAGTCATTCTGGGACAAAGCTAAAAGAGGTGATTGTTTAATGGGCTGATTAAAGCAGCATCCTCCAGATTTTACATTAAAGGAATTATATTGTTTTCTCCACCATAGTTACAAAGTCGAATACAAACAGAAGATGGCAATGAATCAAAGCGAATAAGCAAAACTATAAATCAGAAACAGAGTTAGAGCCCAGTAAAACAGGAAAGCGCGGAACAAACCAAATCTGTGTAAACAAATTATATAAGAAGAAAAAAAACTAAGCTTAAGAAGTGAACCAACAGTCATTCACCTGATTTTAAAGTAGCCCGCAGTACACAAATGGTCACTCGTTAAGAATCTTTGTATTATTATTATTTTTTTGTCTTGTTCAACAGGTCAGGACGGACACCAGGGGGCGCTGACCTGCCTGGCGTGTAACAAGGACGGCTCTCTGGTGCTGTCGGGCTCCGTGGACGGCTGTGCCAAGCTCATCAACACCGCAACAGGCAAGGTGGGCGTCAGAACGACTAAACTACACATTATACCATTGTTGTATTAAGACAATGGTGTTCTTTATCAGTCTGTTCTTTTGTGTTTAAAGGTTCTCGGGTCGTTCTCCGTGGATGCAGGACCAGCCAAAGCATCAAAAGACGATGAAGAATCCAACTCTGTGGAGTCTGTGGGATTCTGCAACATGTGAGTTAAGAAGCTTAAACTTCAAAGTGACCAGTTGTGATATGAAATGAGACCTCACATGGAGCTGACTGGCGATGAAGAAGAAGTTAAACTGCAGAAAAGACTTCAGATTTCTGCCTTTATCTGATCTGAATCAGGGACTTATTACTCAGATACAATATCAATATTTGATATATTTATAATATGTTTCTGATGATTCTGTTTTATATCTTTTTATCACAGTTTGAAGCATAAAAAGTTTATTTAGTGGATTTTAAAAGTAGTTTCCTCAGTAGCTGAGTCACTAGTTATAAATGTGGCTGAGCAGTTTGTTGTGGAGTCTTTGATGAAGGAAAATGATCCTCTTATTTAGGAAACACAATATGCTTGTACTCAACAGTGCTCTTTTGTCCAGAAAGTGAGAATAACATAGAAATACCACAGGTCTTGCGACACTCTCTGCTGTATTTCCTCAAAGGTTTCCCCTCTCTCGTCTCTTCCAGCCTGCCTCTCGTAGCTGTGGCGTACCTGGACGGGACTCTGGCCATATACGACCTCTCGACGCAGGTCCTGAGGCACAAGTGTCAGCACGAGGTAACCAGCAGCCTAAAAGAGGGAGTGTGTGTTTAGTTTGGCTCCTCACGCACGCCCATCTAAACGCTGCTTACTGTACTGCAGTCATGTTCTGTTTGTTTCAGGAACATTATCTGTTTACTTCACAGCAAAGCGAGCAAAACCTGCTAAAACTCATTTTCAGTGTATTGTGTTAAACGTCATGTAAACATCTTACTAAATGGTACATAGTGAGTAAAACTTGCACAGAGTTTAGTACAAAATAGTAAAAAGCACACATGTATTAACCCCCCCGTGCTCCTGCAGGCTGGCATCGTTCACCTGCAGTGGGAAGAGTCTTCTTCTGTGGTGTCCACTTGCTGCTTAGACGGAGCTCTTCGCTTATGGGACGCTCGATCTGGCAACATGGTGTCCGAGTACCGCGGCCACACTGCAGAGATCCTCGACTTCACCTTCAACAGGTGCCGCCGTGCTGCAGAGCTCTGACACAGATTTACACTTTAGTTTATTGTTGTGATAGTTTTTGGACTTTAATGATGATCTCTGACCGTCTTTCATCCGTCTCTCCTCCAGGGAAGCGTCTCTCGCGGTAACCGCCTCTGGAGACAACCAGGCGAAAGTCTTCTGCCTCCAAAGGCCCGATCGGTAGAGAGAGCGGGACGAGAGACGCTGCGAAGGAGAGGAGAGGAATTATTTCAGGAGAAACAGCAGAGACTTTTAATGATCTGATGACTTTCCCCTTCTCCTCAGGATTTTAAAAATGTTGTGTGATCTCACCATCGTGTGTGTCCAGCATTTAAAATACAGTGTTCCCCCGTTCTGCATCAGCGCTGCAGTCTTGCTTAATTGGCAGATGCTGAAGAGAGTTCAGGCAGAGCTAAAGTAACCAAGAGAAAAAAAGTTTCTTTAAAACAAACTCTTTCTCAAGAATCAAGAGACTAAACAGAGAAACATTCAAAGAGTGATGCATCATAGTGTCTTTGACATCCCTTTTAATGTTCTGTCCAAAATCTTTTAGAGACAAAACATAAGAGAAAAGAGGTATTTTCTTTGGGCTCAATTATAATTTTCTTCCTTAATTGGAGTTTTTTGTTCTCTAAATGTCAGATCTGCATTTCTTAGTTTACCCCATCTGTGTGTGGTCTCTCTCACATCTCTTCAGTCAGGAATTATTTGCCAAATTCTTGATGTAAACTCAAGTGTAAATACAAAATAATAAATAATATACTTTCTTCTGGGTAATCGTGATAATTTCCTTTTCATCCCAGGACTGTGTCACACATGACTGATGTCCACCTCCACCTCTTAAAACACTTAAAGCTCATCTGCATCCGAGAAAACTGTTTATACTCGCATCTATTTCTGTCTGTTTACATCAGCTAAGATAAGATGTAGCAGTCGAGTTGATACTTGTGGTCATTTTCTGGGTCGTGGTGGCATGTGGAGGGCCGAGAGAAAGACGTGACCTACTGTAGAAGCTTTCTGGATTCAAGTGGGCTCTCCCCTTGTTTAGACTATCATTTATTTCAGCTTTAACTCGGATCGGTTTTATTTATTTTATCAGATATGAGTAAAGGGGAGAGGTTGAGTCAGTCTGGAGACGACAGAACCTTTAAGGAAGTTTCCCCGAAGTCACAGCAGAAATGTAATTAAGGGTAAAAGTCTCTGAATGTGGTGGTGGCGGCTTAAATACATTTCATAGATCAGTTCATTTTTTAAGTCTTTACTCCTGTGCAGCACCGAATGCCTTCTCACATCTATGACAAAGATGTGACGGTAAAAAGTGAAGAAAATAAAAAGTTTTTTTAACTGATTGTGAACCAAAAAAGGTGTTACATTGCTCCAATTGATATTTTTACTCATCTGCTAACCTATATTCTGTTGAATTGTCAAAAAAACAAAACACATGACCCCAAATTAAACTGGAAAGTGTTCCAGAGTGATCCATTATTCCTTATTATTAATGTTTAATTATGATCCTGCTCGGCCAGCTCACAGTTTGAATCCACGTTACTTCCCCTCTCCACTGATTTTCTGTCCATCTCTCCTTAATTGTGCAATAAATCCATTTATGAAATGATTCATTCAGTCAGTCTATGAATGACGACATCAACATATGAAAGTAAAATGCAAATTGTTTTATCAATGTACTTGATTGATTGACTTTATTAAGTCTTGTATTACCTGACTTAATTTCATTTAAGTCCTCCTATTTAGAATTCTTAAGTTATTTATACTGTAAATTTTTTAAAATCAAGTATATTTTTAGTTATTTATTTGTGAAAAATTATACTGGGCAGCCATGAGACATTACGGTAAAACACAGTTAATATAAAGTGTAGCTTCATAGGAGAAATTAAATGTCCAATTTCTGGTTTCAACAATATTTCAGTGTCTATCTGCTGTATGTAATAAACAAAACATGACTTGTATGTAAGTCATGCTTTCTATGAAGCAGCTGGGTGTTGTTGACTGCGTAAAATAGAGCAATCCCAACACTTTACTGCCCATTTCCTACAACTGAGAGGCACATTAGCCCAGCGGCCACTTTGTTGCTATGTCAGTGCTTTAATCAGGTCGAGCTGGTCATATAATACACATGTGTGACTAAGTGTTGAAGGACGAGAGCCTGTTAAATTAAAGGGTCACGTTATTGCACTTTATGGTTTGCTTCTGGTGGAAAGTTACACCACAACAGTGACTCACTGCAGTAGATTTAGTCCTGTCCAGTGCACAGTACTTTGTATTAAATTACATTAAATTAAAAAGTGTGCAGACAGCGATTTGATTGTTTACTCAGGAAGCTACCAGTGATTCAATCTAATATTCATCTCTCTGCTATTCCTCACACCCAAAAAGTCCTGTTTCAAGGCCAAAACCTGCTCTCATCCTTAAACTCTATTGTTCTCCTGCGTCTCTGCCCCCTACTCGTCCTCCTCTCCCCTCGGCTGTCCATCACAGTGAGGAAAAACAACCGCCAATCGGTATCCTGTGCACAAGTGCTTCTTCCTTGTACCTGAATTCTCAGCTTGCGTGGTTATTGTGTCTTGGTGTGTGCACGCGTGTGCATCCCTAACAGGAAGGCAGTAAAACACTTGTGCGTGCAAACATGTTTGTGTACATGTTTGGCACAGCACAAACACTGAGCCCGGCAGTGAAAAGTTAGAAGATAGGGCATGAAATAACATGTGCAATGTTTTTTGTATTCTATTTATGTCTAAATAATATATTACGTACACTGACATTGTTTTATAGGTGATAGTACATTCATACCTGATTTTATTATTATTATGTGCAATATCCGTCATGTGCAGTATCTTTTTTCCTGGAAATAGTCTTGCAAATGCTCCTGTGCACTCTTTATCTTAACTTGTTACTTTAGACACTTTGTATTTGCTTAAATAAGATATTTCATACTTGGCTATGCAGGAAAAGATTAATATAACAGATGTGCGTGGACCAGATTGAATTTAAGTGTAATCTAAGTGAAGTCTATATTAATAAAATTCCCAGTAACTTAGTCAAAACACAGTTCATTTTGTGTCTTTTTGCATGTTATGCAGTATATTTTGTGAGTAACCCCGATGTGAAGAAGTGCAGATGTCTTATAATAATCTGCGACATTCTTGCCTTCACACTTTTGACCTGCAGCCCTGACCTTCCTCTAAAAGTTACCGTGTCTCAGCAGCACAGCTGGGATGCAGATCGACAAGCGGCCGAGGGAAAATAACACCTGTGAAGTGTGAGGGTTTTTTTTTCCTCGTCCGTCACAGCGATGTGTTTGGCCTCAAAGGTCAGCCTGCGTGGAGACAAAGGCTCGGTGGCCTGAAAGATTATCACCTTTACTCCCCGCCGGGGCCAAAGCCTGATCCATTAACCTGCAGCTCGTGTTTTCTTGCCACGCTGACAACAGATGCCGAACAAATCGGCAGAGCAGAGGGAGGCAGGTGCAGGTGCCAAGGTAAACATGTCCGGAGGAAGAGGAGGCCTGCGAACGACCCATTAAAAATACATCTGTTTGAGAGAAAAAAAATAATAAAACGTTTCAGATCAACACAATAACTGATCCAAGCACAACAAGAGGTTTATGTTGTGTGTAAGAGTGTTAATTTAGTTTTAGGAGTAGTTTTGAGCAAAAGTGATGAATGATTATTATTCAGTTTATCCTCAGTTTGGATTGAAACTAAAATATCACCGACAGCGTCTCCAGCTTTATTAAAAAGCTCCTTTGCCAGTTGGAAGTCTTCGGACAACTTCACAAGTCTTTAATTAATCATATCACGCTCCACTTTTTCCACTGTTTACGAAAAAGAAATCAAGATTGTGTCATCCATTTCTCATCGTGCAGGGCCGGGTTGTTAGAGGCGAGCCAAGATGCTCCATCTTCCCCCTTTGTAATGCGAAGATGTTGTGGTTTCACGTCCAGCTCGCCCTCCCTGCGTAGTGTCTGTCCGGGCTCAGGAATGTTTGTGTTTAAAACCATTATCTAACCAGACTATCAGCTTCAGGAGGCTTCAGCGTATGACTAACAAAAACAGGCCTCCATCCAGCGCTGTGTTTAAGTGCAAGACACCGGTGACAGCTGTTATGAACTGTGACGTACGTGCTGGTGGATGTATACGTTTAGGTCACTGCCGAGCCAAATAAAAGGAGAAAATCCATCTTGGCGTTTGTTTGAACCCACTCGGCGTTGGTGTCGCTGACTTTTCGCACCTTGTCTGATTCATCGCCAAGTGGCCTTTGACACCTGAACAGCAGAGTTTATCATTCTTCAAAATGAATAGTTTTACACCTAAGTCGTCCCCAAGTAAATACATGGGCTGGGAGTTTGGATTTAAACAAATATTTTGACATTTTCAGGAAATAAATCCATGTATAAGCTTTCTAGCTGGGAGCGCTAACATTAGCTTACTGCTGCAGCTCCACAGTAGCTCTCTGTGATACCACAAAATATTTTTACATTTCTGTTTGTATAAAAATGAAACAAATATAATACAATGAATTCATTAAAGAATTGTATGTATCAAACAAATAAAATACAATGTGTTACTTACTGAGTTATAGAGGTGTTGCTGAGAAAGCTCATATTTATGTTTTATGTTTAGCAGTTTTCATTATTGCTAATCATTAGCAATAAATAGCTAACAGATGTTGAGTAGTATTCTGATTTACCGTAATTTCCAGACTATAAGCTGCTACTTTTTTCACATGCCTTGAACCCTGTGGCTAATTTATAGATTTTTACCAGCTAACAAGCTTCATGCCGCCAAAACATTTAGCCTCGTCACATCGAGTTTTTTACAGATGCCTGCAACTTATAGAAAAGTGTACAAAATCTTTTTTCTTTTTAAATTTAGTGAATGTGGCTTATATTCAGGTGCGCTTAATAGTCTGGAAATTACGGTAACTCTTATATTCTTCTTCTTCTCATCATTATTATTATTAAATGAATAGATTAATTAATGTGTGCCATAAAAAACTATTTTGCCCCCCAAAAATTAATGTTAAATATTCGTGGTGAATTCTTTATAAATTTATTTCTGTATTCGTTTATCTCTTTCTCAATTTTTGGGCGCTGATATAGTTCAAAGAATTTAACTTTGTCTCTTCCAAGAACTTCAGCCAACCTCCAGTCCCATTCCTGTCCACATTTCTGAAGAAATTAGTGTCTGTATAGCGTCTAAATATTTTTTATTGTTCAAAGTCTGATGCTCTTGCTTGGCTGCATGTTTCAGAGGTTCCAGGGCCTTCACATGCCAGGCCCACTGATGTTTCGCAGGAATGCTCTTATCATCTTCAGGCTGCAGCGATAACAGCTTTCCATCCTCTTCCATTCATGGATGTCCACCACAGCCATTAACAGTGGGGGGGGGGGGGTCTGCAATGCATGAACAAGGGTAAGAATAAGAGCAATGAGTGTGTAGGTGAAGGGTTACTGGTCTGCAGCTTCCTCCTCAGAGTGACCAGCGAGAGGAAAGACAGTGCTTCACCTCCTCCTCCTCCTTCAACATGCACTTCCCCTTTAAAGTGTCTGAGAGGAGCAGCTCTGCACTTCCACACTGCTGGCTTTGTCTCTCCTGCAGTTTGTGGGGAGGGTTTGAAAAGCTGTGTACCTAAAAGGGTCTTAAGGGGTAAAAAAAAAAAGAAAAAAAAGTCTAGTATTTTCTGGTGGAGGCTGCACCTTGTGGATATGATATGGCAGGAGAGCAGGCTTGAGTTTTTCAGGGGAGCGATAAGAAGCTGTGTTTTATTTGCTTTTCCTTTGTGAGAGGATACATGACTGAGCCGATCATCCTGAGGTAAAGTCTTTTTTTGTCTGGAAAGCTGGTCATTGTTGTGTGTTGTGGGGTACCATTTCATTCCTCTTAAAGACTTTCTCTTAGTTGAAGGCTATAAAATAAAAATTAAAGTTACACATACATCAAATTAAGCCAAATTGCATTTAAAAAGTAACACTGAAAAACTCATTTGCTTTGTGGATTCATAACTTTAAGATGTTGAAACTGTAACAGGACTTTGACACCATAAAATCCTCCCCATTGAGTTTACCTGCAAATTGCATGTTATGTATGACAGGAAATACTGGCAAGTTGCAATATTTATGTTTAACGTCATTATCATACATAATGTTCACTTTTGCGTATAAACCAGTTGCACACTAGTTTTTTAAATCTTATGTTACACATCCATCAAAAAGCACTCAAACAGACATAAAAAGGGGGGGGTAACCTCACATAATGAAAAATACAGACATAAAACTGCCTGTAACATATAGTTGTGGTTCATCAATGGACTTGTTTGGTAAATTTAGACTTGTTTAATGTTTAACTTTCTCAAATATAATATACACAAAAGGAGGGTGTAACTCTGTCCCTGTTGATGAATTATTGAATGACAGCAGCCTCGCGTCCATTAACATGTGCTTTTATCTCGGCTGTTGGCTAACAAAGGGGTTAAATTAGTCTCAGAGAGATGGCAGAAAGGAGCAGTGTTGGCCGTGTTGTGTTGTATACGCTTCTCTATGTTTATCTAATCTTGCCTGAACCGAGTTCCTCTTCCCCCTGAAAAGACACCAAAAAGAAAATGTGATGCACCGTCCAGTGTGCAGGACTAAACCGGAACAGAAATACACCTTCGTCTACGCACATGTAAAGCTCCTGCCTTCCATCTTGACTCCAAAATGACTCCATCTTCTCTAACGTTGAATATTGTCTGATTTATCCTTCCGTGAGGTGATCATATCATTTTCACCTTCTCCTGTTTCCATCCTCATGCCGGAAGATGAACTGAAAATAAATTATCATAACTGACCGTCTCTACTTGCTCCATTTATTTTAATAAGGAGAGTTTCTCTTTATTTTTCCTGGAATGCAAACATTGCTTGAGCTAAATTGAAGCTTTCATCAACTTGAATGGCCTTTTTAAGAGGTTTGTGCAGTGGTTCATGCCAGCGGCTCTTTATCTTTGTGAATTTCCAAAGTGTGCTTATTCTGAGCGTCCAAGTTTCTCCTCTCCTTGATTTCGCTATCCATTTCCAATAATCCACTCTGCTCTGCCGCCTGCTGCGTTTTCTGTTTAATGTCATTTTTCACCCGCGCTCAATTGCATTTGGTCTGCAGGTTTCTGTGAGCCTGTTTATGAATCTAACCCTCAGCTTTTGTTCCTCCTTCCTCACAGGGTAGCTGTCCCTTGATGGGAGTGGAGCCGGGCCGCAGATGGGAGGCAGTCTGCAGATGTTACACATGATGGAGTGCAATGACTCCCTTCCTCTGCCCTCTGGGGAGCAGCTCATCTACGCTATCACCATCCCGCTGTCGACCTCCATCATCCTGGCCAACCTTGTCATCATCTTGGGCATCGCCTGGAACCGCCAGCTCCACAACACGCCCAACTATTTCTTCCTCAGCCTGCTGGTGGCAGACTTGTGCACGGGCGTGGCGCTGCCTTTCATACCACTGATGGGCGTGAACCGCGAGTTGAGTTTTAGCTCCTGCCTGGTGGCCCACATTTTCCCGAACTTCCTCTTCCTGGCGTTCCTTTTCAACCTAGTGATGGTGCACTATGAGCGCTTCATTTGCATCGTGGACCCCTTACATTACAACAACTTGTGGATGCATCGTAGTTTTCCCCTCGCGTTGCTCGTGGTTTGGGCGCCACCGCTCTTGTACGCCTCTTTGCCTGCTTTTGGGTGGAGTAACTGGTCCGGGCCAGATTGGAACGACTGTTGTGCGAGTAGCAACAAGACGCCAACGAACTGTTTGACAAATGGGACGGCCTGCTGCTCGTACAGGCGAGTGTTCCCCAACGCTTTCATCTACCTGGAGGTGTACGGCCTCGTCTTACCTGCCATTCTCACCATCGCTGGCATGACTGGCCGCGTTTTATGGATCACCCGCGGCCAGCTCAATGACATCTGTCGCCTCCACCGCTCGGTGGAGCGGGGAAGTCAGGCCTCAGACCGTGAGCAGAGGCTGAACGTGCGCTACACCCGCTGCGTGGTGGCGGTGTCGCTCACGTTCCTCGCCTGCTGGGTTCCCTACCTCATTTACATGCACGTCTGCATAGCGTTCCTGATCAGCGACACCAAGTGGAGCTCCACCACCCACATCGTGCTGTCGTGCACCGGCATCGGGAGCATGGCAGTGGTGCCGCTGGTGCTCGGCTTAGCCAACAGGCAGTACACGGAGCCAGCTTCCAAACTTCTCCAGAAACTGCGAGACAGATTGAGGCGAAGGACGCAGGGAACAGAGGAGGTGGCGATCTGAGACGATGCCGATGAATATTGATATTTATGATTTATGACGAATGTGCAAGAAATCATGATGGGCTGAGTTTAAGGCCACGGGGAGGAAATATTGCAGTACCACAGAAAAACACACTCACTTTAATTCTTTCACGATTTATTCATTATTTAAAAAGAAAAGGCCACTTATTGTTTTAGCACCACCACACTGGGTTTGGAAGCGTCATTTCTCTCTGTAGCTGCTCACCATTACATTTGCTGTTTTCAGGACAACCACTGTCTCAGTCAAAAGCCCCATCTGGACTAAATTAACATTTCAGGGTAGAGGTGTGAGATGAAATATTCACAATGCTTCTCTGCAGCTAAACTGAACAATAGCAGAACCAACCTGTGGCTGACATTTCATCTTGCTCTCTTCATAGCTGTTGGTGCCAAGTTGGTGTTACCGCGCTTCCATTTGAACAAAACAAATTACACTGAGCTGATAAAAAAAAAAAAAAATAGGAAAGCTCTTCTTGAAACTACGCGTATGTTGCTCAGGATTGGATGTAAATTACTTGGAGAGCCCTGAAAAATGATGGGATGGATGGGATTAAATAGTTCATTTAGAGAAGTAATAATAGTATTTCTGTTAAATCTTACTGCCTTAAACGGACAGCTGAAATATAAATTCTCACTGTGGTTTAATTATGTAATAGGGTTGATAAAGCTGCCTTTGTATCAGTGTTGTAAATCCTATAAAAACAGTGCAAAGACGGACAGTATTTAGTCATTTCTCTTTGCGCCGCCTGCTCTGGACATAGATTTTCTCCGACTGTCACCCACTTGCCTGCAGTGTTTACTCCTACTTCCCTCGCTGGTGTTTATCTATATACTGGTATGCAGGCTGAAGAGGGGAGGATGCGTCCAGTTCGGTAATACATCTATGAGACGCCAGGAGATTAGAGTTTTGGCAAGAAAACACAGGAAAAGAGTCCTGAAGTGAAAAGCATGTTCGCATGTTAAAGTTGGAAATGAGATTCTCCCATGATTAAGATGTTACAGGAAGATAAAATGCTATAGATGCAGGCCTGTGCTTCGTGAGAAACATCTGCTGCCTCCAAATTCTTTTATTCTTTTATTGGCTGTAAAGATCCAGTCAAGGGAAATTAGAGTTTTATTTGAGACTTAATTAAATACAGAATAGATGTCGCTCTATTTGTTTTCCCCTGATCAAAATGTGTACATACAGCATGTGGGTGGAAAAAGGACATGCCGCAAAGACAAGCTGAGGAGGAAAAGCAGACTTTAATCAGATTAAAGAGCAAACAAGGTCTGAACTGTTGTGGGACATTAGGAAAGATGGGATATCGTCATGGGGTCGGGCCGCACCGTCTGCACGTCTTTTGTCTGCGTTGATCTGCCGAGCCGTGTTCCAGTATGTTTTCCACATCGGAATATTGTGTACGCTTGTTTCCGGAAGACGGAGGAGAACTGGGAGACGAGGAGGAGGAGGGAAAAATGAGGACAGGACGAGACTATTGGGCTCCAGCTACTAATGACTGACAGCTGAAAACCGTCACTGAAGCACACTGTGCCTAAATTGTTGTCTGGACAATCGACATTTTGGGAAACTATTATGAGCTTATTGGCTTTTGAGAAGATTAAAGGAGCACTGTGTGGGATTTGCATGAAGGATGAGCTAAACTTGTGCCAACTGGTGATCATATATCAGCTAGTGTTTTTTCCTATGCTGATTTGACTGATCTTACTATCAGAACTACAGTATTATAAGTATAATGATTCTGTGCATTTAAAGATATATGTGGTGTAGGTACACGTCACACTGAGTGCCATTAAATTTGAACTCTTATAACCCAGTTTTCCATCTCTTTCCCATGCATCTGACATGAATCCTGCACATTGGCCCTTTAATAGCACTCTCATGTCCCCATGTTAAAAATAAGTACGTTTAAAAGGGCACCTGTGGACAGAACTAGGCTAGCTGTTTCCCATTGTTTCCAGGCATTATGATAAGCTAAGCTAAGCGTCTCCTGCCTCCAACTATGAATTTGCAGCACAGATATGGGAGCGGTGTCAATCTTCTCATCTAATTCTTGGCAAGAGGGCAAATAATAATCGTATTTCCCCAAAACATTCATCCAAGTAACTGTACAGAACTCTTTGTGTGTGTTTGCTTGTAAAAATAGACACATTGGTCATGTTGCTTTATTTATTAATTGTATTTTATTGCAAATATTTGCCACTGCAACAGTAAAGTCTGTAAAATCCTGAGATTTCCTTGTGATTACTTTTGACATATTTGAGGTACAAAGGTGCAGATACATGTGAGAAAGGTAAAAAAAAAAAAAAAGGACACAGACTTTATTTCAAGGCTTGCAAACAAACATTTCACCAACATTTCATAAAGCACCACTGAAACACAGACTAAAATTGTATTTAATTATTGGTTTTTCGGTATGTGACCTCTCCCAATCCCACAAGTTCCTAATTTTATTGTTCACTTATTAAGGCACCTTAATGCCTTTACAATGCAAGGAAGCTGCATTAACACACTGAAGGTACCGGGAACACCACAGATTTTTGCAAATGCAAACAAAACTAAGACAGCCTTTCTGAAAAAAACAAAACCAAAACCTTAAACTTAAAGCACGGGAAGCTTTTGTTAGACAGTTCACTCTACCAGGAAACACACAAATTGATTATTACATTAAAAGTGATTTTCTTGAGGCATTTAAATTAATTTGAACTACTTTTAATTCACATTTTGCGGATATGGTATAATTCTGCAGACAGAGGAGGGATGCACATTGCCGGTCAGTCGTCGGTGTAATGGGAGCTTTCCGACACGACTCTGCCTGCCTCCACTTCCACCCGGATCAAAAGGCGTTTTTTGGCCGGCGGGATGATGGTGGTTGTCGGGACAACGTTGGGTTCTGGGTCTCGTGGCTCCTCTGGCAGGTGAACGTCTGCGTGCAAGTAAGGACTTGGATTGGTTGGTTTGTTTTTAGAAATCTGAGCGAAAGAGAGGTTTGATTTTAGTGAAACATGAATCAATCATGAGAACACTGACTGGTATATGTGAAATGGTTGCAGGTTTTTTTTTTGGTTTTATTTTGGTCGCAGTGTTATGTTATGATTGTATTAAATTTAGTTTTTGTTTGTCCAGTGACATCAAATACACCAGGAAGTGGTTAATGCACAAAGACGTGCCAAAAAAAGAAACAAAACGGTTCTCACCTCCATTGCGCATGAGTTGGTTCATTCTTCGCGGTGATGAAGCAGAGACAGTTGTTAGTGCGGTGCATCATGGTACATTTAAACAAACAGCAAAAGGAGTGAATGCACAGAATAAAAGCTCATGCATATGGATGCGTTCTGTACCTCTGCTCCTCGCCCTCCAGCAGCTTGCGGTAGGTGGCGATCTCGATGTCCAGAGCCAGCTTGAGGTTCATCAGCTCTTGGTGTTCGCGGACCTGCCCAGCCAAGTCCTGCTTGGCGCGTCTCAGGGCCTCCTCCAGCTTGCGAATGTCCTCCCGGGCCTTCTCCAGGTTGCTGTCGCCGTTGACCCTCAAGTCATTGACTTCTTTCTTCAGGGACTCTTCCTAACAGAGGGAAAAGGAGAAGATCAGAGGCTCGTTGGATGGAGGAGGTGCGTGCTTACTTTACTGCTTGTTTGATACCAACCTTCCTAAGGAGAGCTTCCAGGTCCCCGTTGAGCCTCTGGATGAGGCGCACCATGTCTGACATATCCCTCCTTAAGTCCCGCACTTCCTGCTCACGCTGTCCGGCATTTAAAACCATGGCGTCCATCTAAGGGAAGTGAAGATTGAGGAGAACATAAAATGTGTGAATAATGGCAAATGCAAAAAGATAAAGATGCTGCGAGTTGCTGATGCACTGTCGTATCTTCTTCTGTGGTTTTTATCTTTTCTTTCCTCACCTTTTTCTGGTTCCACTGCTCCACGTCGTCCCTGCTGCGGGCGGCCATGTTGGCATACTGATTCTTGACACTCTCTACGATTTCGTCCAAGTCCAGGGACCGTTTGCTGTCGTCACGCAAGACCACCGTCTCGTTCTGGACCTGCGACTCCAGCTCCTTGATCTCCTGCAGGGGGCAGACGAGGCTGCATGTCTCAAACAGGTCTTGTATATCAGTTGGTCATTCGTTGCATTTGGACTGTTAATCAACTGCAGATAAAATAAACCCAATCGTTACCTCATCATAGCCAACACGGAGGAAGTCCAGTTTCCCCATCAGGTCCTCCAGCTCGAGAGCCAGATCTACTGCCTCCAAGTGACCGTCATCTACATCCTGTCATGGATACACGTTGACCACAAACACATGCAGAAGTAGGAGATGTACGGTGAAGAAACTGAGCTCAAAAATGTCATTTTACTCCCCTCTGATCCAGTGTTTTAATGTGTTTCTAAATGGTTGTAAAAATACCTTTTTGCTCACGATAAATTCATTCTCCAGCTCGGTTCTCTTTTCCAATTCGTCCTCATAGCTGAAACAAATAGAATATAAAGGGTCAAAAGTTCATTTGTGCCAATTTGTGTTTTATGTAAAGATGCAGCACAGGACCAGTGGACCTATTCAAAGTTGATGGAGGTTTATTTTTAAAAAGAGAAGTCCATCAACTACATTGCGGCCGACTGACTTTTTCCTGGTGTCCTCCGTCTCCTGCTGGGCCTTGAGCAGGTCCGCCTGCAGCTTTTCTTGGTCGCGGATCAAGTTTTCGATCTGCTGCTCCATCTCGTTCTCCAGCTGCTTGACGATCTCGTCGATCCTCCCGTCGTAATCCTCCTTGTCCTTGAGGATCTTCAGCTTCGTGTCCAACTTTTTGTTCTCGTCCTCCAGGTGTTTGACCTGAGGCAGACAAGAGGCATGAAAGCAGACACAAAAACAGACTGATCAGACGTGAATTTTTCTGTTTGTTTTCATCCAGGTTCATCAATACTGTCTCCGTCTTTCATGCTGTGTGGTGGCCCCGTCAGTTATCTAATGATCCACCAGGTGGCGCCCTACATGTTCTTCCACCTCTGAACAAAGTGAAGCCTGCAGGAGGAGAAGCTATTCATGGCCTCAGGTCACAGAATTAACTGTGGCCCTCAGAAACGGCTTTTACAGACTCTGAAACCTCCAGCAAAGCTTCAGTTTTCTTTCTTCTGAGCGCTGATCTGCTTTTGAGACTGACTGTGACTTTGTGCAGAGGTTCAAATGAATCAAAAAGTAGCCTACATTAAAAAAAAACAAAAAAACTTTTGCATTGAAAAACAAGAAAGAAAATATTTAATTACATTACATGAACCAGAATATGGATCATTTTGTTTCCCTTTTCGCTTAGTTAAATCATTTTTGCAATCAATTTAAAGCATAGTTCTAATCTTTTTACAGCCTTTTACAGTCTTTTTTTTATTGGCAAACCCATTTTAAAAGGATAAATAAACCGGAATCGACTGTATTTATCCTGCAATTAACAGCCTAATTAACCTAACAAAGCTTTCAGCAGATGATATAAAAAAGGGTGAGGAACAGACCTTGTCGATCAGCCTGATGAACTTGTCGTTCAGTCCCACCATGTCGTCCTTCTCTCGGGATTTGCCCGTCGGGTCGATGCTGTTTGTCGGGCTGCTCTTGGCGGGTCCCGTCGTGCCGGGAGAGTAAGACTGGCTGCTGTAATCTCTGGGTTTGGACATCCTGAAGCTTCACACACACACACACACAGGCAGACAGGCAGACAGGTGAGTGTCCGGATACCTGCAGCCCTCCGCATCAGCCGCTTTTTAAAGCAGACTCGCCACCTCCCCAAAACTCCCACAGTCCAATCCAGAGAGGACAAATGGATAATTAGAGCGAGAAAAACAGAAAAAACTACACGAACTTCTTGAATTTCCACTCTGAGCAGGTTGGTCCAGGGTGATGCTGCGCTGCGGGGGCCAATGGCGTCGCTCCGGGGAGGCGTCATGCGTAAAAGTCCAGGTATAAATCCCACCTGCGCGCATCCACCCATCCATCCATCCATCCATCCATCACCTCTGTGTGCTCTCTCTCTCTCTCTCAGCTGCAGTCATGCCTTCCAACACATCCGCCAGCATGTTCGGTGGGGCCGGGGGAAGGGGCTCCCGGGTGTCCGTGGCCAGCCTGGAGGGGCTGCGCAACGTGCTGCGCAACGACACCGACAGAGACTCTGCGCCGCCCGCCGCGCCGCCGCCCGCCGCCGCGCCCCCTGCAGCTGCTCCCGCCGCCCCCGGAGACGACAAGCAGACGCTGCGGGGCCTGAAC
>JBAJHX010000011.1:5569676-5599124 GCA_037176925.1 Amniataba percoides | reverse complement strand
CGCCGCCCGCCGCCGCGCCCCCTGCAGCTGCTCCCGCCGCCCCCGGAGACGACAAGCAGACGCTGCGGGGCCTGAACGACCGGCTGTCCGGGTACCTGGGCAGGGTGAAGCAGCTGGAGAAGGAGAACAGCGACCTGGAGAGGCAGATCGATGAGATCTTGGCCAAGAGGAAAGCTCCCGAGGGACGCGACTGGGATGAGATCGAGAAACCTCTGGTGGACCTCAAGAAGCAGGTCAGCCATCAAATGACAACATATCAAAAAATAATCATCATATATGATATATTTCAAACTGAGCACATTTTCCACCTTTAATTATATTTTATCATAGAAATGGGAGAAAATGCATGAAACATTTCAAGCTTCAGTCTTCAGATATTACTGTAGATACATTTTATATATATTACTGAATAATGAATGATAAAATGTATCCCTGTCCTCAGATTAAAGACATCACCACTGACAACGCCAAGCTGATGCTGCAGGTTGACAACAACAAACTGGCTACTGAGGACTTCAATAAAAAGTAAGTTTTATATGCAGAAAAAAATTGAATATTTCTTCATGAGAGATGATCAGTCGACAACTCTCTGATGGTTCAGTGAGTGGGGTTCGTTTGGGTCATCGTGTTGGGCTCCCCCCTCTTGTGCGCAGGTATGAGGATGAGAAAAAGGCCCGCCAGGAGCTGGAGAAAGACGTGGAGGACCTGAAGAGGACCAGCGAGGAGACCAAGCTGAACCACAAACAGATGCAGAAGGAGATCGACCTGGTGAAGGAGGAGCTCGCTCGCCTGGAGAAGGAGCACAAAGACGTGAGGCCGCACACACACACACGCACACACTTTAAGATCGACGGGCAAAAACTGGTCTGAAATCTGACGCTGTCTCTGGACAGGAGGTGGAAAACCTGCGCGAGAAGATCAAGGACTCCGAGGTGAAGGTGGAGATCGACTCCCAGAACTCCAACCTGGCCGAGGTGCTCAGCAAGATCCGCAGCCAGTACGAAAAACTAGCCAAGAAGAACCTGAAGGAGACCGAGGAGTGGTACCAGAGCAAGGTGGGTCCCTCTTTTGAGATGTTGTTTTCTTTTTTTTTCAACCTCGCCACATTCTCACTGACTTGTTTCCTTCAGTTTGACAACATCAAGGTGGTGGAGGCCCAAAACACCGAGGTCCTGCAGTCTGGAAAGAGCGAGCTCAAGGATCTGCTCAAACAGAAACAAATGCTGGAGATTAAGATCCAGAGTCTGCACAGCACGGTAAAAACCACACACACACACACACACACACACACACACACACACACACACACACAGACAGTAGATCCCAGTCTGACCTTGAACAAAGCCCGAAAAACATCTCCTCAAGGGGTTCACAGAAGAATTTACAAAAGTCTTTCTTGATCGTGTCAGGAATGCTCAAACCACCTGCAGTGTGTTGGTCCTGTCCTTTTGACAAGCATTCCTCACTGCCCTGTCATTACACGACAACTCTGCTATTTTACTGAAGAAAAAAAAAAAATCTTGCTCTTCTCTGAAACCCCACTTGGATCTGCTCTTGCATAACAAAAAAAAAAAAACATCACAGGCATGACAAAGGCCGAAGCTCCTGATAAGTCACAGTGATGTTTTATGTTATTTCAAGCATAAACCTAAAAACAGATCTGATGTCAGGGAAAAAAAGATCCAACACTCCCCTCATCCTTTATCGTTTCTTCAGATCAACAACCTGGAGGAGACCCTGAGGACCACCAAGGTGGAGAACGGCCAGCGCCTGGCCCCCCTCAACCAGGTGATCCTGCAGCTGGAGGCGGAGCTGAAGGAGGTGAGGTCACAGGTGAAGCGCCACGTGGAGACCAACCAAAACCTGCTGTGCGTCAAGATGAAGCTGGAGGCGGAAATCGACAACTACCAGCAGCTGATTCATAACATGACTGGTGATACTGAAAGGTGAGGGCTCAGAGACGCTTCACCGCGGTTGCAGATGTTTGATTTTAGAGCTTTAGATGCCCCCTGTTTGCTTTAAATTGTATTATATTTTTGGGTGCACAGGAAAAATGTTATTGATAACTTGTATCAGTTAAAGATTTGTCCAAAAAAGGCTGAAAAACATCATTTTAAGTGTTTGAATGTGACGTCGCAGCAGATAAATGATAATAGCAAAGTTCTAATTAATGTCTTTAATGCTCTTTAAATGACTTATCAGACAAAAGCATGGTGTACTTGTTTCCTGCTCTGTGTGTTAGCATACTTTTACTCCTCTTCCCTGACAGCTTGGACTTTGCTTTAGAGGATGCGCTGCACAGCGGTAAGTCCTGGATCTGGGCCAGAAAAAAAAAAAAGGCCACAGTGAAGTCACAAAGACTCCAGTGTGTTCCTGCTGTGACCAGACCGACAAGTTTATCTCTGCTACCAAGAAAAAGACCTGCATCGAGCACTCACTGAGATGCTTTCATTTCTTCAATTGGCTCCAGGAAACTGACTGATTTGACCCTCCTTGTCTGTAGTTGTAGCTGGAAAGGTGTCACGCGATAAAGTTGTAATGTGATGTAATAACCACCTTTTGTTCACACCGTTATCACCTTAAAATCAACAATTAACGCAGCTAAACTTGAAATCTAACCCTCACATCGCTCTTTGAAGGAAATGGGGAATATGCTATGCAAGAGTGAGACGAGAAGATTGAAACCGCTCTCATGTTCTTGTGTAAATGAAATATAAGGCAGATATGTAGTTCAGTACAGAGACTGGAAACAGAAAAACAGTCATCCTCGCTCTGTCTCAGTAAAATCAGCTTTAATCTGTCCGACTGTTTCCTCATTTCTTTACACTGACGGCTCTAGCTTCATATTTAACAAACAAATATGAGAGAGGTATCAAACGTCTCATCTCACTCTGCAGCTAAGCAAGTAAACATATTTCCCAGCACGCTGAAGCCAGCTGTGTCACTAAAATGCATGCGATCACACCCGATTTTAACCCCACACGCGAATCATAAACATGATTTTTTTTCAACAAAATCAAACGTATCATTGCCCTTTGTTTTTTTGCAAATTCTAATTTAGTACTAGATTTCACATGAACGAATTTAATAATGATAAATGCATTCAGGTGTTTTGAGTAAATTCGGTTTCATGCTCTTGTTTCTAGACCAGAACAAGCATGATGACGAGGTGCCCGAACAGCAGGAGCAAGTGAAAGAAGAAGCCCTCGTGAAGCAAGAAAGCGCCCCCTCAAACAAATCCTCCGCTGAGCCGCCGCCCGAGAAGGAGAAAGGAGACCTCGTCAAGGCCGAGACGGTCACCAGCGAAAAGGCCCCATAAGATGGCCCCTCTAAGAAAAAGAAAAAACCCAAGACCAAAAATAAGGAAGGCTCTTCCTCTTCCTCCTCCTCTTCTTCCTCCTCCTCCTCCTCTTCGTCCTCTTCTTCCTCTGAGAATGACGATGAAAAGCCCAAAAAGAAGGAGGGCGAAGCGGCCACAGCCTGATCTTTAAAGCCGTTTGTTTTCTGTCACTGGTATCACATGGAGCTGTTTCTTACTGCTGCTGTCTAACCTGTAAGGCCGCTGTGAGCCTGCTGGGGTGTATTTTCTTTGCTGTCAGTAAATAAATATTTGATTTGATGAAGTCAAAGCCAGCAGTGTTTCGTTTTGTTTCTCTTATAATAAATGGATTATGTGGTAATACACTCATTTACCTTAAATGTACGTTCCAATGATTAGTATGGGTGTGAACTGTATATGGATAGTTATTTTTATTATCTGACAGTTACTTTTACAATAAATTGTTTGGTGAAGACAAGGCCTGCATCTATCATAATATTTCATCCACAAGTTCAAACTTTAAAAACATTCATTGTCACCATATGTGACCAATAAAAACAGCCAATTCTCACATTTAACAGATGGGAGTGTCAAATGTTTCACCAGTTTTGCCTGAAAAAAAAAGGCTTGATTCATTTTCTTTTGGTAGATTGAATAATTCATCAGTGTTTATTGACACAATAAGCTGCAAACTACAAGCTGCCACGGTCTCCAGTAAGAATAAATGTGTAAAAGTAGCCCATAAGTGAGTGAAACATCCAGCATCCGTCAGTCCAAGCAGAGAATTACCTACCAAACAAAAGAAAGAAGAAAACCTTATCCCCTGTTTAAATAATGGTCATATGTTAAACTAAAGAGTTTACTAATAGTGAGTGTTTCCACTGCAAGTTATCTAGTTTCACCTGTGCTGCTGGGTTTACCTACAGAGGGTATTATTCACCAGAGTATCGGTGAAGATATGAGGAAAGATAAAGTCAGCCGACTGTGTATTTCACAAAGCGAAGCCTGGCGGAACACATTCATTTCAGTTTGCCTGAAAATGTAGGTTGATAACGTACGAAGTCTTCAAAATGTCAGAAAAGATTTTCATTTGGGCATGGCGGCAATATTATAAATATAAAGGGATATGAATATAAGAGATTATTAAAATATATAAACTCACCAGTAAAACAAGATCTTATAAATTGAAAGAACCATAAACTATATATATGTTTTAGAAGCCTTTTAACCAAATTAGAAACAATTAGACACTAAATTTTAAATTTTTACTTTTCATTTTTTAATTTTACTTATTTCAAGGGAAATAAGTGTGATGAAGTAAATTCAGTAAAAAGTAAAAAGACGACTACGTGAGAGTTTTTTTTTGTAAGACTGATTTTATTTTTTCAAATGACAATGGTACAGACGACATGAAAGCACAGAGGGAGGAAGGGGAGATTGAAATCATCCAACACATACATTGGATACTGCATGGTGAGGTTCCAGGGGCAAGCAAGAGTACCAAATGGAGTAAAAGATATCGTATCAAAAATGTCTTTTTTTTCATATATATATTTATATAGGACTAATAATTCTCTTTAACTATGCAAAGCAAGGAATGCCCTTTTTTCCATTTATCTTGAGCTGGCTTTCCCTAAGTGGAGCCGACATTATTATTCATTTAAAAAAAAAAAAAAGAGAAAGAGTGGACACTTTTTTTTTTTTTTTTTTGAAGGGGGAGGGGGGGTGTTAAGGGCCATCCTCGAGTCCGGACCGATGTGGCGTTGAGTCTCAGTGTAGCGCGTTTTGAGCGTGTCCACGGGAGTTTGGGTTTCTCTGGCGGCAGTCGGCCTCAGCGGGAGAAGGTCTTTCCACTAGAAAAGAAAAAAAATCCAAGAAAGAGACATTAGACTGGTTCATGAAACAGGTTCAAGTTTTCCATCAGACATCTCAAACCTTTAAGGAAGAGCTGTGACATGCTGCTTTAACAACTTCTAAAAATGATTTTAGTTAAATAGTTTGATATTATCGATGTGAGCGGAGCACAAAAACTGGAAAGACTGGAAGCAGGCTCTGTTTGAGGGTAATGACTGCATGTGAAGAAATGCATTCAAATCCACTTACCACAAAACAAATATGTACTAGAGAAAAAAAAACAGCCAAAATGTCACTTTATTTAATTTAATTTTATTCAAATATGTGACCATATTTATCTAATGGTCACAAAAGGACATCATGAATGAAGTGACGATGGAAACTTTCAGGGTTGTATAATCCTCAAACTGAAAAGCCAAAAATCTGCTACACATCACGAAAACTCACAAACACATCTTATCTCACTTGTCGATCACTGTGACAGTGCGACTGTCTTTTCTGTGATGTGGTTGAAACGGTTACCAAAACTGGACGTTGCGACACAAAGCGCCTCCAACTGCACAACGCTTAGATTCCTTTCCTGTGAAAATACTTGTCAATTAAACGTGACAATGATACTGATAAGCTCGAGATACTTGTGGAACGCTTTATTCTCCCTTTGTGTCTTTGTCAAACAAATTAAACAATATGTGACTGACATTTTTAACCTTTCAGTTTTTGTGAATTATGTTTTTTTTTCCCTGCCTTGTCGCCAAAAGCAGGATTCATGTGATCAGCTTCCCCGTCTTCAAAAACCACAAATATGGGAGCTCTGAGGGTTCCCCGCTTATTCCAGTTACACTTTAACCACAGAACAAAGGCCCTCTGTGCTCCGTGTGTGTGTAAATCCCATCATTTCAGAGCTAAAAGACTAAAAAGTAGTAATATGTGCAACTGTTTGGAGGTTTTAGCTGTAAAAATTCCTGCCTGACTCACTTCAAACAATGCAAAAAACGGTGGGGGTGAGCACGCGGCCACACGCCTCAAAAACATACAAAGATACGGAGCCGCACACAACTCAAAGACACAAAAGAAACAATCCTCAAACACACAGCAACAGTGTATCTGAAGGCTGTTTTAAACTGTGAAACTAATAACTACAGCAGTGCTCAAGACTCCTGAACATCTAAAAACGCCTCTTTGATCGTGGCACCAGAAAACGTTGGTCCTTATCTTGTTCTGATTTGGATCAGTGCAGACCTTTGATGTGTGCATGAATCTGAGCAGTACTGTGGAAACGAGGGAGGGGAGGGGAGGAGGAGGAGGAGGAGGAGGAGGAGGGCGACTTACGAGATGGTCTTCATCTCCTTCTTCTCGGCGTCGGGTCGAGCGCGGTTCAGCACCTTTAGGAAGTCTGACGTCTTGGCCCTCATGCGCGTGTGAATGTAGGCCTGCGGAAGGAGAGATCTCAATCAGATATTCATACTGGAAAACAACAAACATACCTGCTCTTCTAATCTCGGAATCAATCTCAATCAGGTTTTACTTTTGCGAACGCCAAGATGTCAACATTTGTGGCTTTAAACGTAGCGTGCGGCGGAGACTGGGACGAGCGCGTGCCGCCGCTCTGCAGGTGTTTAATCTCTTTGTTAATCCCGTAACCCACCCACGGCTGCCCATAAATCCATCTGCCGTGTCACCTCCTCAGACTCCCTGCCGTCTGAGGCAAAAATGTCCAACGTGCACTTCCATTATCTGCAGCCTGAGCAGGAGAAATCACACAAAGGCCTAACTCATGCCTCTGACATGCAAGTCATCCAAAAATGTCTTTGATGGCTTTATAGCCAAGACGAGTCCATTAGAGGCATCTCTCGTTTGTTTGTAAAGACTCTGCTGCTCTCATCGACAGGTACGGCCCAGCGTTTGATCTCACCTACAGCCTGCCTTTCTATTGTGGGAATGGCACCGAGCAGATGTACTATTAGAGAGAGGGACGTTTTTACGGACTGTAATTAAACCAGACTTTCAGCTTGCGGAGAGAATGTTTGACACGGCCCTTAAAATTCATCATGCAACCTTCAAGCTTGAGCTTCCAGCTTTAAAATATCACAGATTTCCCACCAACTTCAGAATCCATTTAAACTTAAACTTACAAAAAAACCCTCCATTGATTACCTAATTGTCTATTTCCTATTCATTTTCTTTATCAGAATCAGAATATTTTATTTATTCACAGGAGACATTTGCTCATTTGCTATAGTTATTTGAAAACTAACTAATCAACTGTAACGAAGCACTTTTTTCTTTAAACACTTAATTTTACATTGCTTTACATGTCAGCAATGAAAAGTGCATTTCATTTCAGAGTTTTCAGTGACTTAAAAACTCCATTTCTAAAAAATACCAGTGTACATATGGCCTAAAAGACCGTCAGTGCTCCAAAAAGAAGCTTCTAAAACTTTATTTTTAGGTAACATGTAAAGTGTTAACTCTAACGAACTGTCCCAACCCTGCAGAATAAAGAAACATCCTTCATTTATTCATTTTGGAAGTGGAGCCTGGTCGGGTTGCACAGACCTTGGAGCACTTTATGTGGTAGTGCAGGTAGTCCCTGAAGGTGTGGATGAGGTTGATGGTGTTGTCTCTGGCATTGGCGTTGGTGTGACGTGGGAACAGGACTGAAAAAGACAAAACAGCCACATGAATCAGAATCAAAACGAGCTCAGTGACGCAGCTGCCACACAAACAAGGTTTCAGTCGGTGCTTTTTTACGGGCGCTGACCAAAGGTGATGTATCCAATGTTGTCCCCGACAGCGGCGTCCGTGTCCTTCAGCTCCAGGGGGGGCTCCCTGTGGCTGAAAAGCACCTGGGGGGCTGTGTGGCTGGCTCGCCGACCCTCTTTGAACTCCTGCACCCAGAAGAAGGAGGCGTACAGCACCAGATTTAGACAACCTGTTTGTGTCTTTAGTCATTTTAAGCTACAGTGATGTAAAACATGAGAGAATAGGGAGTAGAATAAACTAAATTAAGTCAATATTATTAAAACAATTAGCACAATTACACTGTTGCTTTTTGAACATCGTGCGAACAAACATGAACACTTACAAGTCCAATTTTTTCATTTTTCAGAAACCAAGATAATGAAAGACACCTCACATTATTCTGTCTCAATGTATAAAAAGCTTAATTAGCTGCATTAGCTTTGTTAACCCGCTAACCAGATTTTATTTTAAGCCATTTTGTCACTGGGTGGTTGACGCGTCTGTGGTTTTTACACCAAGCGAGAGATACTGTAGCTGTGAGAGTACATCTGATTTGAAATACACAGACACATTTTCCCCAAATCAGCCGTCCTCGACGGCCTGACTGACAGAACTCAACGCGCCAAATGAGAAGCGCTCGACAAGCGAAAGGCGGCCTCGCGCACCTGCATGAAGACTTTGCCAATGATGACGTCGTCGTCGTCTTTGAACACTGTGCTGAACACCACCGTCACTCTGTCTTTCTTGGCCTCCACGTACCTGAGCAGACAGGAGAGGTGTGTCAGAATAATGGATTCACACTCAAAATGAGAGCACATCAACTTAGAATATCAATAATTCATTTTATAGCCACTCCCCCCCACACGTACATGGACTCGTCATCTCTGTAGTGGACCACGGCCCTGCTCTCGCCCTCTTTGCCTTCTTCCTGGAACTTGAAGTACTTTTCAAACACAGAGGCGAAGCAGTTCCTCTTGAGCATCCCTGCCTGGTGGACGACCTCATCTTTATTGGCCGGTAGCGCGTCCAGGTCGTAGAGGAGGGACACGTTGTAGCCTGGGAGGGAAGCGACCAGAAACGGAGCGATGAAGATCACAGATAACACAGACTTTATTATTATACAGTTTCATATTAAAAAGGACCATGTGAGCCAACACGAAAGCACAAATACTGGGAAAACAACCTCGAGAAATGAGGAACAAAGTCTGCTGAGTGACGCTAATATCTAAAGCTCGATGTCCTGATGGTGCAGATAGCTTAAAACTCATCTGATGCCACCACAGCTTTGTCAGAGATTTTTTTTAAAAGGAGATCTGTGACCGTTTGGGAACTTACCAGCCTCTGGTGAAACCAGGAAATTCCCATAGACCCTCTTGAGCAGCTGAAATTAAAAACATGATGGTGTTTAGTACTATCACTCTTCTTAATAGTTTTTCTTACTTCACAGAGAAACCATGACACCGAGGACAAAGAAAGAAGCTGTGAAAGCCTTTAAAAACCAGACAATGACTCTAGAATGGAGACACAAGACCGCTTTGATTTTCAAAGTGATGAAACATTTCAGTGATTATCGTGGCTTGAGGGAATCCTCCGAAACAAAGCAGGTGGTTTAAGCTGCCGTCAAGAATGTCAGCAGCAATAAAAGCTGTAAAACAAAAGACAGGAAGGAGGTGTGTGTCTTCTGGATCATAACACGGGGGCCTCGTCTAATAGATACCTGTCACTGCAGAATGAAGTAAGGTAGACTTGGTAGGAATATGCAAATCTGACTCTGGTATGCCAATAATGGACCATCACTCATCAAAAGGAACAGCACAGTATACAGCCTTCCTCATTTTAATCTGATCCAACAGATAATAACGGGTGAAAATAAACAAGCCCTTTGACAAGACACCCCCGCCCCCACCCGACTGCTCTCCAAACAGACTTCACACAGTCTGAATAATCAGTGTGACACCGCTGAGTCGTTCACTTATCCCTCCGCTCTTCGGTTTTAAAAAACAAGGAGGGAGGCCGCTGGATTACAGCCAAGACATTCATACACAGCGGCTGCTGCTGCTGCTCGCAGTCAGCACTTCCTCGCCCGGGGTGAGTCACACAAACTCACTTCCTGTTTCTAGCAGAGGTCTCGGCAGCTGCTTTCTTCCTTACATGGCAACAGAGCTCTTGTGGTGGAGGTGTGTGTGTGTACGTATCATGACCACACTCAGTTTTTAATTTAATGCTTTATTACCTCAAATCTCCATTCCTTTCTGAACCTGAGGTGACGGCGTCAAAGTTACTGTTGCGTGTTTGCAGAGTGACTGCAAATATATCACTGAAGAAGTTTGACAGGAAGGCAGCCGGTGACCTCTGCATTGCTGGTTTATTTCCACACCAGATGAAAACCACAAAGAATTTTTAAAAAAGACCTTTAAACTCAAGTTTAAGACCTAAACGATGAGAACATCTCATTTCTTGTAATGTGTCCCCCCCCCCCCCAGGACTTGCAGATGTGTGTAAGATGTGTTTATTTTGTCTGTGCAAATGTGGTGAGGGATGTGAAAACGGGTATCTAAATTAATTCAAGTTACTGTCCGGGGCGGCGCAAAGAAACATTTCACAGACTTTGTGTGTGTCGTACCTCGTCGGCCCCATGCTCCTGCAGCTCCTTGTAAAACTTCAGGGAGATGCTGACCATCACTTTGGTCTTGTCCCCATTGGGGTTGGAAATGTGGTACAAGACGCCATCAAAATCTACAGAAAGAGCAAACAGCATTGAAGCTTGCAGGTGATGAGCGGAGGACAAGCTCCTTGAACTTGTGCCGTCCTAATTAGCTACCTAAAGTTTCAGTCGATGTCACATTTAACAGCAATTACTGGCAGCGCTTCACAAGTGCAACATTTCAATTACACAACTGAACGATACCTGGTGTCACGACAGCAGCAGGAAGCACAGCTCAATATCAAAATCACAATTTCCAACCAAGCTGTGACACAAGATGCTCTTTAATCTCACCTGCAAACGTCACGTCGACGGCCTCTGGTTTGGTCCTGCAAGGACAAAATAAAATGAAGAGATGGGCATAAAGTATTTATGATTGGGTTTTTCACTCTTTGTTGGACAACACAGGGAATCTTTACCTATTTTCTACCATTTTAACTGACTAACCAATCAGCAAATGCATTAGGAAAATAATATGCAAAAGCTGTTAGTTAGTTGCAGCCTTCGCTATAACAGAAAAACAATATGAGAATATGAACAGAGCCAATCATGATTTAAGTGTTAGTCTTTTGTTACACTTTCAAGCTAAGTCAGTGGAGCGGTACTTCATAAACATAAATATTTTAGAGTAGACAGATCTTTGGGGGAGATCTGTCTGGGACACAGCGTTATGGTCTGGTGCTTCACATTAAAACATCACATAAAAACATGAGACATTTAACATGGTGGGGATTAATATACAAAAGAGCTTCACTTTAGCAGCTTTTAAAGAGTCTTCTTCCCAATGGTAAAGGACATATTTAAAGCAGACACCATGTTGAGAGTCTGCAGTGATTTTTGTTGCTTGTACAGGCTCCGTGTGGGCCTCCTATTAACTTTATAAAAGTTTAATGCATCCCGGCAAGCCTGATTTTCATTTGCCTGACGAAGCTGTGATTCCACAACTATAATGATGCTTTCTATTAGAGAGTCTGTAAGAGTTATCTTCATCATGGATTAACCCGTTCATCGTTTTCAGAATCAACTGATTTGTTGTTTGGTCCATAAGATGTCAGAAACTGTCAAAAAATGTTGATCACAGTTTCTCAAAGCCAGAGGTTACTTCTTGTTTTATCCACAACCCGAAGTTATTCAAGTTCCTGTCACAGAGGACAAAGGAAACCAGAAAATATTTACATATGGTGAAATATTTTATTTCATAAACAAAAAACATTCAAAACAATTAATCAATCATGAAAATAGTTTAATCTTATAAATCAAACAGTTGATCACCTGTTAAGGTGGACTTCAACTCATCAGTACAGTGTTTCCTAACTAAGTGAGCAGAGGTCTGACTACACTGAGGATGCTTGTGAACATTTCTGAGAGGTGGACGCTGCAGCAGCTTGTCTGAGCTGCACACTCTGCACAGACTTGACTCAACCAGACTTCAGGAATGAGGAAGAGAGAGGCGCCCTGGTTTTAAACTAATAATGGTGCTGTGGAGAATAAAACTGGTGGATTTTAGAGCGCTGAAGTTCCAGTTTAAACTCATCTGTTCAACAATATGACACCAGATATGATCTGCTAGCCGAAGCTAAATTAACATATGATTAATTGGCTGTGGATCCTGATTAATTTGCTTGTTCATGCAGGTTAATATCATTAATAAAAGATTTTATATAAATCATATACAATCTATGGCCCAAATCTAAACCATTAAGAACATATAAGTATTTGTCTTGTTAAGTCTGCTTGTTAATATCTTGAATAAATGGGCTTTAGGATCATTTAGACCCCTTAAACAGACAGCCCACGCTTTACTCGCTGCTTTTAACCCCCAACATGTTGGTACATGGTTTAATTAATATTCGGCAGGATTTAAGGGAACAATAATATAAAAAAGCTCAGTGAATTTGCTTGCAGGAGGAGATGAGCTCCACCGGGGCCGTGCAGACACACCCAGCTGCAGCTTCAACCTGCCCCTTTAAAAGAGCATTTTGTCCTTTTTAAAACACACACAGGCTTGATGTCTGGCATTTGCATGGTAGTAAAGGTGCAACAGCCGCACCCGATGTCGACCCCCCCGCTCATTGCAGTCAATAAAGTCGCATTAAAGTCTCATTAAAGTCTGCTAGCGTCGTTAGCTTCGTTAGCAGGTGAAACAATGAGCTCACCCGTTTGAAGCGCCGTCAAACTTCAGCGTCAGAGTCTCTTCTATGATGCGGTTGTTGATTTCTAACAGGATCATGGCGGAACAAACGGTCGCTGGTCGTTTCTGGAGGGGTTAAATATGATTTTGTTGCAGATTTCTGTTTTCTGTTTTTTTTCCTCTCTTTAGCAGAACAAACCCGCTTCCGGTCCGAGCCACTTCCGCGTGTTTGACACTCAGGACCCCGAGACGAGAGGCTGCCCGCTCAGCTGCCTGTCGTAAATGTGATGACAACGTTGATGTTTGAGGAAGAGGAGGAAGAAGACGAGGAGGAAGAGGAAAATATAGGAAATCAAAATTTTCTTGAATAAATGTACGCAATTACTTTCCACAACTGCAAATGAGGCAGCTGGGATGGAAATAAACAGGTTGTGTTTTTATTTTTCCATCAAAAACAACATAATCCCAAATGTCAAATACAAAATAATACTTTCTCATTTTCAGACACACAACTGATTATATTTATTCATCATTATTTATTATTGATCAGGGCACCAACAACTGTCCAGTCTTTGTTACTTAATAGTTAGAACATGTTTTAACAGAGAAGCACAAAATAATCATGTTATGAGAGTACAGAGCTTTATTATAATAAAACTAATATTAACAGAGGTATACATTGTAGTCATAGTTGCATTATTAGTGTTCTCTTTTATTTATTTATTTCACAGTGACCCCATATGATTACATCTGTACATCATAGAAGGTTTTAAGATGTATAAGTTGGCAAATGTTCTTCTTATTATTAAATTTAATACATTGTGGTCAGTGAATTTGCACAAATAAAGAACATTATTAAGTGAATCTGTTATTTTTATTTTATTTTTTTACTGAATAAGAGATGTCACCAGACCTATCTGCAAGACATGAAGCAACATTCATGGTCAGGCATTGCCCTGAGGGGAGCTGCAGGGAAAGACTCATGTCAGACTTGGGTTGTTTGGTGAGTACAATAGGCCTCATGATCTTATCAGTTTAATCTGATTTAGATTAGAGATAGTGTTCATGTGCTGTCACAAAGCTATGAAGCTCATTAGGATGAATGATGGAAAATATTTCTGTGTAGTATTAACCAAATGTACAGATTCACAGGGTTCGATCATATTATCCTCAAACAGATGTCGACGCTTCTCACCTGCCCAACAACGCAATAGTTGTAAATTTTTCTTCAACAATGAGGAGCAGTAAAAGAACAAAGGCGTCAGACGACAGACTGATTGCAGGGATTGGCAAAATATTGTCAGTAATTGCTGTGTCTCCTGTCAAGAAAATACAGGACCGGTTGCGCTGCCATACGTGACAGCTCACCAGTAATTTTGAGCTTTTCGGTTGAGTGGTTTGGTGAAAGAGGAAGTGTCAGAATAAACAAAGAAACTACTGTAATGTTAACGGCAGAAACAAAGAAAGAAAACACACATAAAAAACTACATTTGAAGTACAGAAGCCAAAGCCTGTTTGTTCTTATGTGCAAGTCACTGATGGGAAGATTAATCAGCAATTAGTCTGATCACTGATCCATCTGTCATATCTTGAGGCTTTAATGCAAATTATTCTCTCTTTCCACATGCTCTAATGTGAGGTGCTTTAAAACAGAATATTTCTGCACTTTTCATTGTACAAAACAAGACATTTGAAGAAGTCACTATGGACTATGTTGGAATATGTTTGAAAGTGAAACTAATTGTAGTTGCAGTCCAAATATTCAGTTTGGTTTGTTGCAGCAGTTTTAATTAATTTTTTTTCTGTAAATTAATGAATCAATTAAATTCAGTGATAATTTGTGTATTATGACTATATTAGCACTATATTTCCAGTATGTATTTTTCCTGTGACAGAAAGAGTCAAAAGACTAATGATTACTGTAATAAATAAAAAAACAATTACAACAAAACTGAAATAATATATTACATTTCTACCTTTTTCCTAAATGATATTTACATTTGAAACAGTTTTTCAAAACTCTGCAACATATATTATGGTTCATTTTTATGCTTTTCACCTTGTGTGTGTGCTTTTTGAAACTATTATACTGATTGTTTGTTGGTTTTCAGATTCTTTATTTTCGAACATGCAAGAGGTCAAGGTTGAGCATTCATTAATGTATTAGAATGAATAAACTAAACTAAAACTTAGCCCTCACCTCATGCACAGATTGTAATACAGAGTTTGGTCTTTTCTTTGGAGACTGAGGAGACCATTGTGAAATCAGTTAAAATAGTTATTTATGCAGATAACACATGATGGGCAGACCAAGCTTGTGATCTTGAGCACTGTGGCATGAAAGCTGATCAGGTGCTGTTTCATGTGAAAAATGGCGTGAGAAGTGATCTGAAAAGGATCCAATAGTGATGAATTGACAACATGCCTTTCAGGTCTTTGGAAAATTAATCGCCTCCTTTGGCTTCCCCTCTTGTTTTTTTGCATTCTTGTATCTCTCTCTTTCACAACATTGGCTCATAAATCATTGCATAGTTTTAATTCCTGAAGTAGCCCGACACACAGAAACAGACAGATGAACAGATGATGAGATTAGCTGTCACCACTATACAAAGGAACTAAATGGAATTTCATGTATTTTGTTTTCATTGAAACAACTTAAGCGGAGAAAATAGTCCCTGATCAAGAGCAAAATCAGTGGGGTGACGTGTGACACATCGTTTCTGTCATATGAGTTCATTGTCCTGCAAATCTGTATACCAGCTCTGCATTAAATAACACTCATTCATCTTTAATTTATTCAGTTTGATATTACATTGGGAAACATACACACAAAATGAGTATTTCTCTACATAACTGACCTCTAAATTAATAAAACAATAGCTCTTCTCGAGTTTAAAGATTAGAGAATCATACACAGCACAAAAGCAGAAACGAAACGAAAACAAAAGCTCTCATCCACATCTAGGTCCTCAGCTGTGATCTGAAGAGGCCCTTTGATCTCTCTCCAGAACTTTTAATCTGTCCAATATGAAACATTTTAGATTGTGAGCTCTTACAGATGGTGGTCCAAGTCTCTAAGTTGTCAGCAAAAAGGCATTTGACCACTAAACTTCTGAAGTTGAGGCTTCAAGATGTAAAATGATATTGTATTGTATTTTGTGTATGTACAAAAAAACAAATTAAAGGACCATTTTTTTTGCTTTCCTTGCTAATCCAGTATAGTATGTCAAAGTGCACATAAACATAAACTGCACATAAAGTACTTCAAACTACAACAGCTGCAGTAAAATGCTTTTAACATTAATGCTGCATAATAGCTTTCACTTTTGATACTTTAAATACATTTTACTGAGGGTGGTCACATGATCTGACTCTGGTGCGGACCACAGATGGAGATCCAAAAGCTATTTTTGTTGTTTTTCAGTTAATTCCTTACATTTCCCCTCCTTGTGAATTACAGCTCTGGGTATTCTGTAATCTCTTTGCAGCGTCTGTGTCTGATCGATTTGAGCAACTGCAAACTATGCAAAAGTTGTCATTTTTAGAGCCTGCGACAGTGCCTCCTTTGTAAAAAATCTCTTCCTGATCCGCAGCAACGCCGTAACGTGATGTCAAAATGCAAACAACCCACAGAGCATGCTCATGTCAAAAATCCAGCCTTTTACTTAAGTAGATTGTGAATGCAGGACTTTTTCTCATCCTGGAATATTTTTACTCTTTTTGTACTGGAACTTCAACTTCAGGAAAGCATCTCAGCATTCAAAGAAAAGTTTCCATGTTTCATGGCGATGGGGAAAAGGTGGATCTCAGGGGGGTGATGCTCAAATCAGCATGTGAAATAAATCATTCAATCATCATCAGAAAACAAGACATAAGAGCGGCAGCAGGAAAAATGGCGTCTCAGAGGCAGCGCCTTGTCAGACAGTGAAACTCATAAAAAGTGTTATCTTATAGAGACACACATGCATTCTGCCACACTCCCATCATAAACAAAATTCCAGGCATAGTTGGTCATTTTAAAGGAATTGCAACCTCATAATGTTTCCAACCTGAGAAACAAACATGGTGCTGGGAGCTGAGTGTGACGTTTCAAGCCCTTGCCCTCATCGCACGGATGAAGGACGATGAGAATCAGCAAATATCTTTCTCTTCGCTGGAACAGGGTCAATAAAAGCATTTCCAGAGAAGGGGACATTGTGTTTGCTTCCAGAGAAGATGTGTACCTGTGCCAAGTTTCAAGCTATTGTTGTAGAGAGAAAGAAACCTGTCCTGGAAGCGGGATTTCAGGTGCAGAGCGGTTTAGCACAACAAACATGGTATTGAATGTTTTTTTTGCAACGCATTTCAAATGATAACATTAACGCTCACCATATCATAAGGTCCTAAATTATATATCTGTTTGTTAAGGTCTTATATTTAAGTTAATTTCTTTGTGGTATTCTTTATTTTAAGTCAATTTTAGTTTTTAGTTTTAGTATTCTAAATAAAATATCTGTAAGGGCATGACATAATAAATGAACATAGAAGCTACATATGAAAACTTTTTAATCTTCATATATGTTTATCTTTTTATGGTGAACTTAAACAAAAATGAGGGAAAAAACTATAAGAAGAATTTTAAAAAGAGCAAAAAAGTTGATATAAGTTTATTTTGCAGCTTGATTAGTATGACATAACACACACACACACACACACACACACACACACACACACACACACACACACACTGATGGTCCAAAGTCACTGCAAAGTTATAAAGAAGCTGAAAACAGGCCTTTCTCGTTGGGGGACCTTGGTGTTTCCTGATGACAGCGTGACATTGCTGTCGTTTAGTTGGTTGGAGCTGTTTTGTCTCAGTTTGCTCAGAGATATGTGACGGCTGACAGCACTCATGCAACACGCAGCTATGTTGATAACTGTGCGTTGCACCCCAGATGAGGTGATTTATAGTCAAAGGGAGGGAAGGGGAGATCTCTTTGTGTCTGGATACACATTAACCTTGCTTTGGGAGGAGTTAGCTGGTCCCCTGTTATTGCTGACATTTTTCTCTGCAGGATTGATGCTTTTTTTTTTTTACAGTGTTTGCTCAAAGGAATTTTGACTCAAATAAACAAAATCACAGAAATCTCCACTTTTAGCCGGACTGTGCCAACAGTAGAGACAGTGTGGGAACAAAGCGACGCCGGGCTTTTGCAACGCGGAGAGCGAGAACAAAGTGTCTCATTTCCAGAAAGTGTCACACCTTACCACACAACCTTTATTACACAGTGACTTGCATCAGGACCACCGTTTTTTTTTTAATATTGTTTGAAAATATTGACCATTCTGGTTATTCTTTGGTGATGCTCAGCTTCATTTTGGAAGAAAAATCTCATTAATTGACGTTTGATGATGATGATGTTGAGATATTTTGACATTTGAAGAAAAAATGCTGTTTAATCTACAGGCCAAAAAAGCCTTGATCATTGCTTTATTTGTTTGTTAATACTTTTGTTATTTCTGTGGTATTTATGCTATTGGCATTAGGATGGCAGCATTATAATTTACTTATATTTATGGATGAAAACATGGAACCTTGCATTGTTTTAAGAGGCCAATTATCTAGACCTAACTTGCATTTTAAATGAAATTACACACACTACTAATAAAAAGATTACATGGTGTGATTTCTTGCTGCAAACACATTTCCTGCCACAATTACGTATCAGGTGAAGAAAACAGGACATTGAGTCACCTCATGTAAGAAAGCAGATATTGGATCACACTTGAAGGTACGCTCTTCGGTTCAGACTCATTCGGATGTGGATCTGCTGTCATCTTTGAAAGCTGAAGGTGAGCGTCTGAACAAGTTTACTCTCACCAGCGGGAAGCAACTCGTTGAATGATTTTAATGTATTTGTATATTTTTCACGTATATTAGTTTATATCCTGCCGGGTAGCCTTCCTCCTGGGAATCATATCTATCATGCCATCTTACCGACATGCTGATTTATCTGTAGATGACATTCCTTTTATTATCAGTCTTAATCTGCAAAGTAACTAAAATGATCACAGATACAGAACTTGAACACAGAGAGTAATTTTAGATTCATGCTCTTGCTACTTAATCATTATTTTACGTGTAATTTTATCTAATGTTGTCGAATTTTTTCAATACTGAACAGAGAATATGATTCAATTCAAAGCAGTTTTTGCAGTTAAAGTCTGGATCATCCTAAAAACTGCAGAAATTGAATCAGTGTTACTGTACTGCTGTGATGGTGCATCAGTATCCATCTGTTTTCCATCCCCAGCCATGTCGATCACTGTCGATTTTGAGGCGTATTACAACGAGCTGGATAAAACCATCCACATCAATGAGACATTTGTTGTGGATCCCCTGACGGTGCCGTGTAAGATGATACCTCTGGATCCGTCCGCAGCTGTGACCCTGTGCGTTGTCCTCCTGGTCATCTTTTTGCTGGCGATCCCCGGGAACCTGATAGTGGCGTTGGTGATCGGCAGCAGCAGGCAGGTGCTGACTCCATCCGATGTCTACCTGTTTCACCTGACGATTGCCGACGGTCTGATGGCCCTGACCCTCCCATTCTGGGCTGTGGCCGAGACCATGGGATGGATCTTTGGAGATTTCATGTGCAAGTTCCTCAGCCTCGTCATTGAAGCAAACTTTTTCACGAGCATCCTCTTCCTGGCCTGCATCAGCATCGATCGCTATCTCGTGATCGTGCACGCCAGAGTGAGTCACTGGAAGAGGAAGAGGCAGCACAGCTGGCTCCTGTGCGCGGCAGTGTGGGCCCTCGGTTGGGCCCTCGCCCTGCCTGCGCTTTTCAACGACGCACTGAAGCCTGAACCCGGGCAGAAGATGACCTGCACCGAAAACTTCGACATCGGCAGCGCCTACTCGTGGAGGCTCATCACCCGCGTGTTCCGCCACGTTTTCGGCTTCTTGTTCCCCCTGAGCGTCATGATGTTCTGCTACTGCGTCACCGTCACCACGCTGCTGCACACGCGAGGTTTCCAGAAGCACCGAGCCATGAAGGTCATCCTGGCCGTGGTGGTTGCCTTCCTGCTGTGCTGGACGCCGTACCACATCACCATGGTGGTGGACACGCTCATGAGGGCCGACCTGATGCCGTTCGACTGCCCCCTGAGGAGGTCGGTGACCTTTGCCTTGGATGTGACCAACCGGCTGGCTCTGGTCCACAGCTGCATCAACCCCGTCCTCTACGCCTTTGTGGGGGAGAAGTTCAGGAAGAAACTGTGGCTGCTTTTTCAGAGGAAGCTCAGACAGGAGAGGATGTCGGTGTCAAAGTTCAGCAGGTCTATGTCTCAGTCCTCGGACGGCGGAACTGTTTTCTGAAACCACTGCTTTCATTATAGATGTAATTTACACTTTAATATTCATCTGAGCTTTGTGGTTGCAGAAACCAAACCCCCTCCTAAACCTTCCTGTTTGAAAAAAAGAAACTTATGAGATGGTCTACCACCCCAACATGCTGTAAATTCTCCCCGCAGCTCGTGCAAAAGATTATAAATGGATGGATAAGAATGGGGAATAAATCGAAACAGGAGTCTGCAGCCACGCCAGCAGCTCTGTGGTGCACTTTGCTTTGAGTTAAATTCTTGAGCCAACATGGCAACAAGCCCATTACACAATGCAAAGGTGTTGATGTTTAGCGGGGCTGAACTTTTTACAACCTCAGTTTAATGTGTCATTTTTTTGTGCTGTGTAGTATTCAAATCTTTTAACGTAAGAGACCTGAATATTACATCTTTCACTGGCCATAAACAAAATATGTATGTCTGTCTGTATTTATGTGTCTTTATCTGAAGTGTCTTTCACTCTTTACTTGGTACGTTTCTGCCATCTACTGGATTTACTGTTGTCTACATCCTTTACAACATTTCAGAAAGGATCAAGTCCGTGTTCATTTTTCACATTAAATTCTATTTCCTTGTTCAGTATTGTGAACCAGAGCAACACGATGACTCAGAATATAGATCTGGATGTGTTATTTCATGTTAAGACTGAATTGATTTAAAGTTCACCACAAATGCTTTTATCATCCAAATGATCTCCCTCCTCTGTGTATATATGAATGCTGCATGTACATCTCTATGCATGTTTGTATAAAAATGTAAATACTGCTTTCAGTAAAGTTCTTAAAATATCTGATGTGCTACTCACAAAAGGCTCTAAAAGGATTTAAGGTTGTTGACTTGTTTCTTAGTATAAGCAGGCTCCTCCTAATCAATACGATCATTTATAACTCATCTGTCTTACATGGCAGTCATCATTTGAGTTTTAGATTCACAAAATTTGAAATTAAGCACAAGTGGATAAGTGAGTGTGTAATTCTGGAAATGGACAGCTATTGAGATTTTTCTAAACTGAGACTGATAGTGTAGTCTTGACTAAGTCAGTTTGTCAAGTTTGTTTTGGGAAATTTCAGTCTTAAAACTGCATCTGATTATTACTAATAATTGCACAGCTGTGTTTATAAGTTCATTATGTGATTAGATATTATTATGCAAATAATATTCTACTAAAATTATATAATGATATTTGCATTAGTAGTTAAACATTATTTGTTATTGTTAAATTACTATTCTCATATTTTGAATTGTTATTTTTAAATATATTTCAGTATTTCAACTATTATTTAAACTTAATTTAAATTATTATTTTATTATGATTATTTTTTATAGCATTTGTCCAGCAGATGGCGAACATGCGGCACAAAGCTCTGACGAAAAACAAAAATATGTATTAAAACATTAATTTTAACTATATACATCTTAACTTTAACATTTATCCGTCCAGATAAATATTTTTTATCTTCTTTTTTTTAAATAATTGAAAATAATATATTTTTTTGTTCAAGTTAAATAAAGTTTTTTCAGTGTTGTGGCGGAAGTGAGACCGCGGAACTACTTTCCCCAGCAGCCACTGCGCTGAGAGGACGCTGGGTTTGCTATTGCTGCAGATGGAGTGCACGAGGTATGTAACTCAATTTCCTTACAAAAGAAGAGCAATAGAAATCAAGTAAAGTGTTCATTCATCGCCGTAAAGACAGTTTAGTTGCTGTGCAGACTGTGACTAAAGTCACTCAGCAGGTGTGACTTTATAAAATTTGTCTGAAGAAAAACAACAATAATTATCTGATTGTGGTTCTTGTTAGCTGCACTGTCACTGGGTTAAACTTGCATCATTAAGAAGGTTTCACGCATCTTTGTGTGCTTTTCACGCACAAACAACAGCAAACAAACATAAAAACAAGCACCCCGAAGCACATTAGCAGCTAATGTAGTAGCTACCTGTGTGTTACCCAATGAATGGGTTGTGTAACTTGTTTGTATTGCACCTTAAATGTTGACTGAGGCCATGTTATTCAGTGTCTGTGTGTTTATTAGACCGTTATGTCCTTTATTACAAAGTGCCACCGCTTGGACACAGCATGTGGGTTATTGAGAATTGCATTTTAAAATCTAAATAAATGTAAAACTGCTGGTTTTAATACTCTTTTATGGCTGTAATGTGAATATCTGTATGTTTGGACTGCTGCTCACACATCAGTTTGAGCTTTCTCCACCGTTTTATGGAAGTTTATACACTAAACACTCATGTCATTTGGAAAATAATCCACATATTGATCCATAATGGCAATCTAAATGGTTAATTGCATGCATGATGTGTGTATCTCAGAAGGAAATATCAAACTTTTACTCTTTTTAGGGTTTGGACTGTTGGTCAGAGATCAGCTTGACCTTTTTTTTTAACTATTTAAGTAGGAAAATCAGAAATATACTGATCCACTATGGTAACACTTGTGAACAGTGTCCATAATGCATGCATGGATACATTTTAATAGCAGACTTTTTTTGTATTTCTGGTTTGATTTTCTGTGTTGAGGGTTGAGGTGTAGGGTTGATTTTCTAACCCTAACCCTAACCCACCACTGGTCATTAATAAAGTATGTATGTGTCTGTCTATATATGAACTTATCTTCATCTGTCTGTCTAAAAGCGGTGTGTTACAGTCTGTCTCGACTTCAGTAAAAAGCAGAGCTGAGCTCTTGTGTCAGCATGTCAGTCTGACTAACTGGCAACATTGTTATCTTTTCAGGTTAACAATGACACCAGACCCAGCTGCTGGATAGCTCGCCGTCAGAAAATGTCACGGTGTGGAATGGGGCAAAGGTCAACATATTCTCCTACATGCAAGTGGCGGCATGTAGCATTTTAACCACCATTTCATCACCCTGTTAAAAGATTAATTTTCACCATTTCAGTATTCTCTGGCATGGAGAGGCAGAAGAGTTGAGCGAGAACTTTTCCCAAACGCGTGGGTTTGTTTGTTCACTTCAAGCCACCGGCGTTTCCTGTTTACACGGACCCTCACATGGTGATTTGACACAGCAAGGAAAGTTACACTCTGCATCTCAGAGTGGTCCATAAACCAGCCGGCACGATGGTGGTAGATGACACAGCTGGCAGCGGGGAGGGGGGGGCGGACCTGAAGGTGCCTGCGTCTGAAGACGGCGACATAGAGGTGGCCGCCTCTCCATCAGAGGCCCCGTCCGAAGGCCCCCCGAAGGAAGCCGAGGAGCCCAGAAAGTGGAAGTGGGCCGTGATATTTTTGTGTTTCTTCGGGTTTATGTCGTCGATAAAGCCTGGGGAGCCCTTCATCACACCGTACCTCCTCAGCTCGGAGAAGAACTTCACCAGGGAACAGGTCAGATTTCCTCACACAGAAACATGTTAGTGGGAGCACATTTGAAATATACACAAAAAAAATAATGAAAGACAGAAGTTGCTCAAGTCAAAGTCATTGCACTGCAGGCTCGTACAGAAGAGAAACTCAGAAAAAAAAGTTAAGTATTTCTCTCTGCAGTCAAGCACTCATTACACAGCAAACGTAAAAAGTGCCCTGTGGGGAGTTTGCTGATCCATCTTACTGTGGTCAAAGTTCACATTCCTCTAAAGTGGGTCACTGCTGTGGGTTTATAACGGAGGGACGGCTATGAAAGCTTCACTGATCAATATTCTCTCTGAGTTGACCTTGAATTCATACCAAGAGTGTCAAAGTGTCTCTCAGAGTTAGAAAATGTTAAATATTTCCAGCATGTGTTTGGTAAACCAGCTGAGTCAGTGTGTGTAAAACCACTCTTCTCACACACAGATAAGGTGTGCTGAACACGTTAAACCTTCGTGTCTGTTTATATCTGAGGCAGCATCAGTTACCATTTTTCATAAACTCAATGACTTCCAGGGAATAAACTACTGTTGACTTTATCATATACCACACCTGTAATCACATCTGGAGCTCAGCACTGACACAGACCTGAACATGGACCTCATCATATTAAACTCTGTGTGTCTGCCATAGAAATTATGTTGTAGTTTCACTGTCAAGAAACCAAACAGATGATTTAAATCAAGTAAAAATATCCATTTAAGCAGGAAATATTCATCTTCGAGGAGCTGAGCACATTTTCTTTGCTTATTTTCATCATTTCTGCTTAAGAAAAATCTATGTTTAACAGCAATGATCAAAATACTTGCTGGTTATTTTTCTAAAGATTCATCATTCAGTTAATTGTATAATCGTTCCTATCCCTAATGTTACATAATTACATAAGAATTATTGATTCTCTATTCACTATCACCCTGCCCTGGTTAATTATTTAGGTATTAGAGGGATAAAACTTAATATTTCCTAATCAGGTTACCAGTTATTAAAAATGTTTATGGCCATATTTACAGTCATCAGCGCAGGTTATTGCCTGGTTTCCATTAGTCACACTGAAATTATATATAACAGTCAGATTGATGGATGGTGCATTAAATCACGTTTCACTATTATGAACCACAGCAATTAGATGTTCAAACATTTAGTCGATCGAAAGAAAATGAATATGCAACTGTTTTGCTGATCAATTAGTAGCTTGTCATTTTCTTTGACTGTAGTTAACATCTTTGGGTTTTGAACTGTTGGTTGGACCAAACGTGCAACATGAACCTCACTTTGGTGATGGAAATGAACTTTTTCTCACACAAATGATTATTGGAGAAATTGAAATAACCTTTAGTTTGAGCACTGTACTCTTGAAAGTCAGTTAAGTGTAATGATGACCGGTCACACTGTGCTGTTTTTTCCAGGTGACCAATGAGATCACTCCCGTGCTGACGTACTCCTACATGGTCGTGCTGGTGCCGGCCTTCCTGCTGACGGACCTCCTGCGCTACAAGCCGGTGCTGATCATCCAGGGCGTGAGCCAGGTGGTGATCTGGCTCATCCTGCTCCTGGGCACCACCCTGCTGGAGATGCAGTTCATGGAGTTTTTCTACGGCATCACCATGGCCTGCCGCGTGGCCTACTCCTCCTACATCTTCTCCCTCGTCAGCCCGGTCCTCTACCAGCGCGTGGCCGGGTACTCGCGCTCCTCGGTCCTCTTGGGGGTGTTCACCAGCTCGGTGCTGGGCCAGCTGTGCCTGTCCGTCGGCAACATCACCTACTACGCCCTCAGCGCCGTCTCTCTGGGCTTCGTCAGCTTCGGCCTGCTGCTCGCCATGTGCCTGCCCTGGCCCAAACGCTCCCTGTTTTTCAACCGGACGCGCAGTCAGGAGCGAAAAGACGAGGCGGCGGTCAAATCAGAACTGGACAAAATGAACCCGAAAGAGAGTGCGCCGTCCCCGGCGGCGGCGGCGGCGGCGGCGGCCTCCTGCTCTGCGTCTCGCTGGCGGGATTCTGTCTTTGTGCAGATGCTGCTGGAGGTGAAGAATGTGGTGAGGAAGCCCAACCTGAGGCTCTGGTCCCTGTGGTGGGTGTTCAACTCCACCGGATACTACCTGGTGCTGTTCTACGTTCACATCCTGTGGAACGAAGTCCAACTGGCCAATGAGAAGAAGCTCGTTTACAACGGGGGAGTGGAGGCGGCTTCTACCCTGCTGAGTGAGACATTATCTGTGTTTTATGTTCACGCAGAAGTCTGGCTTTTAGTTTCACCGTCCTCCGTGCTTCCATTCACATCGGCAGAGCTCGCCATCTAAATTTAGACGAGTATAATGGGGACAACAACCAAATATCAAAAGCCAGAAGGAAGTCTTTGATTTGTCATTAACAATAGGTTTCGTGCACAAAGTGGGAGTCTGTGGTTCTTGGCAAAGGATTTTAAGTCAAATGTTGAAAAAAGAAAGGAAAAAATGTTGAACATGGAAGATGCTGAAGCAGATTATAGACTTGTTAATAACAAAAGCAGATTATCAAATGAGTCGGACTTGCAATAGAGGCCCTACATCGAATATTTTTTATAATAATAAAAAGGAAAACATATTCATAAATCATACATCAACATAAACACCTTATAAAAATGTTTTTCCTCTAAACTCATTCATGAAAAAGTCAGCAAAATTACGGTTCTTTTTTTTATGTTAAGGGTCAAAATCTCAAATTTGTGTCAGTAAACTATGACAAACATATTTGGCCTTAAGAAATGTGAAGAACTCAGAGCGACTGCACCCTGCTGTCACCTGTAGTGACGAGGTTGATCTTCCTCCTTTCCTTTAAACGATGACATCAGCGCAGACGCCAGTAATGGTCCTTTAATCAGCTGCGGAGCACAAAGGTAGCAGCGTGTTTGAATAACCTGGGTGTCACGACAGGCAGACAGTTACGCTGTAAAACTAAATCTGATAGTAGCTTTTCGATAAGAGACAAACTAAACTTTATCACAGTTACATGTTTGTACTGATGATGAGAAAATAGACTTCAACTTCAACAGTAACATCAGCCATGATTTCTGCAGTGAAATGACCCAATTTCCATTAATTATTAAAGAATAAATCACTACATTTTTAGCAGAGTATTGATTAATTGCCTGCACGGTGTTACTGCACAGCTAGACTTTGATGTGTGTTTCTCGGCAGGCGCGATGACGTCATTCATCGCCGGCTTTGTGAAAATCCGGTGGAACATCTGGTCTGAGCTCGTCATCGGCATCATCACGGCGGTGCAAGCGGGTCTGATGCTCCTCATGGTCAACACGGGCGAAATTTGGGTCTGCTACGTGGCTTACATCCTCTTCAGGGGCTTCTACCAGTTTCTGGTGCCCATCGCCACGTGAGTGCCACATCTGATTTATTTTCTTGTTTTAATGTTACAGTAAATATGATAAAATTGGGTTTTAAACACTTGGTGGGACATAACTGAACACCTGATGTAGTAACTTTGGGCTCTAGGATATTGTGATGAACATTTTTCTAATTTGTTCTTTTGTATAGACTAAACAACTGCTCTGATCTAGAAAACTATTTCTTAGCTGGAGCCTAAAACTGACCTCTTTCTTGAGGTTTTTATCTTCTTATCTAAAACTGCGAAGCACAAAGTGTAAAGATTTGTGAATCCCCACTTTCACCACACAAAAGACAAGAGAAATTTCATTATTATAATTTATTTAGCTACATTTATACTTTCATTACACATAGAAATGGTACAACAAAGTAAAATCCACAGCTTCTTACAAAGTGGAGCAGGTAGTAAACGACAGCAGCACGATGAACTGAACATTAAACATGAACCTGAAGAGCTCATCCTGCTCTGTGGTGGTCTTCTCGTGTCTCTGCAGTTTCCAAATAGCCTCGTCGCTCACCAAGGAGCTCTGCGCCTTAGTGTTCGGCATCAACACCTTTCTGGGGACCATCCTGAAGAGCATCATCAACATGATATTTTCTGACAAGAGAGGCCTGGGCCTGAATGTGCACACGCAGGTAAAACACAAGATGACCAGATTATTATCAAGCGCCCAAACAACTTGGCTGTCTCCCTCCTTAACTGTGACTAATCTAACTTGCAATTCATGCTGTTTGTACAGTTTTATACTGGGTACCCTTGTGTCATTACCTTTTTTTTTAATGACTTATATTATGTTTACTTAAATCATCAGTAAACTGCTTATCTAACTTCACCATGTCTCTTTCTCTTTCTTTCAGTTCAAGGTGTACTTCGTTTACTTCACCATCCTCACCGTCTTCTACTTTGTCGGTGCCGCTGTCGTCCTCATCCGTCACTGTAGAAACCAGCCCGGGGGAGGGGGCGGGGCTGAAGAACAGGCCACGCCCACAGAGCTCCGTCCTGTGTCTGCGAACTCGGAGGCAGAGCCTTTGTCAAACGGCAAAAGCGTCAAAGCATAATGGCAAGAAACGCATCTCACCTTTTTAACGTTTTCTCTTATTTAGATCTTAGTTTTTTGCCAATAAGCTCTCCAGCCTCAGTGGGAACAATCATTTCAACCCTCTGATGGTGACGCACGGGTTTGGCCTTCATCATAAAAGTGCCTAAAAGCTGCTGCACTACCCCCGTCTCTGTTTGTACATTTGCTGTACCAGAGACAAATATATTTACAGAGCACTATGAGTTGCACTACGCTGTCATATTGTGCAAATCATCCTCAGCCCTGAGAGGGACCACGAATTTAATGGTGAGACTTTTGTGTGTTTTGTACAGGAAGCAAACCAGGAGAAGTTGTGACATGCTGAACTGTCCTTTTTTCAGTGACATTTACTGTTCAAATTAACGTTGGTGATTACTACGTGATCACTAAATATTCCTTTAAAACAGTCGGGATTTTCAGCCTCTCACACATTTTGTTTTCCTCTTTGACACTCCTATTGTACCTAATGTTACAAGTCTGTGATTACAAGTGCCATTTGACAAGAAATAGACTCAATTACCTTTTTGATCTAATTTATATCACATCACATTGTTATAAAATCAGATCACAGAGGATATCTTTTCTATCAGTGGATTTGAAAAGTGCAGATTTTATGCAGTGTATTATTATGTGATTTAAATAGTTTTATTAATGCTGAAATCCTCTTTAAAAAGCTGTTCTTTGTAATGTAGAAGCATCAGAAGATTTGAAATGATCCGTATTCGATGCATTGAAATAAGCTACTGAATGTCTTTAGGTTAAATATGTTAATAGATATTTAACACAGGTACACACTCATCTGATGATTTCTCTGAACATACATTACTGAATTTGTTTATTAGAATATTTCTTTTGTAATATTCACAAGTATTTTGGGTAAAGATGCCCAAAAATAAGCAATAATTAACAGCTGCTAATTTGCTGGTTATGAGTGTGTCTGAGTGACATTTTGACAACAGACAAGGAAAGAGGGCTCCAACTCTAAAAACGTAGTTGTTTTTAGTTTTTGGTCTAAGTAGAGCTGTTTTTACATTCAGAAGCTGCAGGAATAGCTTTTCTTGGTTCTGCAGAGAACATAAACAGTGTTATTCGATGCAACAGGAACTCGAACATTTAGTAGGTTTAAAAAAAATGTCCAGTTAGCATTAACGTTTTTCAAATCAAGAGTCTTTCTTACGATAAACACAACAGTTACAGAAGTTAGTTTGAGCTGGATTGTGCTTTCATTCGAATGTAAAGATATTTTTTTTATTTTCATTTTGATTGAAATAATTGCTGAGAAATGACTGTGAACCTGTCTGAATGCTGTAAAAAGGAAAAACACTGACTTTAATCAGATGTTTTATTTTTTATTCAGAAATAAAATTCATTTGATTCTCACGTACACGATTCTCCTGAGTCATTTTTTAACTATGATGATTTAAAGTCCACTACAGTCATCTTGTAAACCCTTTTCACAGTGCTCAAGAACAACAAAAGCACTAAA
>JBAJHX010000011.1:5460292-5556455 GCA_037176925.1 Amniataba percoides | reverse complement strand
TATCTATCTATCTATCTATCTATCTATCTATCTATCTATCTATCTATCTATCTATCTATCTATCTATCTATCTATCGATCTATCTATCGATCTATCTAGCTATCTATCTATCTATCTATCTACGCTAAACATTGTACCTTCGCACCTAAACACACACACACACACACTAACTGATTTTATTACATAATCTGGACATTCAACACTAAAGTCCAGTTCTATACAAGGATCATAAATCTGACACTTTGAAACAATACCCATCTAAATTACAGCAATATAATGCCCTTAAGGTCACTGCAGTAGAGTGAGGACAAAATGACTGACAAAATGGTTGATAGGTTTGATGTATTAATGACTTTATCAATGCATAATAAATAACTTACTCATAGTTCACACATGTGCAAGAACACCTTTTATGTTGCCAGGTTGGTATAGTTACTTACTGTCCCTTATACTTTTTTTTTATTTTTATTGTACCAGTTATCTTTAGAAATATGGCTGTAGGGCCTCTGGAACAAAATCAACTCAGACTGTTCATTTACAACTACAGACTTGAAGATGGTTTATCAACTTTTATGAAGTGGCCAACTTTTCGTGGTGTTTTTTTTTAGAATTAGTTTCTGATTAACTCTTTTTAGAGAGGTTTCATATCGTGGTTATGCACAATTTATTCTTAAGAATGGATTACAACTACTATACACAGCATTAGTAATGATTTATTAAACATTAATCATTAATTATTAATGAATTATTTATGACTTCAAACCCTGAACCCATACATTCACTGAAAACATATTAAGCATTTAACATTTAAATGATCAAATGACATATTTTCTTACAATCTTTAAAAAAATGTTAAATACTGATGTTCTATGTGCTATAAAAAACTTTCATATCTGACCCTGTTGAGGAGCTCAGATCCAAACAGAATGGGACCCATGGGTGCTGATGAGTCTGAGAAGTCGCCCGGTTGTGTTGTCAATCAGAGCCGTAAGAGGCGGGAGAGGCAGGGCACCCTTGGGTGACTCGGCCTGCCCTTTTCCACCTCGCTACAGTAATGCTTCCAGTGACACCCCCTCCTCACCCCACCCAAGGGGGTTATTTTTGCTCCACACTGTCACGCCCCGCTGCTGGTGCCTGGGGTACAAACTGAACCTCTCACACACACTCTCTCCTTCTCGTTCCCACACACACACACACACGCACTCTCTTTGGCACTCGTCCTCAGCTGACACTCTGACACAGCTTCTATGGGACCAAGCGGACTTCACTGCATGGACCTGGAGTTGTATCTGCTGTAAGCGGAGACATACACACACACACACACACGCCCACACTCACAAACACACTTTACACACTTGTGGAACCAAAACACACAAGCAAAGCGTGTTGTTTTTACCATGACGGATACTGCAGCTGAGGAGGACAAGGACCCTGATATTGAGCTATTTGTCAAGGTGAGGAGTTTTGTGTGTGTGTGTGTGTGTGTGCTCAGTGTTTGTACAGTTTGTGCACATCTCAAGCTGACACTGGATCAGTTTCATTTCATTTCAGGCATTACTGAATAACATTCCTGTACAAACTTCGCCTTCTCATGAAAGCTGCACATGCACACTGTAGAAACTACAAACAAAAAAAAGTGTGTGTGTTTGGAGTGGCTCCTTTAAGCGTGTGCATGCCATGTTGTTGTTGTTGTGTGCTGATTTTCCGTGTGTTAACCTGACACCCACGTGCACAGACAATCTCTCTTTTTCTCTCTCCTGATGAATAATTACTGCGGTCTTTTCAGTACTGAGAACAGCAGCTTGAAATGCTCTAAGGTTATGATACAGTATACATGAGTGTGTGTGTGCAGGTTTTGATGTGTGTGTGTGTTTGAGCTCACTTGTGAAGCAAGTTAGAAAAATTATTTTTATTTATCTATTTTCAAATGAGACCAGCAAAATATTCAAAGTAATATTTCAACATGTAGGAAAAGCATTGAGATCAAGGTTGGAAAGCTGAAGTTCACAAAATCTATCTTTTAAGATTGTTATCAACTTGCTTGCATAGTCTGCACAAAACCAATGTGTGAAAGATTAGCAGCCTTTTGAGAGGTCGCGGCCAGCTGTTTTGACTTACTGATGCAAAAGTGCTTATTTTCTCTTCCATATCCTGATAAGAAATGGATGTCCATTACACTCAGATCTTTTCAAAGGACCACACCAGTATGTTAGCAGATTTTAGCACTTTGATGACCATCAATGAACGTGCTCCACACTGTGTCGCTTAATAAAGCACTTAGCAACTGATTTAAAAAAGTCTACACTTAATGCAGTAATGTAATATTGGCTGTTGAGTTTTACATTGTACTGACATTAATAGATAGCAATGGCTGAATGGAGTAGTAGAAATGCTTCCTCCAGACAATACATGGCTCCAAATGAATTGGTTAAAGTGTTTTCTGCATAAAATACAGCAAATCTGCCTAATTATATGAGATGACTGCACTGTCCAAAAAAAACATGGTAAGAAAAGTAGATCACGCATGTTTCAAGTTCAGTGAAAGTGTGTGTTTCTGTGGACAGTATGGTGGCAGGACAGCAGGTCGTATGATTTCCGATACGCTGCGATTGTATTGTAGGAAGCAGAAGTCCGAACAGGCAGCGAGGCAGCTAATGGAAGCTGTGTGGATTATTCATGTCGGACTTGGTGTCTCATTACAGTGTTCTGTTGCAGCTTTGCACACAAACACACACACACACACACATACTCAAGCACACATTTACCCCACTGCAGTTGCCAATTTTAAATGAATACACACACACAGACCCAACCTCAAACCCACGACTTCAAACAAAAAGGCATTAAATTTGAATCTCATCTCGTCTCATCATGATGTTGGTTATATATCTGTGTGTGTGTGTGTGTGTGTGTGTGTGTGTGTGTGTGTACAGGCTGGGATTGATGGGGAGACCATTGGAAACTGCCCTTTCTCTCAGCGCCTCTTTATGATCCTCTGGCTGAAGGGTGTTGTCTTCAATGTCACCACTGTTGACATCAAGAGGTAATAATAACATGATCACATAAAGCTGTGGTATTACAGGAAAACTCTCTGAAAGACACTCATCCCCAAGTTCACGCAGTCATGGCCTCTACAGCTCAAACTCCCATGAATACAGTGATTATATTAAAAATTCAGTGTAAACATTGTATTTGTCGTTTCATGTTAGTTAATGTTGTTAAATGGTTCATCTGTCTTGCACTTTGGTTCAGAGAAAGTTCATCTGCAGGTCAGAGTCCCCCCTTTGTACAGCATGAACCTTAATGCTGCAGCAGCATAACATAAACTATTTCATAAAAAACACAAACCCACAAACACACATTGTGCTGTTGTTGTACCCTCAGCACGATTATCTTTAAAGAAAAAATGACACATAGTCAGTTTACACTCACAAACATGGGAAATAAACATTCATTTCCTGTACATGCTCTTCAAGAAACCATTACTCCTGTGAGTTATAAGAATATGTTGTTTGTGTTGTCAAATACTGCATGGACTTTTATTGTACACATCCCATAACGTAGCGTTTGATAAAGCAGATAGCAGAAGAGCAGCTATGAAATATGCATTTAATTATGCTCTGGCTCCAAGTGCTGCTTTGAGAAATACACAGAGGCAACAAAGAAATTCTCAAAGGGTAACATTTAAAAACACTTTACTTAAGCGAGTAATTGTTATTGGGAAATGAGGCCCAAGATAGTTAGCGTAAGCAACCACAGTGGCTAAAAAAGATAGAGTATCATTTATTTACAGGAGACTGTAACATTATCATTCATATTGAGATAATATTCTGTTACACATTCATAGCGGAGGCTGTAAAATTATTCCACTCTGATTAGGAAACCGGCTGACCTGAACAACTTGGCACCAGGGACACACCCCCCCTTCCTCACCTTCAATGGGGAGGTTCTCACCGACGTCAACAAAATAGAGGAGTACCTGGAGGAGAAGCTGGCTCCGCCACAGTAGGCCTCATGCACAGAAACGCACACCAGGCCAGTGAAATGGGACTGGCAACATCCTGACTAACACTGCCTTCCTGTTTCTTAGGTATCCAAAACTCGCAGCTAAGAATCCTGAGTCCAACGCGGCAGGAAATGACATATTCCATAAATTCTCAGCTTTCATCAAAAACGATCGCCCGGAGAAAAATCAGGGTAAGAAGCTGCATGCAAAAGGAATTGAAATATGCACGCATGCCCGTTAATGAGTGTTTGTTTTTCAGCCTTGCAGAGGAGTCTGGACAGGGCCCTGGCTAAGCTGGACGACTATCTGATGAGTCCGCTACCTACCGAGTTAAAGGAGGGACACAGTGGCAAGGGCGAATCAAAGCGCAAGTTCCTGGACGGAGACGAACTGACGCTGGCCGACTGCAACCTCCTGCCCAAACTCCACGTCACCAAGGTAACACGCTTTGTTTCGGTGTGGTTCATTTGATCTTTCGTTCAATGTTGGTGAAAAAGCATTATAAAAGTGCTTGTTTTTTCCAGGTGGTTGCAAAGAAGTACAGGAACTATGACATCCCATCTGAATTCAAGGGGGTGTGGCGCTACCTCGGCAACGCCTACGCCCGAGATGAGTTCTCCAACACGTGCGCAGCCGACACAGAAATCGAGCGGGCCTATGAGGACGCAGCTCAGAAGCTGAGGAAATGAGCGCATCGCAACCCCAAGCACGACTGTGCTTTTCTCTCTCTTTTTTTTTTTATTTTTTGGAAAGTCCCACACATAATATGTCTGACTCTCAAAAAGACGAGTCATTTTTAACAGCAATGTGCAGAAATGTGTTTGAATGTACCACAGTGGTATGGCATCTCGAAGGGGAAACTAAAAACGACTCGTCAGAATTTAAAGGTGCTGTGTCGACTCTCTGCATCCGTAATAACACTAAATGCAAACAAATGGAAGATGCTGATAGTGGGAAGATTATTGTGATTTTACAGCTTCTATTTCTCAAAAAATATATAGATATATTATTGAGGAAAGTTAAAAAAATTGTATTTGGCCTCAATTTTTTTACATCATCAAAGCTTAAAAAACATCAGTAGGCTTAGCAGGCCTAAAAAGTATACAAGGTGCTGAAAAGTGAAACATGTCTACTTGGCTTAAAAACTGGGAGTGTGCTGCCTTTTTTGCCTGAGACAAGCATCATCAACATTAGTCTTGTCAAATTATATGTGTGTTTGCATTAAATGTACACTTGAAAGCAGCATTATAATATTCAGAATTAATTTTGGGTGGTTAAAAAACTGGAACTCCAGCTTAACAATCGAAGATGTGAAAAGTTGAGAGGAAAAGTCAAATTTTGTTGCAGACAATGGATCAACTGTCAGCCAATGATGGAGGTTGTTTTCTCCTGAGTACTGAAGTATTACCGCTTTCTCAGCTAGTTCTCTCTTCATGTCAAGTTGTGAATGTCTTTTACATATGTAACAGGAATAATGGGATGCCTAAAGTGGGGTTTGATTACTTGACCTGTCTTCTGTGGGTTATGTCGCGTCATTACGTCGCAGGGTTGAATGAATAGGTGAGAAAGTGCCGTTGGAAAATACTGTTAAGAATGTGTTTCAGCCAAAGTCATTTATCTTTTATTGGGGCAGTGTCAGCTTTGTAGACTTTGTAGTTTTCCTAATGAGGCAATGACCAGTTCAATTTTGGGTTTATTAATCCGCTCGCCCTGTGTAATGAAGATAGATTTTCTTTGGAGATTAATAATCTATTTTAAAATACCTTACTTTTATAGTCTCACATCATAGTTTATGGCTTATACTGTCAAGCCTTGTCTGAAATTCTCACAGTCTCACAGTGTATTTCAGATAAAACCAAACTAAATCAGCCTTTCGCAAATAGAAAAGGCATCCAAACAAACCATGTTGGCCCCAGCTGTTGTGTTATTATGTTGTTTGCTGCAGTAAAATGGGCGTAAATGTCATTTTAATCATGAGTGCCTTAGTGGGAATCAAGCTCTCCTTTGCCTTCAGCTCTTTATGTCTGTACAGTCAATTATATATGTTTGAATATAATATGAATGTGAATTATTGATGGCGTCAAAGGACTTGTCATGCCCTGCAGAACTGCTTGATCAGGAAATAAACGTAATATTATCTGTAAATGATTGTAGCTCAACTATATTCATATTCTTCCTGATGATTAGAACCATGAATCCACTGTGTATATGTCGCTTATTTGAATAATAAATCTATTTTCTCAGAGACTGAGCTCGAGAGTTGTGTTTCTTTTCCAAATAACTGTCATTTGACATGTAACTGTGGTGAAACTGCTCAGCGGAACAGACGTCCACCTCGCCTGCCTCCCAGCAAAAAGATGTTTATTGTGTGTGACAAATCCCAGACAAACAGCAAGAAAGCGTTGTTGCTAATTTGTTTATGGAAACACATGCAAAGTCATCCTAGGTCTGTCCTGATGAGGAGATCCACCTTTCTCACTGAACCTTGGAAAACAGTTTAAAAAAAAAAAGAGGATCCTTTGTCTCAAAGTCGCCTGACCTTCATGGTCAACAGGCAGAAATAAACAGGCAGCTTGATGCAAGAACAACACGATGACACATCTACATGTGTCTCCTCAGCTGTCGCCCTCTCGTCTCTTTCCTGTAGAGGTTGAGCAGAACCTTTCTTGTGTTTCCACATCACTGTCAGCTATTTTTGTGTGTTTGAATACGGCTATAAATATCAAAGAAATAAATGCACACGCTTCAGATTCAGATTTCCACAACACCAGCACAGCGTTCATTCCAGGGGGACGCAATGTAAAGCTGAATTTGTTTTTATCGAGAATGATTTAGTTACTTAACTTGATTTACATCTATGTTATCTACATGGAGACACAAAGGGCCAGCTGTCCCTGGAGGCTGTGGCGTCTCACAGCCAGCAGGTGGCAGTAAACACAAAGGTTTCATCAGTCACACATAAAGGATCGTCCTATTTTACTTCAGGTTTAAACTTAACACTGTGGACTCTTTCACATCAGAAAACATTTTTGCACATTCTGACCCAATCTGCCTTTAACTTGATATATCTAGGCCTGTTGCACCATCAGTAATATTTGCACACCTACGGCCAGCAGCATAATCTGTATTTATTCAGTATTTCATTGTATGTTATTTCATTTTATATTTTAGTTGTGTGATTTAGTTTAATTTATATTTCATTTCATTTAAAATATTTTCTAGCAGCATTAACATATAATTATTATACACGTGAATAAAGTCTTCCACTGATAATCCACTGATATGCTGATATATGTTTTTGCACTTTGCAGAGACAGATTCCTTATTTTTCCATTTCATGTGTGTTAATGTTACTTCATTTCATGTTATTTCATTTTATATCGTTTTATTTCATTGTATGTTATTTCATTTTATGTGATTTTATTTTATTTTAAGTTATATTGTTTTGTGTCAGGGGGAACCGTCGACATTTTTCGTTTTTCCGTGGGGGTGTGAACACGCACACGGTCCCTAACGTGCCGCCCCGCAAGTGGGCAGAGCGAGCTAACGGGCTCGTGCGCCGAGGCAGGAATCTCGTCTCTCCAGTCCGCGCGGCGCAGCGACGTCCCCGCGTCCCGTTTTCTCTTCCCTCTTTTGTTCACGGGAATTTTTTTTACTCCTCTGTCCGCCTCGAAACATCGCGGAGGGCTGTGGGAAGACGCCGCAACGAAGGTAACGTCTGCCCGTGTTTCCCCCCCCTTTGTGTGTGTGTGTGTGTTGTCGATAACAACGCTGAAGAGAGACGCGGCGCAGTGCTCAGCTGTGTGTGTGTGTGTGTGTGTGTGTGTGTGTGTGTGTGTGTTCGGGAGTTGTCATTGCGGCGTGTTTTTGTTATGACCCCCCCTCTCTCTTTCTCTTTAACCTCCCCACATCTCATTTAACAGGAAGCTAATATGAGCAGGTTAGCTTGCTAACCTTCAGTGCTAGCCGGTAAGAGACGCTGCAGAGAGGGAGGGGGGGGGGCTGGATGAGGAAGAGGAGGGGGGTCTTATTGTTGTTAGCTAGCTTATAAAAAAAGGCAGTGAGAGTGCTGGGGGGTGACCATGCTTATTAACAGGTTGCTCGGGAGGAAGTCACATCCTCCTCCTCTTGTTTTTTTGGAGGTGGAGGGTTTGTGGGGGGGTGTTGTGCTTAATTGAGTCCGAAGTGGTGAGAGTCAGGTGACGGTGTGTCTCTGTGTCTTGTGTCTGGTTAATAAGTAGCTGTGGGTGTTAAGGTGGATAGACGTTTGCTCCCAGAGGTGGTGATGATGCTGGTGTCAGTCCAACATGTTCCTCTTTGGACACGAGTTGAAATGAAAATGGAAGTAAAAGCATTGTTTTGACATATTAATGAGTGCAATGCAAGTCTGACCAGCACTGACTTTATTTATTTATTTGTTTTTTTTTAAAAATGGGGAAATCAGTTCATCCAAAGGAGCTTGATCTTGTATAATCAGGTTATGACACCCTGATTTCATTATGTGAGATGCATCTTGTGTCGTTAGCGTGCAGGCTGCAAATGTGATAGTGTGTCAGCTTTTTTTCCGTTCTGTCTGTAAAAGTGTATCTCATTCAGCGTGGCCCAGGCCGTTCATGATCCAGGTTGAGGAGAGCGAGTGTGGTGACCGTCCCGAGGTGAGCCACAAACTGCCCCCGGCTTTATAAAGAGCTCTTTCAGCCACCTTTTTTCGCTGGAGCCCCTTGGGATTATAAATCCTGACGAAAAGGAGCTTTGCTTCGGTGGCATGCCTCACTGGCAAGAAATCGTTGCTGTGTGTGTGTGTGTGTGTGTGTGTGTGTGTCGGGCTCGGGTGAAGGGATTGAAGATGGAGGCATCGGGGAGAACTGGGCTGTGGTGATGGATGCCATGCAGAGAAGTGGAACACTTGGCCTTTCTGTGATTAAAGGGCTCCTGTTCTCTCAGCACCACAAACACACACACACACACCTACACACCTGTCTTCTCTTACTTGAGGTCAGCCTGAGGTAAAAAAAAAAAAAAAAGATCAGGGAGATGTTTGCTCTGTGTTTGTTGCACTTCAGCCTGCTCCACCGAGGCTCTTTTCCCCGTCACACAACGCACATTCGCCTCGTTACAGTCTCCTGTTTGGAGCTCCGCCGTGCCGGAGTGGCTCATTTATTCACGCTGCACATCTGTAGCTGCGGAGAGACGCTCATCGGTCGGGGGCAAGTCACAAAACCCACAGTAAATCCTCTGTTTTCCCATCCAGGGCAATGACTAAAAAGCAGCAGAGGTAATAAAAGGAAGATTAGGGATTTTCAAAAAGGCTTTCACTGTAACCTCAAACATTAATCACGTCCTGAATTTCATGCTTGTTTTTGTTTCAGAGACCGTTGAAAGATTTCACTCATAGTTTGAACTGTGAACTGCCGCTGCTGAACGCTTAAGTACATTAAAATATCATTAGGCTGTGGGGCGCTTTCATTTGTACCACGGTTGGTGTCGCAGCTGCTTCCTTCAGCAGCCCGTCAAACCTGGAGAACTGGAATAATGAGGTTACCTAGTTCACTGGAAACCACAGGCTCTGTCGACCTAAAGAATCTTGTGATACCAGTCCACATAAACAACCATCGTTGTCAGTAATAAATTGCACCCCATGGTGTTTGACAGCTGTTTTGTTGGGGCTGTGCAGTTTGTTGGTTTTTTGTGGCTGTTATGTGGTCTGACTACATTTCAACAGATTTATGCAGCTGCTCGTATTTTCTGTCAGAAGGATAGAAATTGGGGGACATTTTGCCGCTGCTGACTCCCTTAAAGGCTTTTAGAGGATTTGGATTGCATTAAGAGTGAAGACCAGAATTAGGATTAGTTTTACGTTGGGGAAAGTGTTGTGATTTAGACACGCAGAGCAAAGGGGTGGGGGATTTAATGTAGTCAGTGAGGGCCCCTCTCACAGGCGTGGTGATGTCAGCGTCTTTATAGTTTCTTTTACAGTAAACGCTGAAAATTAATACACTTTGCTATTAAGCAAAATTCAACATAGCGTGTATTAAGATGTGTATTAAGGTGTGTGTGTGTTTCCTGTAACAAAAGAGTATGTGGTTGACAGACAGGAAAAAGGAAGAGCCACTTCTTCCCGTCACCACCTCATCTGCAATTCTTTGCCACACTTGTCACAGGGCTTGTTTCTGACACGCAGGTCATGTTCTCGGTGGTCTTTCTTTTCTCCCTCTCATCTGATGGCATGTTGCGGCAGGTTTAACCTGTCAGTGCTAGTCCGAGGAAAGTGATACTTTAGTGGTGTGTGTCTGTGTTTTTTTTGTTTGTTTTCTGGCTTGTAGATATCTGAAAGATTTTAACAAGCAAAGTCTATAACAAAGTCTGTAACAGCAAGGAAGGACTAAAGAAAGCATTTTATCTAAAGTTTTAAGGTGTGCAAACAACCTCAGTGTTATTATTTATGTTTGTACACTGGCAAATGTAAAATCAAGGTCACAAATTCAATGTCAAGAGCAGCACCTGTCAGTCATAACTTTGTGATTGTAAAGGCAGTGTTGCAATTACTGAGTGATGATTGTGTGGGGGTGGACATCAGTATTTCCCCAAAGCCACAACTTCTCTTGTCAAGACGAGACACAAAAGGAAATCAGGAATGACTTTAGAATAGTGTGTAGCTCTAAAGCAAGACACATTTGAAATAAAAAAGATTAATGAACAAAATTTAGGGACGATTTTTCAGAATTCTTTTTCCTCAACGATGGTGTGAAATTAAGCATTTTGTGTTTCTCCTGGCACCAAAAGTGCTGAGGCGATTCCTTTTTTTGTCAGGACAGAGTTCAGCGATTCTCAGCACTGTGAGAGAAACGCCTCTCGCATTCAGTTCTGTATGAAACACCCAACGTGCACCCAAAGTTAGACTGTCAGAGCAGAAGTGGACAATTGAATCTGAACTGAGCTGATTTTTCTTTTGAAAAGAAATACAGGTAACTCGCATCTGTAGCACAAGCGCAAGTTTAGCTCAATTCGATGTTTATCTGATAGGATAGGCCTATATTGTTTCACTCAGTATTTATACTCAGCTGTTCATCTGTGAGTTTCATGAAACAAAAACACCATGAAGTAGTGTTTGGTGAATTGTTCACCAAGATGAAAATTGCAAGGTGCTGAAATTTGGTAAATTCTTCCTAAATGATGCACGTGCAGCATGTTGAAAGGTGCTGCAGATATTTCTACAGAAAATAGTCTGGGAACAAAGGAGCTGTTGACCCTGAGAAAGAACAGAGGCGGCTTAAGAGCACATTTATCTCATGACTTCAATTGGTCACCTTCTGATGTGTTTTTTTTCAACCAGCCTGAATCAGTCAGGTTGAAATGAGTTCACACGATGCGAAGTCTCTATTTATTCATTGCTCTGTTAGGATTATCTTTATCTATGAATAAGTATGAAGGTTACAGGTTACTAATTTAGTCTTTTAATCTGTATGTAAGAATTGGTGCCCCTATAGAACAGTTTAAGCCCATCAGTGACTCATCGACACTTTAACATTGATCTGGATTCTTGTCACATGTTACATTAAGCTTCCCGAGCTGCAGGGAAAGCCCGTCTCTGGATATCCGGTTACTCAGTTGGGTTCACACCAGTAAGGTGGCGAGGCTGCCTGTTTCTCTGGAGGACCTAATGAATAATTAAGAGGCGGGGCTTATGCGAAGAAGGCCATTAAGATGCAGAGTCACACCGGTCTCCATGGCACCGGGGCCGTATTATCAGGATCGTGTCTCCTTTGGTCGTACAACAGGCGAACCAGCTCAGTCTTAGTCTGGGAGAGGATGGACGTAGACTGGAATGAGGCATACTGCTCTCCTGGATGTTATTGTTTGTGAAACAGTACTTGAGGATAAACCCAGGACTGGAGTGTGTGAGCGTCTGTGGACTGCTGTCACAGCATCGGTAAGACAAGGAGGGGGGCTTAGTCAGGCACTGTCTCCTGATGTTGTATTAGGCAGAGCTCAGTAATCCTGAAATCTTAGTAAGATAAGATTAATCTATAATAATGATTATAATAACTGATAAATTGATAAGGCATTTTATGAGTAAACAAGAAAAAGCTGGCATTTAGGGGATTTTGATTTGTTCACTTCAAATGAACTCTTGGTGTGAAAGCTGTCAGTTTAACCCAACTTTATTAGAATTAAAACACTGTTAAACTCATCTTCTGGCTGCCAAAGAAACAGCCCATTTAAGCAGCATATGTAGTGATTAAAATCATCTAGTAACCACAGCAACATGTATGTTAGGAGATGAGAGTAGGGATTTTCCCTGATCTTCAGAAAGTGAAAAGGACCAGAGACGATTTGCACTTGCAGGTATTATTTTGCACACAGAAACTATCCTGCCTAAATGATGCAACACATGATGCCACGTTCCTTTTCCTGTTTCTGGTCAATATTCATGACTAACTATGTGTGCTTGTGACACCAGAGGTAAGACTCAGTGCAGCATGACCCACTGTCAGTCTGCACTGATGATGCAGGATGTCAGTGCGTTACATGCCAGTTACAGCTGTGGTTTAGTTAGTAAAAAGCCAGCGTGAATAGAGAAGGAAGTGGTCCTTTGTCTTTTTTTTCAAATAATCATTCAGTTATTTGGTCCATATGACATTAAAGAAAGATGCCCACTGTAACATCCAAGTGATCAAACTGACTTCATTAAGCATTTGGCTTGTCCAGCTAACAAAAGAAAATAATATTCAGTTTCCTGTAAAGTAAAAGACAAAAACCCAGCAAATCCTTATACTGTAACAGTTGTGCTTAATAAATAAATTAAATGATAATTGGATTGTCTAAGTAGATGCTGATCAATCATTGGTCGACTGACTCATTGATAAATTGACCGAACGCTGCTGCTTTAAACTACAAAGCACGTCTCATTATCAAACAGTCGATCCAGAAAATAATCAGCCGGTTGTCCACTAATGAAAATGGTCATATTGCTGCAGCAGCTGACTGGAGGAGTGCAGACACTCATACCTACTTCCTGTCACCAGCTCTGAAGGTACCTGAGTGTGAGAAGTCGACCTCTATGGAGGCCTATTTATATTCAGGAGAAAAATGGATACTTTTTCAAAGTTGCTCCATAATTGATGGCCACAGCTACATCTAGCATACTTCTCTGCTTTCTGTCGTTATGCAACAAGCTCTTAGTGTATGTTATTTCAGTCCTCTCTTTTAGACCTGGAGTAATGCACTGGAATTAATCTAGACCTCCCTCTGCCTGCTTCACCTTTATGGAATACCCCCTAAACTACACGTTATTTTCAGCCCCAGTCACAGATGCAGAGGAAATGGACAGTGTCTTTACCTCACTCAGCCATCTGGCCCGGGTCTTAACAATTCAGCATATGACAGAACAAGGGCAAAGGCTATGTGATTAGGGCTCGCGCTGCAGAGATATTAAAGTCAGAGATGATTATTCTGACAATGGTGCGTTATCATTGTTAACTCTAAATCCCTGCGACTTTACCGTAAGCCAGTTACGTCTGTGTACACGGGGAAAATGAACCCATGACTGCTGCAAAACAGACAGAAATGTCTGTTGACAATGAAAATAAAATCTTTATTTCTGTTCCTGTGTAATCAGTGTGTCTGACTTCCCAGGTCTCTTAGTTACTGCTGAGTTACTGCATGTATGTAGTTTCAATTTTTGCATTCATAATGTAGCTCTTGACAGGAATGAACCTTGCTTATTTGAAACATTAAATAACCTGTCACACCTTGATACCATACCTGTACTGATTTATCTTTCTATTTATATTATTTTTTATTTCACTTTCTTGAAGGTTACCACTGCAACAACTGAAGTGCAGTTTGAAAGCAGTGAAACAGGACCCAGGAAACCCACCAAAACGAAACCTGCAATGGAAATTAGAACAGAGATGAATAAGATGTGTGGTTTCCTTTTTCCATCAGTCACACTCATTGTGACATTTTTTGGTTATTTCCTTGCTACAGAGAGTAAAATAGACTCTCTTCTTTTCACATCTGACTGGGCGTATCAGTCCTACACTGTGGTCAATACTAAACTGGACAATGCAGTTTTAGAGCTGAAATTTCAGCTCTGTTTTCCCCAACAGGAAAAAGCCCTTTGTAGCAGATTTGGGAGGACAGTTGTTTCTCCCAGGCTTGAATGATTCAATTGTTTCTGTCTTCACTGCCCCTCAAACCTATAGGGTTTTTGTGCTCTACTGTTTCTTCCAACAATGGAAAAAAACCCCAAAACATTCAGCAGGTTGTTATGTTATCATCTCGAGTTGCAAAGGATCATATATTCTGCAACCTCAGCTGGCTGTCAACATGCAGTTTCACTGGGCTGTTGCTGCTGAGAGCCAGAGGGCTCCCTGCCAGACAAATTAAGATCCGGAATTAGAAACCAGAAGGTAACTGAGAGGCGATATATGCACCGCTGTGGGGATGAATGGCTGCATCGCCCCTTTCTCTACAGATTCTAGGAGGCGGCTTGTGATTGGAAAGTTTCCTAACAAAGGAGTGATGTTGCACGATCAGTTTCGGTTTTAAATAAGATGGATGGACACGGGAAATCAGGCCAGGCGAGAGCGCCAGCTCCGACTGAGATTGTGTGTATTGAGAAGCTGAAGCGGTTGAGTCAATGTTCTGTGTAGGTTTTGGCTCCTGCTTCTTACGGCGATGTACCACAGGGCAACGTTTTCTCCCTGATAAACAGCCCCAAAGCCTCCCATTCTTGTCGGCGCCCAACCAGCGAACGCTGCCAGCCTTTTCCTGCTCTCCTCCAAGCGAGCAGGCGAGTCCCAAGCAATGAGAGACATCCGATGTTATCGGCACTGCAGATTGCACAGCGCTACTGCCAAGGGCTTGTCTCATGAATTCACAGTGCAGTGCAGAGATTTTTCCCCCCACTGAGAGCCTTGTTTTGCACGCAATATAAAGCAAATTAAAGTTAAATGTAAAAAGAAAAGATACAGGAATTAGCTTTTTTCCTTGCCCTCATTTCAGACAATGCATGATCTATCCCTGCTTTGTTAAAATGTATAAAAAAATCTCTGTCCGCACTGAAAGCAAACAGGAGCCTTTTTTCTTAAATGACTGAACAATTATGGTGTCGTAACCTGCTGTGAGATTCCAGCCCTGCTGGAAGCTGCTTGCAGCTGTCTCTGACCTATTTATGAAGCTGATGGATGTAAGGTGAAAAGAGCCTTTTGTGTGGCTGCCTTTTGTGTTTCTCGGTAAGGTGCTGATGATTTTCCACTGAAAATTCAGCCCAGTACGCCCCTGTACGTCACCGTGCCTCGTACTGAACGCTGACCATGGAGAATAAACACAATGATTAAAATATGGACAGGTTCAGTAGTTGAGTCACTCAGCGTATTGTCGGGTCTCTCTCATCCATGTGGTCCTGACCTGGTTAGAGCCGCTTTGAAAGAGCATGAGAGAGATGCAGTTCAAAAGCGAGGCTGCAGAAATCCCCTCCCCACACTTAGCCTCATTTACAGCCTCAGCAGTTGAATGCAGATGAGAGAACATATAACTCTTTTTTTTTCCTTTTGGCTTGATTGTGTGCCAGATTTTTTTTTCTTTTTTGTTTGGATAATGCCTAAAAAGCCAGGGGCATTTATTTAGCTGTGCGTGCCTGGAGGTTGTCAGTTAAGACTTGTTGGACTATTTAACAGCTTCAGAAGTGCTGCAGGGTGGTCTCATATTGCATTATGGGCAATAGTTTGAGAGTTTTTGGGCCAAATATTCTGTCACAGGCATGAAGATAACATATTACTGTTTGCATTAATTTGCCTGGTTGGCTTCATCCTCACAGGTCTATAAAGCTGCGGAGAAATTGAACTGCTATAAATGCAATTTCTGTTCAATGTGCATGGCTTTTTAGGGATGTTATATACTTACAAATATTTATTTATATCCTCTGATAAAACATATATACACATTAATCAAATGTTACAGCTGGTTACCATGCGAATGTCATGCCATAGGAGTGATATGAATGACATGAGTGATGAAGCTGTAGTCAGCAAGCAGCAAAGACTTTGTTTCCCTTTCCTGAAGGCAGGTCAGCAACAAAACGTGCATAGTTATTAGCTGCCTGAAAAGATTAAAGATTGAAAGATGCAACTTTGAAGCAGGAAGTGACAGGAAGTAAAAAAGAGCCTGTGGTTTTATGAGTCTACAAAACATCTGTGAAGTTTTGCAGTTTTTGAATGTCCACATGACTGTGGGAATTGAGTCATTTGAGGCTGTGTTGAATGCTTCTTAATTGGTAAATGCTTTGACTTTGGTAGACGCTGTGATGAACAACAAATTAAGTAAGATTTAGTTTGACTAATATATGTTGTCCTTGACCTTTTGGTTTCCTTTTGTGGGAGTAAATGCGCAGGCCTTTTACTCTTTCAAACACGTGCACATGCTCTGCCACGAGCACAGAGTCAAACAGGGACAGCCTCCTTCACCTGTCTGGCAGAAACGCTTGTTGAACATTAAGCAACAAATGAAAATGTAATAACAGAAAAGCCATGTATTTGAAATTCAGTTTGTGTTCTTGCTTGTCAGTGAAGAAGATAAATAGTAGGCTTATCCAAATGTTTTTATTTAGAGTGAACTAAAAACCCTCTTGCTTAAATTTTCTACAGCCCCATCAATCATAAAGATCACACTGTCTAGGAGAGACAAGCTGTTGCTGCGTAGCTTCTTTTTCAAGAGTCAGAGAAGCATTAAACTTAAATTACCCATGAAGACCTTATCTTGTTTTTAGTCAGCAGTATCTGTATTCTTGCCTAAAGTCTGTATTACTTTCACGTCAAACATGGTGTACGCTATCATACTCAGTATATTGACTGCACCTTTTGAAAGAGAAGATTAGAGCCGGACCTGACCTTCTAAAACATGGATTATTTTTAATGTGTGAAATTCATCCAAAGTGCCCGTGAATCCACATGGATATGCTATTAGGGGAACACGGTGAGGCTCACTAGACTGTTTCCATGCATTCAGACTCTCCCATCCTGTCAAATTAAGAGCATCTGTGCCGCAGGAGCTTCGACACACAGCGGCCTAAAGTTTGAATACAGTGTACCGTGTGTGCCGTGTGCCTGCTGCAGTTATGAACGGGCTGCTCTGTTTAAAGTAAGTGGGGTGGAGACTTGAGCTACAGCCATCCTAATGCGTCCACCCCCACGTGGCTAGTTCCTCATTCATTGGAAGCTATTTAATTAAACTCAACACAGACGACAGACCTGCACTGTTTGTACCTCACTGAAGCATTTCCTTGTATAAAACATAAATATCAACATCAAGTTTTGTTGATTACTCTTTGAACTAGTCTTGAAGTTGACTTTGAATTACAACTAATGCAGCTGACTCACTGTTCAGTGTTTTTATTGTGTTCATGAGGGACTGGGTTGAGAGACGGAAGTTCCTCATTATCTGCATTTGTCACCCTGCCTAACCACTCGTCTCATCCCTCTCTGTTTGTTTCTGTCCCCAGGATGCAGGAGGTCGGGCTCAGTCCACTGAGATGTTGTTGAGGAATGAGAATGGGTGAGAGAAGGAAGTCAAACTGGTGAGGCAAACAGGCCACACACCATCTCCAAAAAGCACCGCAGTTACAGCGACTAACACAGCCATGCCCCACCTGCCCTCCTAATTCTCCTCTCCGACCTTTGCACCTTCCTTCGGTCATACCAGATTCACAGTCAATCCCCCATCTGGTCATCATGGCTACACCCTTCCTGTGGAAGCTGTCATCCCAAAAGCTGGGCTTCTTCCTGGTCAGCTTTGGGTTCATTTGGGGCATGATGCTGCTGCATTTCACCATTCAGCAGCGAGCCAGCCACGAGAACAGCGCTGTGCTGAGGCAGCAGATCCTGGACCTCAGTAAGCGCTACATCAAGGCCCTGGCCGAGGAGAACCAAAGTGTCATGGATGGGCCCTATGTGGGTACCATGACAGCTTACGGTAAGATGCCAGCTTTTCTGCTGCAGTTTGTGTAACCCAAGAACTGTTTCTCACTATATGCAAGAAGCGGAACTTGGTTATTGTGGTTTGGCTAGAGTTAGATGCTGGTGAATGTTAAGTGGACAGAATCCTTTCATTGTGTCTCACATAGAAACATTTAGCTCACTAAGATCACTACCAGGCAATAAAACAACAACAAAAACTATTAAGAGATATTATGTAGGGCTGCTCTTTCTCTCTCTTTTGACATCTTCCTTAAATTGGATTGAATTGTTCCACTTGTTTACCTCCTGAGCAGGCACAACATTGCCTATATTCAAGAAAACTTGTCAGGGAGATTTAACGCCGATACAGCTGCATCGGAGCATATCACAGTAATAGCACAGGTCCAGAAGACCCATCAATAAGGTATTCATGCCATTAATAGACCTGTACGGCTCGATGGGAGGCTTCATTAGAAACCTGAGATTGGAATTGATTGTTCTCTAATGCCCAGAGAAACAACAGGATACAGTAAAGCTCCTGGAGATTAAATCAGCTCCCAGAATACGTAAAGAAGAAACAGGAGAACACAAAGAAAGTGCAGTGCCTTCTTAGCTTTTTGCACTTAGGCTTACAGATTTTTCTCCTTTACTTCATTTAAAGGCACAGCAGGCTGCACCATTTACCTCAAACCTCAACATCTGGCTGATTTAGTCGAGTAATTAGTGATATATAATTCAATACAATCTGGTATTAATATCGTAGGATAAAAATAGATGGTGAAGGTTACTTTTTATAGTTGTAATTCCTCAAATACATAATTTTTTCTCCAAGATGAGGATCAATGCCTACAGACTACATTTACATAGGAGTTATCTTCATTATTAATTGTAATTAATTTGGGGTACAAGCCCAGTTCATAGATTTTCCTGTAATGCCATCCAGACTCTCCAGCGTTCTGTCCAGTTTGTTTAGTTCCCTTTATTTATGATGGATTGATTTCCAGGGTGCTGTCGGAGCCGCAGCACAGTCTGCTGACCTCCGTCCAAAATCCCATCAAAATCCATTTTATGTCCTTGATTAGATACGGAGGCAGCAGGATGCTTTGTGCTTCCTGCGTTCACTCACTTGGTCGATGATTTGTCCTGATGCGATTTGTAATGAGTTTAAGGGGAAACATGGTTTCCTCCTCTCTTACCCATAAATGACCCATAAAATCTAAATGCATGTGAGTTTAATACGATGTCTCCTGAGAGCCCATTTCGAGCACAGTTGGAACATTGCTTTATTAGTAGGCCTGGTTGTGAGAAACACACCTGTTGAAACGCCTGCCATGAGTGTGTCTGTGTTTATGCTCAACTAGTATTATACACTGATTTGGTTAGTGCTAAAAAGAATATGTCTCAAGCTAATGTCTTTGAGAATCTTGATATTAGGCATTACTTACCACCTTATATTCTGTTTTTTCCTGTTAAACCGCTTTCTCAACTTTTTTATATATTTTTGCAATAAAACTCAATGCAGATATATGATGATTTCACAAATTTATTAACATTTATTGACAAGTAAAGCAATCAATCATGTTTTCATTTTGCCTAGAACTGAAGAAATATTGGGACATTTTTTTCAAAAAACTTTTCTAACGTTGGGATTTCAAGTCAGGATAGCATTTTTGATCTGGTCTGACTGTGTTCAGGTCTTACTTTTTTTAGTGAATGTATATGGGTTGATTTCAGCTAGGTCTTCCACAGGTCCACTTCATATCAACATCTGAGGCAAGTGAAGACACCTGCTGTCTAGTAATAGCAATTTTTTAGTTAGTTAGTTTTCCAAACTCGTTGGATAGTTGCTGTTCTTATAATTGTACATTGTTGGAATGAACACAGTCACAAACTTCCAGTCAGTGGCTTGAAAATAGGATTTTTGTAATTGAAGTGGAACTGGATTTTCTTTGAAAAATTCATTTGAGTTTTTTTTGTAGTCAAAGGACACCTCTCATATCTTATTTTTAGATCTTATGGAACCATATCATCCAGCTAAAATGCAGTTTTATTGTCTTTATATTCTTTTATTGCAGTAATTTTGGCCTGGCCTCCAGTCTTGGTGTGAAAGATATTCAGATATGGTAATGGGACAGGGAAGCATAGCATATCCTTACAGTTCAGGGAGGTGAAAGTAGAGAATATTTGGCATTTCATTCTTCGGGAATGGTATAAATGACTGTTTCACTGGCTGATGTTTTGTTCAAAACAGGGAATCCATAAGGGTTCATATGCGTTGCGAGGAAATATCTAGTAGGTTGCGGGACCCCTGCATCAACACCATCTCTTTTACCTGAAGCCTGTCTCAACATGCTGTCATGCTACCTTCTTTCTTCCACACTACAGACAGATGTGACAAGGATATGATCTTTCCTGTTCCGTCCCTCCTGAAACTGATCCACGCATCTGAGTGTGACAAGCCACCTGATGCCTGGTAACCTCAGCAGCAGCTGTGGCTTTCTTTTGTGGCGTGGACACATATCATAGTCATGCTCTCGCCCTCAGCTTGCTGCATAGCGCCAAAGTCAGAATTCAGAAGAATCCAGTTGCCCAGAGGGAGGACTGGGTGTGGTGTAAGCTTATATTGCCAGTCTAATCCTTTCCGTCCTCTCCAGGGTAGAAGGTCATTGTGTGCTTCCTCTGCTTCAGTCTGCTTTTTGTTATGTTACCTTCCAAAGATATAGAGACCACTTCCAGGCTGGGGTTGAATTGTGCCTTCTAGGTGACAATAAACAAAAAGGATCACTGATGAATGTCCCAGGCTTAGTTCCCCTGTAATCACTCCTTTTTAATGCTTTAGGGTTTAATGAAACGTCCCAGGTTCTTGTGCATGCAGATTATTATCTTATATGACACCATTATTAGAAGTAAAGCGAAGTTTAGTGTCTCTACTGCTACCGGATTTGCATTGCCTCGCTAAGAAATATTGAGACAGGCAGAAATGTGTCCCTAGGTGTGCTATTACTCATCCAGTTACCTGGCAGCAGTGTTAGTGTACAGAAGGACAAGTGGAAGCATTATTCACAGTGCCATGGATGCTTTTCTAACACACTGTTTAATGAAGGTCTCAAAGCCTCACATTTAATTATTGTAAAGCTTGAGAACATATTTGCTTCCAGCGTCACATTCACTGACATTTGTCATTTGTTGTTTCAAATTTAAAGACTCTTTCAATTTTTATAGAGGAATACAAAGACTGGACAGCCCACACAGAGCAGTTTATTTCTGGATAAAGAAATTTTGATTTTAAGGTTAAATTGAGATACCACTCTTGAAACACAGTGTAACCTTTTATAAAAAGAGGCTTTTCTTTCTTTCTTACAAGACAAGTAGCTTTGTTGTCTGTTAAAAAGACATCTTAAATGTGGCAACATATATTCTCTTTTATGTTTATATTTCAGTCCATACTGCTGCACCTGATTGGAAGTGCAAAAAAGACATGAAGCCAATTTTCATATAAGCAGTTTACATATCTTTGTCTTTCCTGTCGTAAAGACTGTTGTCATTAGCTAAGATATTAAACAAGCCTGCTGAATCTCTCTGATCTACAGCCTGAAGTGAGTGGTTGCAGGCCTGTGTGCCAGGGGTGAACAGAGGGGGGCATTAACTCTGGGCTCGCCCGTTTTTTTCTAATTATGTTCAGCCCAATAGCTTGGCAAGGCTGCCGCTCCAAAGCTTTCCGTTTGGTTTCTTCCTGGTCTCAGTGCGCTGCTCTCTGTGCGTCTGCTCCTCCCAGTGCGCAGCTCGTCCAAATCAGACAAACGCTCTGGCGTTTCTCTTCACACGGATCAGGCTGGTGTGCTCTGCCAGGCCTCGTTGTGCCCTTGCCAATCTCTCTGACGTGATGAAAACTGGCGTGTCAAATGCATCACAGTGAGGGGAAAATGTGGTGCTTGTATGTGATAGACAGGCCGCAATTATCACCATCAGAGGAAGGCAAACGTGATGCTCTCTGCATCGGTTCTATACATGTAGAAGCCAGTGCATTCATAATGTAATATACTCTGAGTGTGATGATTAAGGCAGAGCTCCTTGCTGTGTGCTCTTTGCTGAAACAACTTAATGGTTTTCTGTAAATGTCATTGCAAATGCTGCAGGTTACAGTATCAGACAAATACCACGAAAAAAAGGCCAATAAAATGCGTAACATTGTGACAGTGCCATTTTGAATGTATGCTCCATCCTTGTTATGTACTGGTCAGTGTCCCATTTGCCTGTTCTTACATTTAACTGTGTCCTATGCGGAAAAATGCTCATACAGATAAATGATGCCCACAGAAGTGCAAAAGAACCAAATCAAACAGGAAGGTCACTCGCAAAGGCGGTGCAACTCCAGTGTTACATCTAAATGAGCCTTGAGCTGAAATCGAATAAGTTGTTGTTGCGGGAGATGAAGAGTCTTTGGTTGTAGATTTTCAGAGACGCTGTAGTTGAGCGAGGTTCCCCAAGGCTACTGGCAGCAGCTTGAATTACATGCATGTATTCGCGGGAATGATAAGCAGGGTGACGATGAAAGAATTCTCAGTTAATCAGATATAGATATAGCCTGTAAGTGCAAAAATCGATTTAATAAGTTTCATATGCTCTCTACAAAAGCCTTACATGTTCAAATGCTCTGATGTTGAAATATTGTATTCTTTTTACCAGTCATACTGTATAAACTCATATTATGAGCTTATAAATAACTTTTATTAAGTGCAGAAATAATGCAGCTCTTTTCCCAATTATGCCCACTAATCTTTTTCACATTCTTATTACTTTCAGACTTGAAGAAGACCCTCGCAGTGCTGCTGGATAACATTATGCTGAGGCTGGGGAAGCTGGAGTCCAAGGTGGAGAACATCTACAACGGCACCGGTGGAAACCTGACCAATGGCACCAGCACCGCTACGCCCAGCGCCACAAATTCCGAAAAAGTTAACGTGGCAGGTATGTACTGCGTCCTTTGTCACTCTGTGTTTGTGTACGCGCCAAGGTTAGGTAAAGGAAGGAGAGCTGAAAGGATTTCTCTTGAGTCTGGATTTGTACACATCTTCGATAAATGAGCTCCAAAGGAGCTGGAGCTTTGAGAAAAAAGGGACAAAGTTGTCGTCTCTCTGCAGACTGATCCTCTTTGAATAAGTTGGCTTCAGAAAGTCATTATTCGCATGAACTGTGACTCATAAATGAGCGAGTTTTATATGGTTTATTTTTTCCAGAGAAACCCTGTTCAGGTTATGAAAGTGCAAAATATAAAGTAGCTGAGTGCAATTTAAGAAATGAGAACAGGCCGATCTTGGCTATTTTCTACCACCCTTGTTTCATTAAAAAAATTTCTATAGTGAAAAATATTCCCGAGGCATACAACCAGCTAAAATCTGCCGGTATTGCACCGTGCACACCAGGCACTTTATAGATCCAGACCGCATCCTTGGATATAATTCAAATAAGGCCTGTTCACGCTGCATGACCCTTTTATTAGTTTTCATTGATTTTCCTGCCAGCTTTCAGATGATGAATTCAGCCCAGTTGAGAGTGCGAGGTGTTGGTTTTTCTGGGATCCTGGGACCTGCTCTCAGTCGTTTGCGCAGCATTTAACAGTAGGAATGTGGAGTCTGTCCTCTGAAGCAATATATGCAGAATTGGATTAGGCTGATTGAGTTATACAAAGTCACATCTGAATGGATCGACTTCTAATGACTGCTGCTCTGCTTCCGTTATTTAACTAATGTTGAGGCTGCTTTGTGTAACTTTTCTCTTTTCAGACTTTGAGCTCAACAGCAATATGTTAATAATAAATGGACATGAAGTTCACATTCAGTAAACTGATCAAGACTGTCAGTGCCATGACATCATGGTGATTCAGTATGAAAAAATGACTTCCTTGTCCATTTTCCTCAAACAGCAAACCACATCCTTTCACAATACATATGCAATATCTGGCTACATGAATAACACTGACTATGTAATGGCAAGTGTATATGCCATTTGGGTGACACTATAACAATCATTTATCATATTTTAAGTCTATGAAAGCCAGGTTAATGTTAATAAAGTTATACCAAAGTGTGAAATACTTTATAAATTAATACTTTTTAGAATCACATTAATTGCTACAAGTTGGGAGAGCTGAAACAGTTACTTAATTAATTGGTTAGAGGATCAACAGAAACAATTTTAAGGTAACAATGCCAATAATTCACTTTTGCAAATCTCTCAAATGTGAGTAGTTGCTTGGTTAGCCTTCTTGGTCTTTAAAAGAGAACTCAGTTTCAGACAAAACAAAATATTTAAGATGCCCTTGGATTCTGGGAAATTTGTATTTGTATGTATTTTCTTCTTTTCAAAACCATAAAACAGTATAATCCTTAGCAAATCTTCTAAATAAATAATTTTTAGAATTTAAAATAAGGTTTAGTATGAATACATCAAAACAAAAGAACAATGTACAAACAAATATTTAAATTAGACTCTCAACTGTGAGTGTAATATAAAAAATAATGATCTGGTTTCCTTACATAGTGTGTATGAGAGTCGTTCTGTCTGTCTGGTCTCGATCCGGCCATTGTGGACACAAGAGATGAGGCATTAATCTCGTTTACCATTGTCGAGGCACTCTTGGCTTTGAGCTCCTGTGTTGTGGAGTGACAGTACCTGGACCTGTGACACATGTCAATAAACCCGCAGCGCCCCGTTTGCTGAAAACCTCCAGCAGTACCCAGGAGAGACAACATTTGGATCCTGAATGCAGGTCAAGCTGACAAAGCAGCAACCGCATCTCTCTTGGCAATGAACTAAAGGCCCCTGACACTCCACTGGAGCATGTCTCCTGTCTTGGAGTGGGTGGCAGGCAGCGCTGTTGCCAGCTCCACTACTTCTCCTCCCTGACTGGAAGGCAATTACAAAGATAAGAATCTGGACAGTGAGGGGAGCACGCCTGGCTTTCATTGAGGCCTCTATCAAGATGGAGCAGCAGCCCTGGGACTGCACTGTTTCCACCTCGATTCTATCAACCCTCTCAGCCAAGGCTCTGGCATGTTGGGGACCAAACCTGGCTCTTTTCTAGCATTCACACCTGGCTTTTATTCTGTCCGGCTTGGAGTGCAGACTTAAGTTCAAAAGCATACATTCACTTCACTGTAGCCTCTAGATTATACACTGGTCCACCATTTCATCAGGAACTCTACAACAAAGCCTCAGGCTTCACACTGGGCGACTACTACAAGTGCTCCTCTGCTGCTCACTGCTGCTGCTGCTGTGTTGAACTAACAGCTGTGTACACATTGCAGAATGCTGCCTTTTCTTGCGAGCAGTCATCTTGTTTAAAAATAAAAAAAAAAAAATTAGCTCGCTCTTATTGCTTTACAGTTACGCTCCATTGTGTGTGCTGTGAAAACGGCATTTTGAAAAGACATGCCGTCATGTTTGTGTCAACATGCCGTGTTATTATTTGCTGCAGTGCTAGCTCGGTCTATGCACAGCTTGGGCCTTTTGTGCTGTTACGCTTAGCCAAGGACAACGGGCAAAGGAGGCCCTTATAGGATCAAAACAAGTCGATTGGGCCGTGGTTGCTGCCTAGCAGGAGGCAGATGGGACTCGGTCCAGCAGCAGTCTGTGGCGCCTTGTCTTGCCACGTCTCGCTGATGTGGCTAATCAACCTCCCCAGCAGTGTTTCATCTGTGGGCTGGCCCGTGGCATGGAAATGTAATCTCCTCCTACACACATACAAACACCCAGGCGTACAGACAGATGTAATGAATGGTCAGGTTGGTGATTTGCAGCCGTCTAACTGGCCCTCGCTTCCCTCTTTCTCCATATTTTTTTCTCTCCACAGTGTATTTCTCTCCCCCTTGCAAGTGTTTAAAGTTATCAATGTCCCTAACATCTCAGCCAGTGACATTTTGCTGATTTGTGACGTCCTGTCTTTCTGACACGGTTAGCTTTTTCTGTAAACAGAGAGTTGGCTTTCACAGCTCAGGGCATCACTGCTGCTTTGTCTCCTACAGCTATCGATCCGCTCGCGTCTCTGTTTGCCATTCACAGTGAAAGATGAGATCCAAGGTCTCAGTGTCAACAAAGGAAAGGGACAAGGACGAGGTTTCTGCAGGGGATTTCAGGTGCCCTGGTTTTCTCATCATTTCATTGGTCCCTGAAGTTTATGTCAGTATAAACAATCCCTACAGTGTCCATGCATAAGGAAGATGAAAGGGTCCATTTCATTGTGATGTTGAATGACTCTTTTCTGCAAAGCCTGAAAAAATAGGCTCTACTAACAATCACCATACATTAAACATTCTAATACTGAAACCATCTTGTGGGAATCTCTTCGATTTAGAGCACAGTGTGTGGTCTCCATTATGTTCCAGGAGGCCTGTTTACTTCTTCAGTCTGCAAATCAATACTAATAAAGTACACACATACACACAAACCCACTCAATGCTAATAAGTTGCTGAGAGTTGCTGTCCGCTCCCACACACTTTTGCATGAATCCTGACACTCATCACCCTGCAGACTAATGTAAATTCCACCGCAGCATAATTGAAAACAGAATTAGAATCGTTACTTTTGTAGCAGCAGTGATTTATACATTATGGTGTTTTAGTTTCACCTCTGTTCACTTTGCAGGATTCAGCAGCAAACATTTGTAAATACACAGGACTTTGTTGTTGGAATTGTCTGGAAGAAAAAAGTGAATTGGAGAAATACATTTTTCTGTTTCTTCGAGATTCAAGTTGTAATCCTTTAAACCTTTAGTCCTAGTTGATTTGGCTGGGTCAGCGGTGACAAAAATGAAGCTACCTTGTGTTTTCCAGTTGAATTTAAAGCTGCTGCAGTTGCATTTGCATTAAAATTGACTTAAAGTTTAAGAGTGAGGCTGACGTTAATTCAGTAATAGAATATAATAAATTGAATTACATACAAGCATTGTTTCATGTAAATCCCTGTTGTCTGTGATAGTCTGAATCCAGCATATAAATGGTGGACTCATCAATAAAAAGTGCCACAGTATATAGAAAGGTAATTACTGGATGTAAATACATTGGATGGCTATTACTTATTTTGGGCCAACATCACATGTACGATCCTACCAGGCACCAGGGTTTGTGTTAATGTAAATGACTGTAAATTCGGTGTGGCAGTGAGTTCAAATTTACAGTGATACAAAAAAAACACCATCTTGTTTGACGCACAGTCAAATGAGAGCCGTACTTGGAGCGGCCAAGCATGCATATTGATGCCTTAGATGTAGAGAGCTTCTACATCATGTGCTTACCTGCCTCTTGAGAGCTTGACGTGTCACAGTAGAGAGGACCAAGCCTCTCTGGGACTTTCCCTCACAGACCAACAGACAACAGGCACAGACAGGCTCTTCCACTACGACTGTCAGACTGTGTGTGCATGGTTTCATTTGAGTATGAACTCCTTTGCAGAGAAGCAAACCGCATGCGTGAATTTGTGCCTGTATCTTATATTTCAGGCCCCAAGAGATCCCTCCCATATGGAGTGTATCATATTTTCTCATAGCAGCGTTGTAAACAAATGGCAAAAACTGCAGACAGTTTTGCTTTCATTAAGTTTTCTGCCTGGCACCGCGCAGAGCCGGGAAAAAAAATTCCTCAGGCGTTGCTTGACGAGTCTCATAGGATCATCACACAGCGAGTGTGAAGTGTGATGCACTCTATCTTTGACATGATAATGCTTAAATTACACCACTGCTCCTGGAAGTAACATGTAGAAAACATCACCCCAAACTCCCAAGAATGTTTGTGCAAAGATGTTAATATATACAGCATGTTTGAAATGTGACTCTGTAGCTGTGTTCGGCGCTGCTGTTGATCATGGAGACAGAAAGGTAAACGGAGAAGGCAAACTATTTCTAGCAATGCCCTGCTTCTTATTCATATAATTCATAGTGGAGATACCAGGTTGGACACTGAGCATGTTCACTTTGATTTAAGGTGTTCTAGTGATTACTGAGGGGGAAGAAACAATGCTCACTCCCGGTGCAGTTTTAGCCCGTGTTTACCTAGGCAAAGGAGCGCTGATAACTTTACTTGCAAGGCCACAAGATGAAGGCAAACCAGAAAAACAACTATCCAAAAATATACCAAATTTCTTCCAATAAGCACTTTTTTTTCCCTTCACCTTTAGGCCGCTGTTCTCCACAGAGCCACTGAAGTCCTGTAATGCGCCCTGAAAACACAATTTTCACATTAAATCATGTTTAATGTCTCTAAACAGCAGAAGCGAATTCTACTGACCCGTTGTTGCATGGTGCACTGCTCTCTAATAGACACCACATTTAGCAGTTGAACCAAAAAATTAAACTACACCAAAACATATTATTTCACACAATAACACACACTGCAGTGTACGCTGCCTTCAGCCAGAGGCTATTAGAACTAATCTTATTAACGTCTGCTGTACATTTTGAACATGAGATGGCCAGTGTATTGTTTATCAATGTATATGAACTTATTAGTTGTCATTGCATTTACCATGTGATGGACTGGACTTGTGTTACTCGTTTTTAAAAGGTAGTGATTTTAACGCGCCTGTTTTTTCTACCACAGACGTGTGTTCCTTAGCATATGAAAAGATTGTCAGCATTGATAGTGCAGTGTTTTTCACTGAAACAAAGGTTTGGAGCTAGCTACGCCATAACAAGAAGCAAATGAAACTGAGCTTTTGGTTAATTACCTATAAATCAGTTTGAATCAGTCAAACCTCGAGTGAGTCGGGGCCGTTCCAGGAAAGCACGCACAGACTATATATCTGTACACCAGAGTCCTGCGCCCCCACAGCCACACACAAACTCTGTTTTTCCTCTCCCCACAGGCAGGCTCGTGCGTCTTGAGGTTGCGGCTGATTGAGGAGGCAGGGTTGGGATGGGAGGAACATCTGGGGCTAACACACCATTGGCTGGGACACGTGCAACCCACTTTCACCACTCCGTCTTTGTCTCACTCCCAGCTTATGTTTTTCCTGCCTCTCTCAATTTAGCGTATTGACTGTTTTGGAAGAACTTCATTATCAAGGATCTTTAAATTTCAGAAATAGTGCGCAGTTCCTGAGTGTGTTTTGGACACAGAAAATAACTATTTGACATTAGAGCTGTGGTTGGAACCCGGTGTGTGACTCCATAGCATTTCCAAAGAAAAGGAAATAAGAATACACACTATTCTTTCTCTTACGAATTGAATTTATTCTGTATTTTCGTTCCTTTTCCCTGCTCTCTGCATACTGTAAATCTCTCCCTCTCCATCCCCTTTTCCTCCATTGTCTCCTGTCTCTCCGTGCCAGTATTGTTCTTGCTCTGGTTAAAGCCACAGTCGCGGTGCTAAAGGAACATAATCTACATTGTCTCCTTCTGCTAAATATCAGGAGTTTCCCCCGGCGATTCTTTTTTTTTAATCTACGCGCAAACACACACACACATGTACATAATACACACAAACATCCACATCACCTCCAGCCTCATCTTGCATTCACTGCAGAAGATTTTTCTCCAGGCAAGAGTGGCAGGTTCTAAATCGGGGGAAAGAGCAGCAGATGCAGGCACAGTAGATTTGCGAGCACAACGCAAAGATGCATTTTGCACATGAGGACTGACAAGTGTATAATATCATACGTGTGTCTATAGATGTGAAAAAGGCTCATGTGTACATTCACACTTTGAAGGGAGCTAAAAGCAGGAGGTGAGATCACTTTTTTGGTTCTGCATTATGCAGCTCTGTGGCTCTCGGGCTGCTTTGCTAATGACAACACACAGAATATTTTCAGCTCCACTGCAGTGCCCGTGAGTTAAACTAAAGCAGGCTGAGCATTTCGTCTTTTCACCATTTACAAGAAACGCGTACGTCTGCAAGGTGAACAAAAATGTTTCCTTTCCTTAAATCAGAGGAAATGAAGCATTTAAATGAAACCTGTATGTAGCTGTTTTTAGTTTAGAGGCACAACTCTGGGTTGAGTTGAAAGCCGCTCTCGACACAACAACAAGTTCTTTGGCCATGAAGCACTCAGTCCAGCATGTCTCACAGCCTAGATGTGCTGCATTCCACCATTTGTCCAAATCAACAGTGGAACATTAGTCATAGCTCTGCAATGATGAGAGTTAATCAAGGTTTCTGGCTGCCTGGTGTCCTTGCGCCGCTCTTGGTGCAAAATCTGAATCGTCCTCTTGGATATTTTCGGAGAGAACAGTGGGCCGATCAGATTGCTCCAGCACAAAAGAGGGATTGATTACAGCCAGACTTTTTGCTCGTTGCGGCAGAGGAAGGGGAGAGAAAGAGGAAGCTCGATGTGGGCTGGAGAGCAGGGTTATTTGGGGGAAATTTGTTTTTTTGCCTCCAGGACTTCGCTGTGGAACACTTGTGTGCACCAGAGGCGGTGCGAGACATGTGTTTTGACCAGCTCCAAACACGTGGCCCTCACGCCAGGAAGCCCTTTATGGTGTGTGTTACCCTGCTGTGTGCCTTCAGGTGGCGGAGTCTAGATGAGTGGTTTCCAGTGGGGTTTGGGTAATATCAGGTTTAGGGGAGGAACAGTTGGCCTGAGTTTTGCATATGATAATTTTCATGTGTCTTCTTATCTCCTGTCCCCCTCACAAATGATGTCATTATCATTTCCTCCTTCTTATCGTGAGCTATTTTTCGTGTTTTGCCCTTCCGCTACCATCAGATAAGGTGGCAGAAGTGAGAAGGAAGTCATTTAGCAAATATTTAGTGAGACCAGGTTTAGCTTAGGGAAGAGTTTTTCAAACTGCGAGGCATAGAAATGATAGAAAATCAGATTTTTCTTCAGTATCATGGTAATCCAGTGATTGTAGTGAAACGTATGTAAAAAGAATAGCTGACATTTGAGGAGTTGGAACCAAGAATTGTTTTGCTTTAAAATGACTAAAATGATTATTTGACTATTAAAATAGTCTCTGATTCAGAATCAGTTAATCATTGACTCGTGGCAGCTCTGGGTTTCCACCCTGCGTTTAAAACAGGACTCATGATAGTGTAGCACACTAACAGACAAAACATGTGGATGACAGTCACTTGAAATGACATTTATATCCCATCAATACAGTTCAGGTTAACATGAAATGACTTATATTAGACTCGATAAGATGACAATTGTAAAGAAAACATTTATATACTGTTACCTTTTATTAGGGAACAAGTAGGGAACAATCTAATCATGTTAATTAGCAGATTAAAACAGATAAATGCAACATTTCAGTCAGATCAGGTACTCATTTCTCCTGATTGTCTTTTCCCCTTTGGCAGTAGAAGTAGACTCACTCAGTGTTTTTTCATTCGCTGTCTGTGGTGTGATTATTTTGTATTATCTTTCACCTTGCTGATTATCTCTTTTTGCTTCTGCATTGACCTCATTTCCCTGTGGGTGTCTCTGCTTCATCTCACTTCAAGTATTCCTCTCACGCCTCTGTTGATGTTGTATCGGAGTGGCTCGGAGTTAAGAACCCAAGGTAAGGTAACCCAAGAGAGCCAGACGAAGTTGAACTTGCTTTGTGATACCCGACTTCTCTCCAGCTGCACAGCTGTTGACAGTCTGAAGCTCCCATCAGCAAGCCTGCTTTCTGTCTAATTGATGAGCTGCGTCAGAGATTCACACACACACAGAAACAAAAGTCACACACTGACACTTCTACCTCTTCTTGCAAAGTGCATCTAAAATTAGTGTTTCTAAGCCAGTGGATCAGAGGACACGGAGATGAGGAAAACTGCACTTTTCACCCTTATATTTCAAACTTTTACCTAAGCAGAATCACCATGGCAACACTTGGTACATCATTAGCTTTAAATCACGTTTGTTCATATCTCAGGGGCCTTTGTCAAAAAATCTTCACAGTCAACTTACGTAATTGTCACAAAACTAATGCTAACCTGCTGCTTTCACACCAACCAATTTAGTCAGTGTCACTGTTTTTGGCTTCCAACTCATCAGACGGTGTCATTGAAGCTAGGCCTTGGCAGGTTTCACATTATTTGAGGGAAGCTTTTTAGTGTAATGTGCCCGAGAATGAAATCGATGAGAGCAAGAGGAGTACAAAACAGAGGGAGTAACACAAACCAGATGTCCTCAATCCAATTCTGGAGTTGTCAAATGTCAGATTACCTCATGGGCTTGGACACACACACACACGGTGAGGGAGAGGGGAAAATAACCCTGTGTGTAATATCACTTATTGTTCAGAGATGATGCTATTTAAGGGCTATCAGATGGCCAACACTGTGTGCTAGGGACTGGCTAATGTTGACCTCAGCGCTGTGAGAGGCTCTTGGACGTCTTACGCAACTTTGAATGATCTCATCTGTTTTCTGCCTCGGGTTCTCTGTACATTTCAATTGCGCCTTTCTACTTGTTGTTTTAACTCCTATATGCTGTTCACCCCTCCCATTGCTATACGTCGTCCTGGTCTCTCACAGATTAGCGTCTGTGTTCTTTGCTTTTGTTTGTCAGGCGTTTTGCCAGAACACTATTTCAAGAATGCTTGTGACTTTAGCTCTGTATACCTTCTCCATTTCTACACCTTGCCTTCCTGTGTTTGAAAGGCAGGTGTGGTTTGGCACTTGGAGTTATGATCTTATATGACTGCAGCAGTGTGGCAGTCACACCTCACCTCACCCTATTCACTGTCATAGTGTCAGCCTTTGTGTGCTTTATGTGGGAGATTTCCTGGTCAGTAAAAACTCCTGTAATGCTCCATGACATCCCGCCAGGGTGTGTTACTTTAACCCTGTCTTGCTCGGCTTTGATGCACAGCCAGTGTTTGGACAAGGTCAAGAGGTACAAAGTATGACAGTTGATATCCATCTTTGTTGCGATGGAGGTGAAAGATGAAGAATCAGGTCTTTGAAAAAGCACCACCTCTGCTGTGTTTGATTATGAGGGGAGCTAAATTTAGCCGCTCCTTGGCAGCAGCTTCTTCTGCTTGATTAAAGCTGGGAGAAGATTTGCCTGGTGACTTTGGCACTCGCTGGCTGACTGGCTAAATGACAGAGTGAATGACAGGCTGCCTGGTTGGTTGGCCATCCGGTGGACTGACTGGATGACTGGGTGTCTGAAGAATGAGATAACAGCGACTCGCTCTGTGCTCGTGGCTCTCGCACGCCTCACGTGACAGCGACTTTAGCAAATAGCAAATCACAAGTCAGGTTTCTTTAGGCAGCACTTCCAGGAAAGGAAATTGCCTCAGTGTGATGTACAGAATCAGGAGGACACAAAGGCAGTACAAACAAGATAGGACAAGAAAAAGAACTAGCTGTCTGTGTGGTCAGACTGTGAAAGCACTAAACAAAGGCACAAGTTTGTTACATGCATGATTTCTTTCTTCAGAGAATAACATTTTTATATGTCACATTCAACATATTTTATAGCTACCTGTATAATTATAAAAAATAGTCAAGTGTGTGTTGTTAAGTTTCCATTTCTTCTTTTCAGGTGGGATTAATCAGACAAAAGTAGACACAATTTATGCTGTGCCTAAATTTTATGGGTGCAGAAAAACAGGAGCCATTTATTTTTTCTCACAGTGTCATACTGTGGCTCAAACCCTGTTGCAGACATACAATATCCCTTTATGCCGTCCCCACATAGGGACTGAAGCAGTGGATGGAAATTCACATTGCTGGCTTTCCATCTCACTGGTGATGTTTTTAGTTGGAGTACTCTGTGACATGTCATCACCTCTCTTTTATCTCTCATTCTTCCCTGATACACAACGCTGAGGGAGCGAGCCAGAAAGTGTCGGTGAAAAATGTTTTAATCTTTGTGATAGAGCAGCGGAGAAAGTGTACCAGTAGGATATCTTTTTTTCTGCAGCAGCTTGTTGGTGCAAATAAATGGGATCGACGATGAACATCGTGTAGGGGCCCCACCCTGACAGAAGCCTGACCCAGTGCTGGAGCTGCTGATTAGCTGTATACACACACGTCCTAAAACACCACCCACAAACTCATTACACCAGACTGGTGTTTGCCTCGGAGCTTTTATCTATTCACAGCACAGTCTACCATAATGCATTATTTATATTCTGGCTATAAAGGTCAGTGGTGATGACGTTAACGTCTCAGACTGGGAATATCAAAAAGGTGATTATATTGAAGGGAAGCCTGCGTGCAAACCATGAATGTTAATCCTACAGTGATATTGGTTTCCTCGGATATTAAGAGCAATGTAGACAGGATGTCAGAGCGATTCCCTCCCCCACTACAGTTGCATGAATTCAGTTCATTGTAGAAAGCAAACAGCTCAGCAAAAAATGTCTTAAATGCTTCTCAACCTGCGTTTGCATCGTTGTGGACTGGCCTGACCCGGCTCTCGGCCCTTTGTGGTTTCTGTTGTTATGGAGTTCAGATCACCAAGCCAAAGGTGATCTTGTTGGCTGACAGTCATCCCTGACCACAGAGTAATGGGCAGTCTCCAGCTGTCGTTTCAAGACAAACATGCTACTGGCCTCAAGTGCTTAGTCTGCACCACAGACAGAAGGATAAGGATCTACTTACCCACAGCGGTGCTTTGAGCAAAACACTAACATGTTCATAATGACAATGCATAATGCTGGTATTTCACAGGTAACCTTTCCTTTAAGCATCATAGCATCCTAACGTTTGCAAAAGATGTCAAGCTCTGACAATGGTGTTAGATGAAAGGTCGTAGGATGAAAGGTCATAGGATTATTGCAATACACCCAGAGGACGACATGAATAAATGTTTATAAAATTTACCATAATCTGTTCAATAGTTGAAAGGACATTTCAGTTAAAACACAAATGCCAACGTCATGTCAGTACTGTAGGACACCAAAGTCATTTGGATTCATTATCTGCAAACCATGACTGTAAATTGTTTTGCCACTATTTTTGGTAGATTTCTGTTTGCTTTGTAATAAATATCTAGTTACCATGAGAGGAAGTCATGCCGGTTGGCGTCTCTTCTCCTATCCTGTTCCGTTTAACTCTGTTGTCTGCTTGTTATTTCACAAGAGGAAACAGATGAGGAAGTTCATACTTTTAAATCACAGAGTCAACTTGATGACTCACTGTTTTCTTTCACCTTTGTCTTAAAAAAACAGTTTTAAAATGCTATGTCATCTGTCTGTCTATTAAGCTGGATGTGAAATTGACACCATCGAGCAGCCAAATGACCCTATTTGGCCAAGGCCAAGGGATGGCTATTTCTTTCTACGAGCTGCTTATGTACAAGCTACTTTGGCAGGCAGCCACTCTGTCAGGATGTTCCTTTCACTTCTAAAGAAAACTACTAAGCTGCGGTTATACAGAAAAGAGCAATCAATCAGAAACTGCTTTTTGGTCCAAACTCCATGTTCAGTAACTAATATTAGCTATTTAACTGTTCACCTCACAGCTCACTGCATTACTCCCTGCAATATTTATGATTCATTGAAAAAAATGACTGTTTGTAGACGCATTTTTAATGTGCGATGGCTGTCAGCTCCAACTTTGCTGACAAATACAACATGCTTCTTGAATACTTTTAATGTGGAGCAGCAGCAGTTGGAAATATTCAGGGTGGATTTGAAGTAATTTTATACAGCTTATGGCAGTAGTGATTAGATAAAATAGCAAACTGGCTGTTGGGGGGTTTCCTGGTTTGGGAGACGGGCAGGCACCACTAACCATACTAACAACACAAACCGACATAGAGAGATAATTACAGAGTGTAAATACACTGAATGGCGTGAAAATAAGGTTTTATTTCATTTTCTGTTTTAAGGTTATAACTTTAGTTAACTAGTCACCCTATGAGGGTTTGAAGGACAGATGTGAGACACAGCTGCAGTGGCTACAGTTCAGTTCATTGTCATCTGTTGTGAGGAACTTAACACACACACACAGAACGGTTTGTACACACATATTTGATTGTTTTTCCTCCCTATTCAAACATCTGACCTTGCAAACTGCCAAGTAGAAATATGTGTTTCTGAAATGTGAAAGTTTACATCTGCATGATCTCCAGCGTTACGTTCATACATCCTGTTGAAAGCTGCAGACAGTTAAAGGATTCTGGAGCAGACTGACCTGACCTTATTGATTTTCTCTCAATTTCTCTCTCTCTCTCTCTTTCCAGACCTCCTAAATGGAGCACAGGAGAAGTGTGAGCTGCCGTCTTTGGATGGTTTTCCTCACTGCGAGGGCAAGCTCAAGGTGAATCGCTCATACAACACGCACGAAAGCACACAAATAGCAACACACACATATATGCACAGTTTTAGTTCAATAACTCGTGTTTTTCCTGTGTGTGTGTGTGTGTGTGTGTGTGTGTGTGTGTGTGTGTGTGTTTCTCCCTGGAGCTGACAGGGCCATATCATACACACCATCTGCTCAGTCAGTGTCAATCCTCCATTGATACTGTCAGCATTTCCAATTGGGCGCCAGGCGATGCCAAAGCTCACTCTACACACGCAGGCGCTCGCACAATACTGTACATGAGCCTGTTTTCAGAAAAGGCATCAAAATTCACTAACCTGGTATTCCACAGCAGGTTTCCCATCAGCACACAGTGTGTAACGCCTGACAAATCCATTTTCTCAGTGTACAGAGCTCCTAGGTTGTCGTTTAAACAAATATAGTACAATCTTCATGCCTTCACCATCCAAGCGACTCTGATCCAAGCCCATCTGCCAGGTTTCCCACGATGAAAATGATGTTATATCTCCGTATGTGCTGCTTCTTTAGGTTACTGTAAGTCAGTGAGCATGATGCACTCGAGGTTATGAACTACACAGGATGGCTGTCAGTCCCTATCTTAGCTCACCATACCTCCCACTTTGCAACAGAAATCTGTCTGCTGGGGATCAAATCAGAGCACCAATTCCTCTGTCCATTAGGTTTTTAATAGTATTTATGTTGGAAAATTTACTGAAGATTCATGTTCTTCCCTCTTAGTCAAAATGCCCTTTCCACGTTGATTTATTTCCACACTTTCACATATAAAAGCTGTGCCAGAACAGCCTCCCTCTTTTCCTGTTGGCCGCGGAGCATTTCCACTGGATGACTTGCACATGTATTTGATGAAAGGGAAATTGTCTCTCTTGTATTTTCAAACCCCAGATTTTTCCATTTGATTCCAGGGACTGAAGCCAACAACTTTTAAGTCACAGTCCTGCTCCTCTAACCCCTGAGCACAAAGACAGGCATGGACTATTTCCATGAGGATGGCGAAAACTAGATCATTATCTACCGGTATAGATTTTGCAACTGAGGATTATGTATTCTTTTAGCATCACAACCTGCCCACGCACCACAGTCGCTGAGAAATTGCAACATCAACCTGACTTTTTTATTCATCCAAAGAGCTCCATTATTAGAAGTAGCTGAATGTAAATGCCACAGTAGAGTAAGTCAGCAGTCACTGATCAAATACATTTGACAACGATTAACTCACACTGGGCTCGTATATTACTGGTATTAAAGTTGGAGAGGGTGAATTTGGTGAGAATGTATGTGGGGCTCAGATTTAATCTTTTTTCTCTTCCTCCTCCTCAGTGGATGAAGGAGATGTGGCGCTCAGACTCCTGCTATTCCAACTACGGCGTGGATGGATCTACCTGCTCCTTCTTCATCTACCTCAGTGAGGTGAGCTCAGGGTCTTTTTGATGACAGAAGAATTTTGAATGTTGTGAGAGGGGAATGGTAAAAGAAGATGCAGCTGGTGGAGAACTTTCCATTTAAACAAAGTGCAAAATGTAAAGGAAATTCTGTAAGATTTGCTGAAAAAAATGCAAATGGATGCACTCACTCTTTGGTTAAGTCATCAAACAACTAAAGAAAAAGAGGGCACAAACCTCAAACCATGGAAAATGTGGCGTTTATGTTTATTTTGTGTAGTAATTTAAATAACATCCTGCCAGATGCTGCTCCTCATAGTCCACATTTGTGAATAAACCATGTCCATATTCATGTTGTGCAGGGTTTGGATACACACATTATAGGTCTTAGTAATCAATTCATTATTGGCTTTGGTCTTTACACAAGTTGTCTTGACAAAAAAATAAAAAATACAGAATACAGAATATCACACTCATCCTTTATCTCCAGTCTAAAATGTCTTTACCAGCCTTAAAAAAAAAGCCGTATCAGTGAAACTCCACTGGGAACATTTGCATTTAACATTTTAATAATTTAGACCCTGTTAGTCCTAGTAATTTACAGTGAGCACAAGAGGATTGTATTCTGGGATTGCTGCAGCACAGACAACCCAGAAGAATGAACGGTTCAGAGCCAGCGTGCCCTGACAACATTCCTGTAACCGGAGAATGATCACATAAGAATGAAGCGCTAAAAATAAGAGCAAAGGAGAGAAGTAGAGGGGATTTCATTTTTAATGAGAGCAAATTAGAGTGTGTTGAAGAGGACGGTGTGGAAGAAAGAGAAGATGATTCAGTGGGAAGGGAAGGAGAGCAGGGGTGGTGTGAGGCAAATCTTGAAGAGATGAGTTTTCAGCCTCCAAGGGAAGACGTGGAATGACTTTGCTACCCTGCCTTAGTCTTTACACATCCTTGGCAAAAGTGCTAGAACTAGCACGAAGGAATCATGCATTATTGACGAGCTCGAGCCTATAGAAGCTCGTGCTCATCCAAAGGACACTTCGAGACTTGGACTTTTGATTTGTCTTTGCCGGATCGGTCAATATGGGCAGAATTAATTCCAAGTGATCGAAGTTAGAAAACAGCTTTCATTTGTCCCAGAAAACGAGAATAAAAATCAATCTGATCATGATTTGCTGTTACGCGTCTCCCATCACCGTCTGAATACAAAAGCATGCGCTCATGACACGCTGGTTTCACACCCTTTACACAGTCACAGTCAGTCTTGGTTTTGGAAAAACAGCTCTGCTTCCTGCGAGACTGTGATTCATCATTTCAAAGAACCGCGATCGCTGTTCTGCTTGATTTAGTCTCTACTGTCATCCCTCCTTTCTCCTGGAAGAATGTCCATCATAATACGTTGATTCATCAAGTGCTGATTCAAGTGAGGAAGATAGTTTTCTGTTAGAGAGCTCGTCCTGATTTTGTTTTTAAGAAAAAATAAAGTTTTCTGTCATAGCCTGAGCTCTGGAGAGGTCAGTAGCCTGTTATGAATATTGTATATTGGCTGAAAGCATTGCTGTGAGCTAAGAAGAAACACAGGAAGCCTGGTCTGCTCTGTATGGAAATAGAAGTGATACGAATAACAGCAAAATCCATTAGGGAGAGAAGAACCATTTTTTTTTCTTGGTCTCTGCTCTGTCCATCCAGCGCTTATGAAACCGGGGTACTTTACAGAAAACAAACAGCTGCTATAAAAGAGAGTAAAGAATCAAAAGCAGTCGCATCTCCTCTCTGTACGTCTTGATCCTGCTAATCCAGCAGCCTCTCAGCCTCCACTCCTGGTCACGTGGCCTCACGGTTGCCATGACAATAAGCATGTATTTCCATTTGGAAACAGCTGCGAGCGTCCTCTCCATCCACCGTGGCTCGTCTGATAAGAACTCACTCTCGCACACACAGAGACACTCAAATACACACCCTTTGCCATGTATAATTCATACTTGTCGACCACCGCATTAACCTTGCAAAAGGGGGCAAACCAGAGAGGGCAACGTATCATGATGGATGTCAGTTGTAGAAGGTCAGGGCTCAACTAGCATGGCGTGTGTTGTGGTTTGAGCAGCAGAGCGAACACACCCACCTTGTCTCCGGTAGATTTTTACGCAGCAATTTTTGGCCTCTCGCTGCTGAGATAGGCAAAACGCACAAGCCTCTCTATGGTCAAACGCCAATCATAATTTGATACAAGAGGAATGGAAATGCTGAGGTGGAGAAGTTGAGGAGCGAGACTTCATTTACATCAATAATCATAGTAAGATGGGCCAATGTAACGGCCTGTTGTTTGCTTTGAGAGGTCTATGGGGGCCCCCTGTTTTAGCTGCCAAACGATGAAAGGAAATTATGTCTGCTGTTTTATCAGACACGCACACACAGGAAGTGAGACTGTAGCTAAGTCAATGCAGTGAGAGAGAGAAACGGCGAGATAACATCCGACATCAGACAATGAAAACGCCTTGTCATAAAGAATATTGCATCAAGTTAAAAGTTTCTCACAGCAGTACCAGTCCAGTAATAGCTGTTGTAGTATTTGTTGTTTCTGTCATAATTCACTGGTCATTGGTCTTTCTGTTGAACATTTGAACTATATGACTATATTTCCTCCCACATGGCCTTGTTCTGCTGGATGAAAACACCCTTTTCCTCGATTCCACGCATCGAAACAGCCCACAATCAGATCTTATTTAGCTGTGCTCTATGTAAATCAGATTAACCGAACTAATCGTAGAAAATACCCCGTTAAATTGCAAAACTTCATTAACGCAGATATTTGCGCCCCCGGCTGTAATTTGCAGCGGGCCTGGTAAATATCCCGCCACGGCTCTAACAAGGGCTTTGAACAACAGCAACTAAATGTGTGCTAGGTTTTTTTCTCTCTGTTTTTGTGTCACTGTATGTCTGCAAGTGAGTGTGTTCTCTGTGTTTTGCAATTAAATAAAAAAAAATTGTTTGTCTCTGCTAAAAGCGTATCTTTGATTTGATAGGTGGAGAATTGGTGTCCTCGCCTGCCCTGGAGGACAAAAACCCTGAACGAGGAAATAGACAGGAGGGGACAGGTGAGAAACGCAGCAAACAGCACCCGTTCACTGCAGAGAAAAAACCACAATGGACGCTTCAGCTCCTTCAGCTGCTCTTTAGAGATGAGCATTTCGAGGGCTCTCGTCACAAGACATTTCTTGTACCAAACAGCTAATGGTCTCTTCACGCTGCTAACACTGGCACATTGTTGGTTTAAACATTTCTTACTAGAAATGGTTTGTTCTCGTAGTAATGCAGCTTTCAGGAAACTGCACCTGCTGTTATGTTAAGCAAAAAAAAAAAAAAAAAACAACTTTGTTTTAAAGCCATGAAGCACCACCATCAGATCAAATTGGATGTGTTTGGGTCTCAGATTACATTTCAAGTGTCACAGTTGTGGTCCAAGTGGCTTGCATGTATTAATTTCAAAGAGGCCTGCATGCGTGTGTGGTGACTCCAGACTTTGTGACAGCAAGTTTTCCCATTAGCATAAATATTTAAACTGAGTCCGTCTCAACGTTAAATCCCACTCCATCATCCTGTGTAATGTGGAGACACCACACAAGAAATTGACACTCAATGCCCTGTAATGGGATGTTTAAATCTGAGAAACACTTGCGCAGAGTGGGTATAGTTTTGAATATATAATTGTTTAAAATGGACTAAAATGGCAGTCAAACGCGGGAGCTAATTTTCCACCGCAGCGTGGATGGTCCTGTTTAAGAACGAGGCAGCAAATGAGCAAGCGGGCCGAGGCTGATCTGCGGTGTCAACATGCCTCTGTGGCATAAAAGGGTCGAGCAGTTCTCGGAGACCAAAGCCGGAGTGGCGGGACCTTGGGACAAATCTGGAATAATGATCTTCCATCCCTGCCAATGCTGCGGCTCACTCAAATCCCACTTAGAGCGCTTCTCCGGGGCCGATGGGCTTGAGCGCGGGCCACAGTATCGGCGCTCCTCGAAAACACACCCCCTTCCCTCTGCTGCGGGTGAATCAATATTAAGCACTCTTCATCCCCTCTCTGGATGCATCAACAGCACTGAGCTCTCAGTGGTGGAGAGATGCCATTTGACAGGCTTTGGAGATTTTAATTCAGGCCCAGATTTTAATAGGTTCAGTCTGTGGAAGTGATTTCCTGTCGTGATGAGGGATGCTAATGCCCTGCAACAGCCTTGTTTCAGCCACCTTAGCAGCTGGTAATGGCACTGTGGTTTCTCTCCCGCTCACTCTATCTTTCTCTCACTGACTCTGTGTCTTCTCTGTCTTTTTTTCAGGCTGTCCGTGAATTCCACTATCTAAAATACGCCAAAGAAAAGTATTCATGTTATGTTATCGAGTTATGTTATCCAACAAATTTTGTGAATGTGGCCGGCAGCAGCCTCGGTTTCATTTCTGTGTTTTTCATTGCTTCGATTTCACTTCCTCTCAGCTCACAGGATGGGTGGGACACAACACACAGTTTTACATGTTTTACAGTTTGTTTTACTCTCCCTTTTGGACATATTGTCACTTAATGTGTCCCACTGTTTCTAAAATATCTGTAATTTGGCTCTCTAAATATAGAGTGAATGGTCATTTCCTGTTTTCGACTCTGTTACTTTCCTTTTCCTCAGTTGATTCTTGTTTCTCTGATGAGCTAAGGTGTGACTCGTGTGTTCACTCCTTTCAGACTTGGTTTGAGCTCCAAATGCTTCAGTATTTGTTGTTGCTGTCACTATAAATACAGTGCCGCCTTGAATTCAGTATTTTCTTCTCACAGTTTTTACTCCAAAGATTTATACTAAGGTTTGTTTGATATCTTGTTCCCAGGAGAAAGCTCAAACATACGTTGTCGGTACAACAACACATTTTTGTGCGCCCCCAATGTATAATTTCCCCCGCAGATGTCTCTGACAGCTTATGATGGTTATTATCACCTCAGCAGAATCACTTCAATTCCAGCTTCCATGATTATGGAGAGATTTCTCTGACAAAGATGACACATAGAGGTTGGCAAATGGCGCAATGTTCATTCATATCTCCCATTTATCTGCAACATATCCCTGCCTTTCTTTTTCTATCCATTTAATCCATCTGCCAATCAGAGGTGGGGGAAAATATAAGATTTAGGCAGTTTAAATAAGCCATTCATCCTTAAAGATGCAGTGTTTGATTTTCAGTTTCATTGCAATGTTTCTTCTGGAGGCTCCTCAACCATTTGAAAATTGCAGAAATCAATGCTGCAATTAAAATCTAATTAAATTATTTAATACTAGCAACTGGAGAACAAATTGAAAACAATGTTACAGTGTCTTTAGATCAGATTTACAGTTTCTCCTGATAAAATGTTCAGTAGTCAAACATGTCCACTCACTGTATGGGCTTAATGCCGACTGTATTTACCTTGTGTGTTATTTCTGCGTGTGCAGGCTGAAGTCCGGACCAGTTTCGAGGAGCTTTACCGTGTGATGTCGCAGCGTGAGGAATTTCGCTGGATGATGCTGAGGATCAAGCGCATGGCCGAGCCGTGGGTCAGCGCCATCCGCTCGCTGGCTGCCAAGCAGAACCTGGCCAGGCGTCGGAGGAAGAAGGTGGGCATAACATGCGGCGCACCGCAGTACGCTGGAGGAACAAGTGAGACAGGCTCAGGCAAAGGGAGAGTCTGCTATATTAGCTGCGTTTTGGGTGGCATTTTGTTGACATTTGTGGTGATAAGAGCTACCACAATCTGCTGCGCATCACAGATCAGTGCGTCTCTCTTATTGCAAGATTTTTTTCTCCTTAAGGTTTGGACTGATAAAGTTTGAATTGCTCTTTTTAGACTGTTCCTGGCAACACAGCCACGCACGCCTGTGTTTGTATTAACTCCAAACAAACCATTGTATTTGCATCCTGAAACATTTAATGTCACTTCCAGTGGTCCAGAACAATTTTTCAAGAAAGGCATAAACAGGACACAGGAGTGTCTAGAATTATGAATGAATAGCCGAATATACTGTAGGTATAATTAATATGGTGACAGAATACCTTATTGCTACTTAAAGCAGCCAAGAGACACACACTGCAGCAGAAACAGGTGCAAGCAGATTTAATGAGTGTGTTCAAATTTAGATAACTTATTTGGGAGAATTGTACTCTCACAAAGAAATCTCACAGCTGGATATAAATAAGGGTATTAGCCTACATTTGAATGTTTATTTTATGAAAAGTGAGAGGAATGTAAGCATTCAAAGACTTATCCCAAAACGCCTCCCTTTTGCTGTCAGCCTGTTGAAATGCCCGAAGTACACACACTTATTCACACTTGTAGATCGCCCCACTTTTGCCCAGGGAGGAGACGTTGGTGGGAAAGGACTGACATGGATATTCCATTGTGTCCCGAGCTGGTAGCAGCTCCCAGCCCTGAATAATGTACTGCACACTTTCCACTGGCCTTGTGAATAATTCACATCACATTCCCATGATAGTTTGGTGCTGATGCAAAGCAGCATCGCCTTTTTATCAAAGCCGAGACCTGGTGAAGCGCTATGCTAGTGTATTTATCTATGGTATCCTTCCTTACTTTTCTATTTCTCTGTTTAATCTATTTGGTCTATCATTAAACAAAGAGCGTTTTCTCTCTCAGTACAAAGCCCAGATACTTTCAAAGCCAGGTCTTTATTTCAGCCGCTAATCTCTTTTGGATATTAATCCGCTCATATTAATCCTTGACTGGTGTACTCTGAGACTGGGGCTGGCTGTCAACAATGAAAAATGCGTCGGTCACTTCAAACAAAGCCAGCTATTACTTCCCACTCCTGCTGTGGAACACTGTGTTCCCCTCAGCAACTGAAAGCTATCCTGTGTGTGTATGTGTGTGTGTACATGTGTGTGTGTTTTAGTTAAGTTGCATGTGTTTTTCTCAGCATGTGTGCTATGCACCTAACAGCAAATGGGGGGAAAAGTGGAACTGCTTTTACAGTCCCCTGCTAAGATAAACATGTTTTTGAAAACCTGCATATAAATCTTTTCAAATATGAAACCAATAGGGTGTCTTTGAATCACTTGTTCACCATTTTTCTTAGAGATTTCTGGCATTTGTTTTCTGCATCAGTGTGTGAATGAAAGTTGTCCAGATGTCATGCATCTCTTTTAGGTTCATTATACACTCACACTCCCCAGTCTCAGAATCTTACTGTAGCTTTTTACACCAGCTCTCTCTCTCTTTATTTTTTGAGGTCCTTTAATTTTATTTATTACTTTTTTATACTTTTTTTCTCTCCATCAGATCCTGGTGCACTTGGGTCTGCTGACCAAGGAGTCTGGCTTCAAAATAGCAGAAAACGCCTTCAGCGGTGGTCCATTGGGCGAACTGGTTCAGTGGAGTGATCTCATCACCACGCTGTACCTATTGGGCCACGATGTCCGCATCTCAGCCTCCCTAGCTGAACTCAAAGAGTCAGTACAAAACACACAGTGATGCTAAGATGTGCATTAATTGTCCTTTTATGATTCACTCAGTCCTCGATAAAATGTACCTCTCATACACGTCTCTCTTTAAATGCAGGAAGTGATTATGCAGTATTTGAAAGGATCCAACTGTCTTTTGTGTTTGCCAGAGTTGATAAATGATAATATGTAATTCTGGTTGATTCTCGCCTCTATAAAGCCTTCTTTAATGTCAGAAAGAGCAAAAAACTTTAATTCATCATTGTGGCCTTGCTGCTTTTTAAAAACTCCACTGATTTTACATCAAGGACGGAGACTATCACTGCCTATATTGGAAAAAAAATTGTATAAAGCCTTTTGTGCTTCCAAAGGGAGCTGCACGAGTTAGAAAATGGAAAAAATAGTGGGGGTGAGGAGTGAAGAAGAAATAAGGATTACAGTGCAAACCTCTGCGGCCTGCTTCTCGTCTGTGCTTGAGGCTAGTGGCTGGAGCTTCTGTCATAACACACCTGAACCTCTGATCAAACTGTCGGCTGTAGAGTTGTATTGTGGGTAATGTATGCTCCAAATTCTGAAAAGGAGGCATCGTGGAACTTAAAAAGGCGTTTTCTTTTCTGTTTCTTTATTTATTATTGATCTGATGATGTTATACAAGTGTAATGTTAGATCAGTGGAGGTCTTTTTCAAGTCAGACACAGCCTGAGCCAATAATAATAATAATAATGATTGTTTTGTATCCAGATGTATTTCTGCAGAACAGATGCCTTTGGTCAGATATGTTCGTGAGGGAGGAAACCCTTGATCCCAAACAACAGATTTTCTCATTTTTCTGCATTGGTGTCGTAAAATCCACATGCAGTCGTTAGTGGGCTAGAGACGTTAGAGATGTAAACCTCTCAATATTTGCTTAAAGGTATTTGACAGTGGGTAAATAGATGCAGCTTCCACGTTATTTGTCCAAGATCTGTTGTTAGTTTTGGCATGCTGACTCACCCTGTCTCGTGGGTGAGTATTGTCTGACATGGAGACAGTGTTGTGTGAACTGCCATGCTGCAGTCTGGGCGTCTAGACTAAAAGTAATCTGGACCTCTAGCCGCTATTTGCCATCCTCACTATGTTGGGGATGATTCCTGCTTTTTGCTCGGTGCTGAAGCCCAAGTACCCTGCAAGGTGGGAAGTAAATACATTTTTAATGTTTAAAGGCCTTGGTCGGATTAGGCACAGAATGATCCTTTCATGCTTTAAACCTGTACCGTTTGTATTTGCATGATACCTGAATCAAGGAAAGATCTGTACATGGAAATACCAGTTTGTTTATCATGCAAAAAAATACTGGATTTCATGTTTCTTTATGTCTTAAAAGCATGATTTAATATCCAGATATTTATGTCCAATGATATAAAACCTTCATGTTAGAGCAATAAAATCTTCTCCCATCATTTACCAGAGGGCTGCATGAGAAGAAAGTTGGCATTGGCAAGTTGGCAAAGTGGCATTTTGCCGTTCTTCTCGTTGTTTTGACACGTCTGGATGAATTTGTTGGTTTAAAGTTGATTTTTCATTCCCAACTTTCCTCCCCAGGATCATGCGCAAGGTCATGGGGAACAAATCCAGCTGCCCAACACAGGGCGACAAGGTGGTTGAGCTCATCTACATAGACATTGTGGGCCTCACCCAGTTTAAGAAAACACTGGGTCCTTCCTGGGTTCACTACCAGTAAGTACATTTCTGTTCTTACTTTAAACGAAAAGTGAAAAGTTTTAGGTGTTTCACATGAGAGAAAACAAGTTAAAAAATCTTACATTATCTGAAATGGGAAGCAAAATGACTTCTTTTAATGTTGTGTGATGATGTCGGGAGAAGACTCCTCACTGCCTGATTAAAAAAACATTTTCTGTCTGTAAACGCTGTCAAGGCTCTGATCTAATGTGATTAGGACAAAACCGCTTTCTGCTAGACGCTGCCAAATCTACACAATGTTAAATTGGCGGCTGCTGTAATTCGATTGAATGTTTATCTTTAACTTTATTTATCAGTGCAGTTTTGCTGAGCACGCACTGTCTCTTTCATACCCCCCCATCACACACACACGTTTTCACACTGGCCGGCTTCCCACTGAAACCACTGTTCTCCACTATCCGTTATCACGCAGCTCCGCTTGAGCTGTTAAAAGTCAGTTATCTTGCTCTCGAACTTTTTGTTCAAATGCAGCCTAACTCTTTCAGTTTCTTCAAACCGTCACGTCAGCCACTCAGTCAATCCAGTAATTTGTACAGCTCACTAACCTTGTGCTGCCACTGTCACCTGTGGTTTAACAGTTTCTCTCACATGTGCAATTATCATTGGGTCGAGGCTTGTCTGGCACTCAGTGGGACAATGAATCTATTTTCTGCTCATACATTACCGCAATTTCCCAAAAGACCCGCAGAATTGTCTGTTGTCCGCGATGTTTTCGCCTGCCGAGTCTATTCTCTCTCAGATTGCTCCGCTGAGGACTGTAAACGAGGCCCTCCCAGTCTGTTTTAAAAAAGCTCTCGTCAGCCCCGACTGACAGGAAAAGAGAAGGAACAATAAGTCTGGGGGCACTAATGGCCCCGCTGGTTCCTCCTGCTTGTCACCAGGTTTTGTTTGTCTGCGACATAACACCTTAAACTACATCCGCTCCCTTTGTGCCCTGAGGAAATTGATTCAGCCTCAGGCGCGATGTAAGGGGCAGCTGCTGTTTTCTGCATTATTTCTGCTACCATTATTTAACGCTCATGTCAGAGCGCTTTATGTCACTCCGCGCGTACTAAAAGTCTGTGAAAGAGGACCTGGACTGGAGGTTGGAGACATTTTTCTGTGCTCTTTCATGCAGCTTCTTCCCGTCTTCTATTTTACTGTTGGAGAATTACATCTCTCGCCGTAGTGGCCTGAGAATCCCTTTGTGAAATCATCTCTTGACTTTATTTGTCAGAAGGGAAGGCAGAGTATCGTACGGACAGAAAATACCTGATTTGTTTGCATATCAGACCCCAAATCCTTGCAAACAATAAAATGTTTTATTATTGCTCCATTTTTGAGTGTTCAGGGACAAAGCAACCAAGTGTGTCAGGCCCGTTTATGATTATAGTGTTTTATTATTGTGTGTGTGTGTTCTGGCTATGTGTCTTGAGGCACAGTATCACTGTGTTTCATACTACTGTGGAGAAGTGGGAATACTCGGGGCTGTTGTTTTCTGGGTATAAGCTAGAGTCAGTGTTGCTGTGCTGTTCTATGCCATTTAATCCTTTCATCCAGTAACTCAATCGAGTGGGGCGCTTTCATCTACATCTGTGAAGCTGCAGAAAATCGTGTGCAGAAGTTCTGCATTCAGTGCTGATGGTGAGAATACAGAAATGAAACCGGACAAATGGAAAGACAGTCAGAAGGCTGTTTCTAAAGTTTTCATCCTTCGACCGCCTCCTCCTCCTCTGACTATCTATCTCTTTGTTTCCTCTAGCTTCTATTTCCATTTGCCGCTTCCACACTGTCTTTTGCCTAGAACTTTGTTTTGACACTTGTCTGTGTTTTGCTTGTGTGTGTGTGTGTGTGTGTGTGTGTGTGTGTGTGTGTGTGTGTGATCATGTGGGTGTCCGATTCATGTCATAGACTTTTGTTTGTCCATGCCGCCAGTCATTTTTTGTATTTTCAGCACTGTCGAGACAACTTGCTTTGACTCTTGTGTGAGTTGCACATCATTTGGTGGTAATGTAAATCCGTTATCCGACAGTGGTGACAGAAGATTTTTCGAACTGACCCTTCATTAAGCCAAGCTGCCATTATTGGAGTAATTGTTGTTCTATCTGTTAAGTCTTCAATACCAGCACAGCACATGCCGTTTATGTCAATAACACTGACAGATTTGCAGCACAGGATGGGTTTTAATTACTCAAAAAATGGGTCTATAACTCGATTTTGCCTGCTGAAATGACAACTGTTGCCTGCAGCTTTAATTACGTCGCTAACTTATGTTGAGTCCTTGAATTGGTTGACTTATTAATCTTCCAAATGCAAGTGAGAGATCTACAAAGGTGTTTTGATGAGCACTTAGATGACTGCCATTTGATCAGCCATGTAGGAGTGTATATGGAAATAAAGCAGCAGCATTAATCTTGCACTGCAGGGTAGTTCGTCAGCGTGGAGAAACGTTGTTTGTGAGCGTGTCCTAAGTTTTATAGATGTTCATTTATTGCTGGTGAATGCTCATAAAGGATAACAAGATAACAAGCAGGTTAAAGTCTGTTAAGTAGAACCCATTTTCAATACATGGGAATATTTATGGTTCATGAGAAGGCAATGTAATCCAGAAATAACTGAAAATAATCTGACATTATTAGCTGGATGATAATAACAGTAAGATGATCAATAACATATTTCGGTATTTCTCTCTCAGCGCAATAATGTCCTCATGAAGCTTCTTTTTGTTTTTTGTAAAACCAAAGCTTGATATCGCTGGTGGCTGTAATTCAGCTTAATGCTTTTATAAGACAGATCATTAACTCATATGTCTGTTTATCGGCCAGCTGTTGTTTCTAGCCTTGAGGGTGTGCAGACATGTGACGGACCCTCAGGTACAGTCATATAAAACAGAAATTCCCATCTGATTTCACTTTTTCCTAATGACCCATATGGAGCTGCTTCCTTTATTGCTTATTTCACATGGGAGATAATCATGGTTGATATGTAGATGATAGTCATTTGCAGTAGCCGTCGTTATACATTAAACAGCTGGGATTACTTCAGGTGGATTGCATTATAGTGAAATGACACTTTTACTCTGAAAACAACATCCCCACTCAGCCCAGCTGGATTGTGATATTGTCACTAAGTGCATACTTGTTGTGCTGAACAGCCTCAACTCTGGCCACGTTATGACGCCCACTGTCAACTCACTGGACTCTGAATATTTGCTGAAAGCCTCGCCGCAGCCATATTTACATCATGTTATGACTCCAACAGCACTTCCCCATCTGTTGAGGATATTTCAACTGGGGGACAGATGAGGGTTGTTTTTCTCTGGAGCGAGTGGAGATGGCATGTGGGCATGTTGTTGTTCTGCTTTCAGTCTAAAGTTTCCTCATGGTGAATGTGTTTCCCAGCTCTCTGCTCTCTCAGGGCCTTTCACAGTTCACACAGCCAGCTGCACAGCATCTGCCTGGGCGGAGGCACCATCACTGAGAGAGAGGTTTTTAGGTGTCTGTGTGTGTGTGTGTGTGTGTCTGTGTGTGTGTGTGTGTGCTCTCACGCTCGTCTGTTCGTGCTCGGCCTCTGCTGCCTGAGTATTTTACCTCAACCCATAGTGGAAGTCACTTAGTTTTACTGATCTTGGCCTCAAGATGCCTGATAAAAGAGGCTCATCATTAAAGGATTTTGCTGCAGTCACAAGTTAGAAGCAAGGAGACAAAGTGTGAGAGGGAGAGATAGATTTCAGCAATTTGCAGCCAAGTCAAAAGATTGATATTAGCTTTCCTTCCTTTCATTGGCCCTTTGCCACCCTAATCGAAAAATGTAGTTAGCGAGGACCAGGGCAGACCAGACATAATCAAACCAGCGTCAAAGAGAAGAGCAGTGAGCAACAATGAGCCACAGTTAGTGAATGGAGTTTAAGGTCAGGAGCGAGTGGCTCTCCGCATATATACCATCCCCTCTTCTGTTTGTAGTCTAATTAATCCTGTGCTGTGACCTTTCGAGTCAGCCGTGATGTTCATTCATTCACAGTTTCACACCACCACGGGGCATGACGGGCGACTTCAACCACAGGTGTTTTCTCCCATGTGTATTCATTTTCTGCCTCCATCACTAGCATATGACTGTTACGTCTTGTAGTTTGAGTCAGCAACACAAGTTATTCAGAGGAACACAGAATTTCGCTTCTGCATCTTGTTTTTCATTTTCATTCATTTTCATTTCCTCACAGCTTTTGGGAGACTATAACTTTCTTATTTTCCAACTTGAATTCAACATCTGGAAACTGCAAGACAGAATATCATGGGAGAATAGAATCACTGTCGTTTTAAATGTTTTTCTACATGTTGTCAGGTATGAAAGGACCTGAGTTTAACTCTGCACACTTCACACTGGATCACTTGATTACTATAAGCATACATATATACAGCATTTATATAGGAATAATTATGTAGCAAGATTTCCAAATCAGTGGCTGATTACTGTAAAACTGAGTGAATTTTATTTTCTTTTTCATATAGCTCACCTAACAGACACACCAAAATATCATGTTTATCACGAACAACTTCCTGTTTCCAGATGTAGTGATAAACCACAACCAAGCAATGAACACAATTAACACACCCTCTACAGCAGTAAATGCTCATTTCATGCCGCTATAGCTTCGATATAAAAGCTCCGATATATGGTCTTATCCATCTATGAGCATGGCACTTAATTCCCTTCGGCTTTAGACTTACTTGTGTGGTTTAAATGGGTGAAAATTGAAGTAACCTCTGGCTTATTACTTTGACCCCTGTGAAGATTACTGTGAGAAAACTGTGGAAAAAGCACTCTGCGGTTGTTCTCTTTCACTGTAATTTTGTGCAGAAGATGTGAACAGTTCTTCCTCTTGCACGCAATGTAACAACAGTTAATGTGTTTCTGTAGAGATGAACTGTAATGGTCTTTCTGTGCGTCATTGATTTCACAAGATTTAAAGCAAACTCGTAGATGCATCTGTGCGTCTTGTGCGGAGCAGCCATTAACGCACTTGTCTTTGTGTGGTCACAGGTGCATGTTGCGGGTGCTTGATTCATTCGGGACGGAACCAGAGTTCAACCACGCCCACTACGCCCAGTCCAAGGGTCACAAGACGCCCTGGGGGAAATGGAACCTCAACCCGCAGCAATTCAACACCATGTTCCGTAAGTCAGCAGGACGCCAACACACATGCTTAGAAAAAGTGCATCTGCCAACTATCACTGAAGAACTAGTCGGCTTTAGCTCTCTTACTTAAAAAAAAAAAAAGAAGAAAAAATCAGGCCATTTGGCTCGATTATGGCCAGTGTGCAGGGTTTCAAAAACAGTTTACGTAATGAAAACAAGCACAAAGAAGTTTGCCAGTAGATTTGTCCTCTGAGTCAACAAGTTAACAATGCAGAAAGATCCCTGATTCCTTCCAAAACACGCATTTCTTCAAGTATGTTGTGCTGGGTTGTCAGGAGTGACACATCACTCTCAGATTTCATCACCTCAACAAGTTCCCCGCTCTGTTGTTTAAAGAAGGTCAAGATGCCACACACGGCTACACTCGATATAAATCAGTCGTGCCATAAGTCTGTTTCTTATACCAACAGTTCCAGTTAGATTTTCTACAGTGAATGAGATGTTTTGCTTTGAAACGAGAGGCATAAAAGACGCTCTGAAAACCCAGCACATCGCCTGCTAATGGAATATAATCAAGCAGATTAAAGGGGAGTAAGAGGTCAGACACTCAGCACTCCATTTTACTGATTATGAATGTAGGATGTAGGGGTTTTATTGCTCTCCGCGTGTGTGCATCACTCCCACTGTGAGATCACTCTGTAACTGGAGTCAAGCACATTTGCCGAGGTGGATGAGTGGTGGCGGTGTGGCAGAGGAGAAAGGGGAGCCAGGCCCCCCTTGGGGTATTGACCTTTTCCCCATGGCTAAGAGAAAGTGAAATGTTACCCCTGCAGTCCCCGTTTGTGAGGTGAGGCCTGGAGCTATCCAAAATACCACTGCACCTGAATAGGCCCTTTGTGTGTGAATAGGGTTTGTCTTTCTGCATAACACACTGAGGCCTTTGCACGAAATCCAGTTAAGAGTCGCTAGGTTAGATGATATCGCTGGTGAAACAAGTGCACGGTGGTTTGGCAGAGTGTTAAAACCACAGAATGGCATCACTTCCAGGCACAAGAGAGGAGAAACACTTGTTTTTTTTCTCTCTCTCTTAGGCTGAAGAGTGTGTATACCATGCAACTCCAACAGAATATTACATTAACATCAAGGATGCTGACGTAGATATCTCATTTCTCATGTTATCAGATCATGCACAAATAATATTGACTGAAGTTGAGGTGTGTATTTCTGAGCAGGTGTTTCTGTCAGCTTGGATTTACAATGGGTAGAGTTTACTCCTTCAGGGCTTTCAAGTAAACTGCAAATGTAACTCCTATCCACACTTCAGTCTGGCCCTGATGCATTGTCATAAAGTATTTTAGTGCTTGCAATTCACCGAGGTTATTGTTAGAAAGTAAACACAATAAAACTTCATCTTTACATGCTCAGACCTCACCTACAAAATGCAGATGTAACGCTGGACAAATCAGGTGCTAGCAGGTAATTTATCCCACATTTGGATTGGTTCATTTGTTACGATTAGGCAGTGGTCCATATATCATTGGTTGGGGGAATTGGGACTGTGTGGCCTCTGGCCAATAAGACAAGACAAGGCCAAATTGACCTCATTAATCTATTTCAGACTTGGCATAGGAGGGAGTGTTTTCTGGTGCACTATTTGTGTTTGAACAGGCTGCACATCTTAGTCAAGTTGGCCCTGGTTCCCTGCGCAAGTCATTTATAATGAGGAAATATAATATAGTTAACCTTTCCTGTAGGTCAGACTGACATGTAAGGATTCAAGTCCTGTCAAGTTGAATTTATTTACTACACAGTCAATTGGCTTAAAACCAGTCTGTTATAAAGGAGTGTTTGGTATGAGATATAACCCTGAGATGAACTACACTGACTACACACAGATATATTCAGAGCTTTTATCTAATTAATTTGTAAATAAGAATGACTGTGAATGATGATAATTCCTTTAACTCATCTGCATTACTGTCACAGAGATACTTTCCCTGTCTGAAATCAGCTTTGTCAACCAGGTCTCTGTCTGCACAATTACTGTAAAGACACCATTTCACGCAGGAGGTTTAAGAATCAGGTTACTGTGGAAAGTCGACAGTAACCTTGTTATTTTTTAATGTACTGAAAGACGATTCAGAAAAAGTGGCTGCTATGACCAGCCTGACAGCATAACTATTTAAAACACAGCATCAGCTGCTGCCATATGTCTGTACATTTTACCTGTTTATATCCTTGCTGAATGCTTAATCCATCACGAAAATGATGAGCAATGCTGGTCAAAGGTTGAACGTAGCAGCAGATAATATTTATCTTTGAAGTATTGCCAACTACGTAATTGACCCTGAGATCTGCCAGGCTGATACTGCCTGTAAAGCTTTGATTGATAACGGTGCTGGCACACCCACTTACTAAAGGTTATCTGTTTTTTTTTTTTTTCCATCTGTGTGGGATCAATATACTGGTGCCCTGTGTTCTCTGACTGCGTCTCCCACAGATACACATACCTCACATGCTGCCCAGAGCACAAATATACATTTTTGATACTTAAAGCATGAAAGATGTGTCCTTGATGTTGATATCATAACAGTTATCAGGCAGAAAGAAACACCATGATACACCGTCCTTCAAAAATGAATAAAATGCAGGCAAATGGCTTTCAAGACGTCCTTCCTGTTCACTACATACCTGTTTACCCTGATAAATTTACAGTGTTTTGTAATGAAACACTTAGAAATGCTGGTGCCACACAAGAGCGTCTGACTCTTGAACACTTGCCTGCATCTGATCGGTGATCGTAGCAGGAAGTTGGGGAGCATTGAGGTGGTTATTCTGCTGTAACTGAGCTCCTCTCACTAACCAGCCACCCTGTTTCATTTGATGCTGGCTTTAATTGATCACAGTAGGCTAACACAAAGCACCAACACAGATGTCCAGAAATCCTGTAGAGACATAAAGTATGTATAAAATAATATTGTGTGCTTTTTCTCTGTCCATGTTATTTATATATATATTTTTTAATAGCCTGTGTTCAGTCTTTATGCTAAGCTAACTAGGAACTGTCTTGGCCAATAGTGACATTTTAGTCCTATTAGAACAGAGATATAAATAAAAACTACTGATAGAGTGAATAACTTTAAGATTAAGTGCACTTAAGTTTCATCAGCATTACGTACGTGGCTATGTTGGATTGCCTGCTCGTTTAAGGTGTAGTTTATTTACTTCCATCCTTCAGGCCCATTCAGCCAAGTTGCAGAATCACAAAGTCTTTGATGTTGAGTTTTTCACTGCTGGAAATTTTAGTGCTGATGTTGCATCTTTGCAGTTTGAAATCTTACTTTCTGTCTGGCCAGCAATATGGAAGTTAGTTTCTTGTAATGTGAGGCTGCATTCTCAAAAGTTGGGCAAATATTAGTGACATAACGCTTCCTCTCTAACTTGGGATTACTTTTTTGGTGTGTTTCGTGCTGTTACCATTGTGTGATGATGTGGCATACCTCAGATTCAGTTTACTGCTCCTCTGAAGGGAACAAAGGAAGCCCTCTAACCCTGTCAGAAAGGATATCCTGCTCCTGAGCAAATTACAGACATTTCTTCGTCTTGTTCCTCCACTCAGCTCGACCAGGTTGTACCAATATTGACTCCCCATGTGACAGAGTAATGCCTGGATTCCTCACTAAGCAAACTTTCCCCCCCTTCCGCTCGCAAGTTTGTTTTCAAGAGCGACAAAGCAGCTGCCTCTCCGGCAACGCTGTCCTCCCAGACTGTTTGTTAGCTAATAGCGAATGAAGCTGTGGCAAGTTGAGTGACATTTTGAGTGGCAGCTCTTGTGGGAGACGAGGCATCTGTTGCCAAATGCATCAAGAGGGCTGAACACTAATTAACAGCCTGTCCTGTTTACACAGTTAGTTTGGTACATGAGTGTTAGATTTGCCTCCTCTCAGTGCCTAGGACCATCTTTGCCTTTTTGCCATCAGAAATACATCTCACTGTTGTCACTGGTTGGTTACCACCTGAGTTTGTGTACTGTTCTCTGTATATTAAAAACTTACAGGAAAATACTTTTTCCTCTTTTATCCTAATTTATTTTTATTGCGTTGTCAGTTTTTATTGGATCTCTGAAAAAGTATTATTCAATAATACTCATAACAACATGTGATATATCTGTTAAATTACTCTTTAGTTAAATAAGTAGAAATGGAGATGATGAGAAGGGTAAACCACATTTTTAGTATTTCAGATCTGTAAAGTTTTAGGTTTCAGAAGAGACGGAGATGCCTGTTGACAGCACTGTTGTCAGCCTGCTTATTGAGCTATTTATACTGTTATTGTTTTATCGGCGTTAGATAGACACTTGAGGTAGTTAGGGAACAGTTGTTGCATTCTGCTCCTGCCCACACTGACACCTCACACAGATCTGGTGATATCTTCATAACATCTACTCCCACATTCCTTTGCCCTCCTACACACACGTAGTGCAAAGTGAACTAACCGGACTCGGCGAGTAAAAGGTTCTTCTGTGCATTGTAATTCAAGGAAGTGCAGTACAGGAGCAGCATTTGCATGTAGTGGAGCTGGAGCGAGGAGAAAATTTGCAATCCAGTGACATGCAATTACATGCAGTCTGAAGGAGAGCATTCACCATATACTGTAACACTCCCTCTGCCTGGCTTTTAGCCCAGAGAAAGTTTTGCACACTATATCGGCATACATCTGTCTTAACATGTTCAGTCACGCTGCTGACAGCCATAAAATACACCACATAGTGCGGCGTAAACTTTTATTTTGCCTTTATTGTTGTTACAGTGATATGAGTTATGATAAGAGCAAGGTAATATAAAAGACTTCGAATCATTTGAGGGAAAAATGAGCTGTTGTTCAGTCATTGCTCAGTTTGGTGCTAGGCTCATTTATTCTGCGAAACGCAGTTCCTCCTCTCTTTCATGTTTGCCTAAAGATATTTAGCCAGAGCTCAATAATGTCAAGTGCCTGGAGATATAACTTAGTACACAAATATTGGCTTTTTGTCGAGTTGGAGAAATGTCACATTGCAGCCAACGCCCCGATAAACAACCTGTTTGGGAAACAGCCGTACTTGAACCTTTACAGTACGTCATTGTTTCTGCTGTTCTCTGCTGTGGTTGAATCATTACACAGCAGCTGTATCCCTGCCATCATGTGCTAAATGTCACGATTCAGCCCCTCACATTACGTAAGATGTGATTAGTCCACAAGATATTTGTAGTAGTTCAACCGGACCTGTTTAAATGCTGGCAGGTACTTGAATTTGCAGCTGCGGTGTCGAAATTCTTTGCCTTAATGGTCTCAATAAATTCTCCTTTTATTTATTATGCTGAAGCAAATTCCATCTCCCCTCAACTGACTGACCTTAATTTGCCTCTGTAGTAAAAGCGTTGTGGTAAAAAACGAGCTCAAACCACAGCAGCTCCCCGGGGCTCTCTGATACAAACCACAACTGTGGACCAAAACACCTCCTTTGCAGCCTGTTTTATTCCCTTCAAGAGATGATGAGGTCTGCGCTCTGCTCTGCTCTTACACTAATAAATTTGATTATTAAGAACGCAGATTTCTGACTGAATTTTTCCTGTCCACTCTCCAAACCCCTTGCTTTCACATTGGCTTTACAAGGCAGATGGCAGTGAGGTAAAATGCTGCCAACTTCCAGGCTCCACACTTGACCTGCTCATCTTGCAGTTCCCATAGTAACTAGTCACCACCAGGCAATGAGGAAGCGAGGGAACAAAAACAAAAACCCAGAGTGCATGTCGAGTTGTGTTCCCTACTCTCTCTGGAATAGTGATCTGTGCTAAACGCTGATGCTGAAATGGGTTTATTTATTTAACTGAATTGTGTGCACTCTACAAAGCAGACACTTGTGTGAGATTTATTGGAGGCATTTTTGTTTTTGCCTCGGTGATGCATAAATTAAGGCAAGCAAAAAAACACTAACTACGCCTGAAGTCATTTGTCATTTTATCCCCATAGAAGTGATTGCTGACTTTCTCTCTTGCCTCTTTGTTTTGATACAACAAAGATAAACCACATTTAAATCATATCCAAGGTGAAACGCGAGCCGGCACTGATATTCTTTTTTAGCTGTGTGCATCTTTATAATGTTAATTCATTCATTTTGCTGCAGCTCACACCCCTGACAACAGTTTCCTGGGCTTCGTGGTGGAGCAGCACCTCAACGCCAGCGACATCAAGCACATCGATGACATCAAGAGACAGAACCAGTCGCTTGTCTACGGCAAGGTCGACAACTTCTGGAAGGTACTATAATCTTTTATGCCCTCAGACATATGCCTATATTTAAAAAATTACGAAAAAAGATGAATTTGTTGTTGTGTACACATTCACTTACGCTATCTAGATGTTGTATCTAGTCGCCAACAGTCTAATGCAACCGTGCATCAGAGGAAAAGTAATTGTGAAAGTCGAGCATACAGATACACGGAAAAACCCACAGATGCATCCATATATACGCTGCGCATATACCTACAGACACCCACCTTTTCAAACACTCATGCACTCTGACATGCAGAAATGTACTCATAGATATAGAACTCCTTTTGAAGATGAAAGTGGCAGGCTAGGCATGCCAAAGAACACCAGTGCACCAAGGATAACCCATTTTCAGACCTCTGAGAGCTCCGCAGCGAAACTCTTTGAACAACCTTGGGTAAAACTTTCACAGAAAACTTAATAACAGTCTGGTTTAGAAGCTCAAATTCAGCTTATCACCCTCTCCGTGGAGTTTTTAATATATTCAAATGCATGCTCACACTGCGGCACAGAGACCAAGGGATTACTGTATCCTAGACAAAAACGACTTTGAGACTTGGAGAGATTTGCACATTGTTTGGCATGCCATGGCTGGTTGGATTACTGCCCGTGCCTTGATGAGCTTTCAGCCGACACCATGTATGTTTCAGAGTGGGTCGCTCCAGATCCAGCCTACTCTTTAGGTGTCTGACAGGGTGACTCTAGGAATCATGAGCTACGAGAGAGAATTGTCTACACGTAACATGCCTGTAGTGCAGACGTCTAATGTCAAATGTGCAGAATTGAACAATAATTTATACTTATGATCTCCAAATACTCTTACTGGCTTTATTTAACTGGGAGTACCCCAGCCCACAGTACCATGAGGAGATCACTGATCTGGGGGTCTAGATGCCAACACTGAACTGTAATGTGTTCAGTCTTCTTGTCCTCCCCTGGGTATCTCCTTCTCAGTCACTCATTACATTGATCTAACATTGCAGTCACTCAACAGTACTGTTTCCTGTATCGATTTTTAATCCATCACCTGTCTAATTGTCTTTATGGTCTTTATGGTTCTTTAGATGCAGTCGACACAAACAAATATATAGATAAGCGACTTGCTCTTGCTTGTTATTTTAGTGTCTGAACTCCTGTGGTTCACTTGTTCCTGGAACTGTTTGGTCAAAAAGGCCCACTCACAACAAGTTTTTTTTTTGTTTATCACTCACCACTGAGGAGTCCTGTTGGAGCAGACGTGATTTAAGTGTCTGGATCAAGGGCACTTAAATATTGTCTTCAAAGGGCCAGATGAGTGTTTATTTGCTCACTCATATGACCATGTGAGTGCAGGAGCAAGGTCCACACAGGTGGTCACATATATCAGCCTGTCTGTGTCTAGCTGTCCTGCAGCCGAGGACACACTTGACAACGACGTGGAAAAACTTAACCTTTAGACCAACGTGGAGGCCAGAAGGAAAAATGATACCTGTAGCTTTGAAACACATTGTGTTGGCTGGGGTGTTTCAGCTTCAGGCTTATCGTGATCAAACAGGTGAGAAAACTGTGAAATCAGAAAGAAAGCAAGAAAAAAGAAAAGAAAAGAAAACACAATCCAATCATATCTAATCTCAGATTTATTCATTAACACTTGTACAGGTTGAATTTCAAAGCCCTATTGTATGGCTCTAAATCTAGGGGTGTTATAGTTTTTTAATCCAGAGTTAGCTGGCGTGCTGCCGTCATTTGTTGCTTCTACTACTGAGTCAGAGCCATTCAGTCTAGCTTTAAAAGGGCAGACGGGGGAGCCCATCAGCTCGCAGCAAGGGGCATTAGTTGCCAATCAGACTCCCAAGCGTGTTCATTACCTCCTGCTTTTAATTAAAGGGCCATTTTGGAGCTGACTGATAACGAGCTGACTGGCTTACTCCATTTCCCTCCCTCTTTGTTTTAAATCGCGCTGTCCTTCGATCTCACTCTCTCACATTCTCTCTCTCTCTCTCTCTCTCTCTCTCTCTCTCTCTCTCTCTCTCTCTACACTTGAGAAGTTACATTTCAAAATGATATATCCGCTATTTAAAATAGAAAGTGCGACCTACTGGAAGAAAACCGTTTCTTGCATGAAGGTAAAATTCACAATGGAATTATATTCACGTTATGAGATTAATGATCTGAAGACTTACGAACTAACACCTGACAAAGGTGCAGTCGGCTTTGTAGTAGCAATTGAATTAAATCTCTTTTCAGCCCTGATATGATCGCCAGAGTTAAATGTTTTTGTTGCTTATCAAATCCTCCTTCTCGTCCAGTCATCTTTTATCCTATTATCAGATGATTTTCAGCTTAATGTAACTGTTAGAGATACAAGAAGTCTGTTTGTTGATATTGAAACATTAAAGAATGATGATGTTTTCATCAAAGTTGGTGTTGAGGCAAAAGTAAAATCTTCATAAATTCAACCGTACAGGAAGTGTCTGCTTCTGTTTTTTGGCGCAGTGAAGCAACAAGTTCACCAATGCTGATTCTGCATGTTGCCCTTATTTTTAGAAAAACTGTGGTTGATGAGCTTCGTGGATAAATTCTGATATATGAAGCCTGACACTGAACCTCAAACCTCGTAATCTCAGGAAGAGTAGCCTTACCATTCAGGGGGCTTTTATGATCACTTTATTGGATTTTTGCTGGTCAAAAGCAAAATGTCCACCACAGTGTTTTTGAAAGATTTGAGTGTGGCAGCAAATCACACATCTTGCGAACATAAAGAGGGTCACTGATCCCAACTTTCTCAAGAGTGAATGATTCTCATGTAGCTTTTTGGGAAGCACAGAGGACACTTTTGCTGCCCCATGGCTGACCTAACTTTGCGGCTGACCGCTGTCACTTTGCTCAGCAGTTGGTGAGCAAATTTCTCGGCTTGGTTCTTGAGTAGCTGCAGCATTATTCCCCGATGAACTGTAGCTCCTCCGATCGGCAGCACACCCACCTGCATAGCAACACCGCTTCTAGCTCAATCGCTGAGCTATTCCTTAATCGAGAAGGGATACTTATTTAACACCAGGGTACTAAAACCAAAGTGTAACAAACAGAAATCGAAGCAAAGGAGCCATATTCCCTCATACTTTTATTCTACCTTTTTGTGTCATTAAACATTTGGATGATTATTCAGTACCTTGGTTTTCAGAACCAGGTCATGAAATTTATTTGATATTGTCTGTTTGTTGCTTTCAGAGTAGGAGAAACACAGTGAAGCATTCGATCGTATTTTTAGGGGGCACCTTTATGCAGGGCTTAGAGTCTTTATAGACTTGGAGTCAAGCCTGAGATTAACTCTGGGATTGTTTGTAGTTAATCCATTTGTAGCAAAATAAGGATAGTCCTCATTTTCCTCTGACCTGGCCCGGGTCTAGCGGTTCGGTCCTCCTGAACTGAGCAACCCAAAGGAGGTCCTGGGGATTATAGAGCCACGATGGCAAGTAATTATTTTGTTGTGGCGGAGGCAGCATTGATGGCGAGACCCGAAATAAAATGGCCAGACCACCTTCGAGGGAGCCGTTTCCATAGCAACCCAGTTGGAGGAGAAGGAAGGCAGAGCAAAGGGAGCTGCTTGTCTTTTCTCTCTGTCTCTCTTTCCATACAGAGACACACTATACAAACCATTTATTGTTTCACTGTGTGCTCGTGGTGGTCGATTTTAAGAACGGAGCACTGCACTCAGGCACATACGTCAGCCAATAAGACATAATGGCTTTTACCTGGACTTGCGTCATCAGTGCGCTACATCTACATTAAATTGGTCCATGATGCGGGTTTTCAGCATATAAGAAAATATTCAATGAGGCAGACAGGAACAGGGAGAAAAGGTGAGAATGAGTAGGATGTGCAGAGAAGGGAAGCTGCAGGCCCTTGGCAGCAGATCAGAGTACATGGTGAAGAAAGACAAATCACACTGAGCTGACAGGGAGACGCACACACACACACACACGGTGCTGGCATATGCAGAGCAGGAAGGGCAACCATCCCACACTCTTACCCTTGCAGGCTCATAAACAGACAACACTGTGTTTAATCCCTCTCCCATGATGGACAAACAAGTTGAGTTGAACATTAAGCTTTTTTTTTTTGTTTTACTGTGCTTGTCTGATCTGATGAAGAAATCCCTCGTGCCATTAAACTGGCTTGAGTGCCAGCGTGGAAACCTGAATTTGACGTTTGAGGAAAGAGCGCGGCTGGAGTGGGAAATGTTATTGCGGTTATTAAATCGACTCTCTCTGTCGCAGATGTTTTATTGAATTAGGCCCAAGACATTTCCAGAAGGTGCTGTTTGTTTCTGCTTTACTTTGTAACTCAGATGTGTAGTATTAAATGTTACGTATATGTTTGGGACTACTGTGTCTCAAAAGGGTATATTTTCTGAAGAATTTGACTTAAATTTTCTCTTAAATATAGTGAAATTAGTTTGAAAGAAATAGTCCAGTGAAATACTGAAAGAAGATAAAGTGGCAGTTAAAATACAGTTACCAAAAGAAAATGGAAGGCAAAGTGAAAATGAATTGTTAATTAAACGGTGCGTGCTGACTGAAATTGAGCTGCAGGGTGAGTTGTGGTGAGTCCTGAAAGAAACTGGACACTCACAAGTGTAGAAACTACAGAGAGGAGATGCATCGAACTGAGCACAAAGACTTGCAGGACAGGAGAGCCGATGAGAGTTTTGTTGATCAAAGTTGAAGATCTGAGCCCTGAAAGTGTTTGAAGTGTCATTTGGAGTAAGTAATATCAGTTATAGGATAAGAGATGAAAGCAGTGATGTCTCAGCACTAAAGGCAGAGATTTTGCACAGTGAAATTGTTCACATTGCAAGCATTCTTTATTCTGCGACTTACATAAATACTTTAAGCTTCTGCACATCCCTCCACAAAACTGCTATCTGTTTTAACTGAAAACCTTCTTGGCACTAGACTTTGATAAAGTTTCAAGGAGAGAAGTGATAATTGCTCATAATTAATCATTGTCCTCTCTTGGCACGGGGACACGCCATCCTTGCCGTGATCCAGGATGGCCTAACGTGTATTGTGTTCCATCTACTTGGATTTTATTGGACGAGCGGAGGACAAGAACGCCAAAGGTTGATCATTCATAGAGGCAGTAAATGACTTATCTGGATTTATTAGGGGAAGTCAGGGTGCAACCAAATGTAAGGGTTCAGCAGAAAAATAACATCATTAAGAGTATAATGGATTTTAATGACTACGGTAGGGCAACAAGAAAAAAAAATTAAACCCATATATCAGAATAGAAATAAACTTGATTAGTCTTATTTTAATAGGTCCAGCACAACTGCTTATACCTGCTTGATAATTAGACTTGAAATACTGACACCTCCCAGAGGCACCTGTTTTGTTAACCGCGTGCTTCACTAAGTGGAAGTTTTAATGTATGGAAATGGTACTGAGATCCCTCCGGTGCCATCAGTTTCTGTATACAAGCCGCAAAGCTTTAAAATGCGCCCAGTGAAGCATGTGACGTTACAGGTGTTAACATCGCCGCAGGACTGGCAGGAATATAATAGCTGCTGTGTGTGTGTGTTTTTTCTATTCATTTATCTTGCACTTGGTTTACAACTCAATGTTTCTTCACATAAGGGCTCAGCTTGTTACACTTGGCTGATTGTGCAACCCACGTATGCGTAGCAGGGACTCACTTTTCAGCAATCAACTGGCACCTCCTCTACTGTCTGACAGTCCAAAACACGCTCTGGCCAGCCACCAAACTCCAATAGGTTACACAGTGTTATGTCTAATGGGGCGTGGGAGAGACTTGAAGTAAATACCATCTCCTGACTGCACTCCAAGCACCTCTGGATACGGTTTTACCACCTATGTTCCCCTCAGTGACTACCTGTCAATGTGTCTGTTGGGCTTGACAATCCATCTGTTAAGCTTCATTTATGCAAGTGCACCTGTCATACATACATCTGTTGGTGTTTTTTATTTTTTATCAGGAGTTGTGGATCTACTTTAGTGGCACACTGCTACAGATGTGTGCTGATGTGCTGTGTGATTTTCTGCGTTTCTGATATCAACAATTAAGTCATGAAATGCTCCTAATGATGGTAGTTGGTGTGTTTATGGTAACTGGCAATACTTATGGTAGTATGAAAATTCATTGACCTGAGTTAAAGATGCAATAAAAGAGAAAATTCGTCCTTACTTTCAGAGAGCGTTGCTGATAGAGGTCAACAATAAGACTAAAGTTCAAAAACTGTGGGAGTACTAAGAGCACCTAATAGCCATTAGTATTGCTAAAGTGCCCTTGTGCAAATCATCCACACTTAAAATGAACCACTGCCGTCATCTCCGACTGACTCAACATGATGACATCACTGCAGAGATGGGTGTATAATGGGCTCTGCATATAGTCTGTGTGTGTGTGTTGTGTGGGAAACAGGTTTCTCCTCCTTCTCGGGAGAAAGGGCGGCGAATGTTTTTGTCCTGACTGACAAGCTTTCCGTTTTTTGGGCCCCAGAGTCTGACAGATGGAAATTATTTCAGATGGGAAGATGATCAGAGGTGCGCACAATGTTTGATGTTGAAGGCAGTTTGAGGGTCGAGTAAGTCGAACCAAGCGCACCTGTCTGCATTCTGATGAGGCAAGATCTCTTCTCGCATCTTGAAGTTTCTGCAGTAGACTCTAAAACTGTTACAAAGGTATGATTTTTAGGGCAACATACAGCCATATATAAATTGTGAAAATACGTCAAGATTCACCTTTAAAAAGAAGAACGAAGACAGCATTTGTATCTCAGGTTAAGGGAGAAGTTGAGCAGTTCAGTTGAATCTGCTGAAACATTAAAATCTGCTCCTTTTTTTTTACCTTCAGTTAAATTGGACTGGCTAAGAAATAAGCTGGTGAGTGTTGTGATGCTGTCATAAAGAGGTATCAGTAGCAAGTTAGCTGTGTATCTCAGATGTTGTGTCTCTGTCAGTAAGCCCTCCCTGGACGCTCATCCCTCAGCTCTCCTCTCTGCTGACAGAAAGCAGCCGCCGCCTCTCCTGTTTCCTCTCCGAGCCACAGTTTACAAATTCCCTCTGATTTACAAGGTCATAAAACTCACCTCCTCCTCCTCCTTCTCTCCTGCTTCAATCAACCTCTCCAGCTGAAGCAGTTATTTTATAACTCCCCAAGCACATGCTCCTGTACAAGGCTGCCGCAATCGATCTGCTTCCTGGTCTCAGATTGCATATTGCATGTGCTGTAAGATGCATACATCCACATGCAGTACAGATGAATGCACCCTGTCTGCTGGAAACCATGCGTGGCGGTCCGAAGACATGCAGGGGGAAATTCTCTTGTAATGCTATCAGTCTGTCTTTATGCCTGTTAGTTTTACAAAATCGTAAGTTCTTTCTGCTTCACAGTCTGCCAACAGCTGAGACAGGATTATGAACCGAAGTTGACATAATATCGTTATAAGAAGAAAAAGTAAAGAAAACCCACAGTAGATCTAAAAATGGAAATGCACCTTGCAAACATGCGTCACTTACATGCCGTTCTACCTCTGTATTCCTGTCGATCTTTGCTCCGTATTTGATTTTTATATCTCTCAACCTGTTTCTAGGTTGTTCCTTTTGAGCACCCCTCTGTTGCAGCCCTGAGCACATTTGTGTGAGAGAATCCAGCCATGCTCCAGGGAGCATCTGGCAAGTGATGTCCTCTGACCGTAAAGCTTTGTATGGCGACTGCCTTGAAGGGTCATGGCGATCTTTTAGTCTTGTGCACACAGTCACTCAAGCGGCTACAGCAAACACACATCCTGTTGCCTTAAGAGACTTAGTGATGTCTTTCCTTTTATGTTTTTTCCTTAGGTGTTTTTTTTTCTTTTCCTTTTTTGCCTTCCTTTCCAGGCCGTCGTGTCACATGTACAGAAGCTCAACACTCATTGGCCTCTTACAGATTATTTCACCACAATCCAACAAGTATCAGCTAAAATGTTTGTTATAGTCATCACTATAATTTGCAGTACAGTACTTTGCTAAATCTCATCTATTTTGACAGGGAGGATTTTCAATCAAATAAATGGCTGTTAAGTCACTGTCTATCGTCAGATGATGCAACAGAATAGTGACTGAGCCGATGGTCCATTGATGAAAGCCTGCAGTATTTGTAGTTTTCACCCGCATGTCTGTGGTGTTCTTCCTGAGAAAAATTACAAGACTTTTAATGCAACAGATTTCACCTGTATGTGAAGTAACGTACTCTTTTTAGTTTCCCATCTCTGCTGGTGTTGTAAGTAAACACTTACCAGGGCCTAACAAACAAGATCAGAAACTGAAACTCTAGTGAGGTACAGAAGCAAGCCTGCAATTATCACTTGTCACCGGTGCTGCGAAAGATAAGTTTATAACCGAAAGGTGATGTGAAATAAATATTTTATCAAAATATATATTACCAGTTTGTAATGGTCACTACTGAAAGGATACACATGTAAAAATATCAGGTTAATAGCATCTCTTAACGTTTTACGTTTTTCTTCCCCATGAAGTGGGGATGTCTCAGCTCGTTCATTAGCTCTCTCAGATCAGATGCACAGCTCTCTGTAGAGGGTTGTGCTTGTGATCAGTGTGTGTTTGTGTGTGTGCCTCTTCCTCAGGTACCCACCGGTAACCTTCACTTATAAATCCCTTCATACACACTCATAAATCCCAGCTCTCCTCTCCTGAGCGAAAAGATTATAGGATAGCGATTTCACCTTCTAATTAGGACTTCATCTCTCACACACACACACACACACACACACACACACACACACACACACACACACACACACCAGGCTGCTTTAGTTACAGCAGGCTGGCTGAAGGCATCTGATAGCCCGGCCTCCAGGGACCCTGACGAGCGGCTACCTGAAATTTAAGCCCCAAAAGGAAGCACTGAGCTTGACACACAAACACGCTTACGCACACACACTACATAAAGAGTGAAGTAAATGTCCTGAAGTGTTTCAAAGGCAGGCCCACGTGCACGAGTTGTGTGTAAATTTGAGCAATAATGAGGCCTTGCTGCCCCATGAGTGCTGAAACTATTGGTAATCAATAATATTTCAGTGTGTGAAGAGACGGGTGAATGAGCCTTTGAGGCATCCTGTTGTCGTGGAGAAAATGGCCAGCTTTCATCTATACTGCTTCCTGAGGAATTTTGGCTTTAAGAGCCTTGAGCTGCATGTTACTCCCGTCTGGTTCGGTCTTTAGCGTGCACAGGATAAAGGAAAAAGACACATTTTGCGCTGCATTTGAGCAGGAGACACAGGGGAATATTTTGTGTGCAAATTTGGCTGGGTTATACTGCAGTCATGTCCTCGTTTTTGAAAATCAAAGACCTGCTGTGACAATTTCAGCATGGGAACGATCAAAGGCCTTTTTTTATGGAAGTAATGTATCCATCCAAACTGATTAACATGACACATTTTTAAAAGGAAGGTCTTATGGGGATTTTATGACCAACTTTACAGAGACTGCCAAGAAACTAAAAAGATGTTCAAAGTAAACACATTACAGGTCAGTCTAAGAAACTGTTGACCCAGTATTTTAAGTTGATCAAAATGAAATTTTACAGTATTGCGTCGTGCTACATACTTAAGTCTGCCTAACTACGTATTTTATATTATTCGTAAGTCTGCCTGACTTGTTTGTAAGTCACAGTAGACTGTTGCGACTTGGACTGAACTCAAAATCTTCCAAACACATGGAACAATGCAAAGTGCAATCACTGCAGTTACGACAGGAAAACTTAAATTTGCCCTTGAAGATTAAGCCTCAGTTTTGTGCAGGCAACAAAGGACTATTTAAAAAAATATTTTGGGGGTGCACAGAGGTGGTTTAAATAAAAAATCATAAAATTACAAGGTCTTCGTCGAGGAGCTACAACAATACTTTGCTTATTGCTTTAATAAAGTTGGCAAACTGACAAAAGTTGCCTCAAAAAAAGAAAGGTCAATGTCATTTCAGCAGAGATATCTTGATGTACACTCCCTAGTTTTTGGGTAAAACCTCTAACATGCTCTGTCCTACCTTTCCCACAATGCAAATCAGTAGCATCATTTGTTAGAGCCTCTTTGCTTGGGAAATGTTTAAGTCTGTCAAATTACAATGCACAGACTTTAAGTCTGCCTTGATGTGAAACATGAGTGGAGTGTCCCTTTTTAAAAATTAGAGCATTCCTGTGTAATGGGAGTAGGCTGGACATGACTTTTGGTTTGTGTGCTTTGAATGCTTTATTGTGTTTCGGATCAAGGACATCATGGATCAGGTAGACTTTAATAACAGTAGCAAGGTATTGTGTGTGCCGATGCTCCTCATACAGTGCTATTTTTAGCTGTGCCTGCCATTGTGGCCAGATGGTCAGTCAGGTAGCTCGAACAAAAGTTCACCGGGCCACATAACAAAGTAATGATACCTCTCAGAAAAATAATTCAGAATGCTTCATTTGAGGATGTTGTTTTTTTCTGGAGTGCACTAGCTTAACTTAAATAACCTAAGTGTTTTTTACGTCTCAAGAGCAGGTCGTGATTTTTTTAATGCCTCACTTTCCAAGAGGACTTTAAAAGAGAGTGGTTTCCAGGAGGATTTTGTTTTGTGGACCTCTCTTGATGAAAGTCACCATTTATAAAAGCTAAATGTGTCTCTCTCTTTGTTTTAGGATAAAAAGAAATACCTTGACATCATCCACAGCTACATGGAGGTCCATGGCACCGTGCATGGCACCAGCACCGTCCACCTCCCGAGCTACGTCAAGAACCACGGCATCCTGAGTGGTCGAGACCTGCAGTTTCTCCTTCGAGAAACCAAGGTGAGGCCGCCCGGCTGTAAATTGTCTCACATGAAAAAACCTGACCCTGCAGGGAAATAAAAATGTGAGTGTTCGGTGCTTATTAGACCGCCATGAAAGCCACAAACCAACTCCCACACTTCTCCTTTTGACATTTTTTAAATGACCAAGAAGCCGTGGCTGAGCTAACCTGCAGAATATTGAGGACACATAACATCATTTTCACAACCCATGGCCATTTTTTATGTGCTGAGACTGTAAAACCAGCTTTTTTTCTTTTCAGTGAACAGTTCCTAAACAGAAACTGAAAAACACTGGCTTGTTCAGGTGTAACAGATGTACAAAAAATAATGTTGGGTTACCTAATAAGGCATTCACTTTGTATCACAGGAAACTATTCAGCCAAGCCTGACCTGCAGTGTCTGAATACAAAGATAACTTGCTTACAGCTGCAATGTTAAACACATTTCAGTGTTAGAATGGAGCTCAAATAACATGTTGGATAGGAAAAATTAGATTTTTAAAAGCCGTTGGAGGTTGTTTATGAACAGAGGCGTTCTACAGAAAGAGCCTTGATCTGAGTGGCTGTAGTTTGTCTGGGCTTGTCCTCAGCCTCGCCGTCCACGGGAGCACTTCTCCGTTCACGTCATGACTTGTCCCTTCCTCTCACTACTCAACCCACCCTCATTCACAAAGACAAGGACGCAGCCATAGAGACTGCAGCTAGGCTGGGTTGTGCCATGTGGAGCGAGCTCTCGGCTAAAACACACACTCTCCGTGTTCACAGAGTGTGTGTTGAGTTTGAAACATGTATAAAGCTTTGTTTTATGAAAGCTGTGAGAGCGTTTCCCCCTAGCTGACTTTATATCTGTTAGAAATCCTTTACCTTTTATCTACGTTTCAGTTCAAATGCATGAAGTACAAGATAAAAACCTTGAGAACAGGAACAAAACACGAAATGCAAAGAGATTTAGTGATTAATGATGCCTGAAACAGATGAGATTTATTTTTATTCTGTCTTTTATGCTCACAACATTGGGGAAGGAAGTGGATTTTTGCAAAAAAAAAAAAAAAAAATTACAGCAGTGTTCGTTGCCAAAGGAGAATGGAATTAAAATCACATGGTCCTCAAAAATCCGCCTGCAGCGTCTGCCGAAGGTGAAAACCGTCATTAGCGCTGGCAATGAGAGATGGAATCTGTCTTTTTGGCTCCAGTTTTCATTCTTCTCTGTAGAATAAAGGCGGAAGAAAGGTTCGATTTCTTTAGCCTCTGACACCAGATGCTTTCCCAGCAAGAGACGAGCGAGATCGGGGTCCAGACAGCTGAGATTTAAACCCCCTTTGTACTGAAAGGACTGAGCATTGCTTCAGCCAACAAAAAAAACCAAAAAATAATTCTTGTCTGGCAAATCCAGCTCTGTACTCAGCACCTAAAAACCAAGAACCCAGTGAAGTCAATGACAAGACTAAAGGGAAACAACACTCAGACACTGGTGCCACACAGTGAATTTTATTTGCTGGATTCATGTAGCCTGGCAGGTTAATCCTCACTAGAGATGGGATATATAAAATATAAACTTCCATATCCTCTCATTAAACATGGTTCTGCGTGGAAAATCCATCGGGAAATGGCCAATTAAATCTCACTAAACCCCAACATTTTAGCCGCATTGTTGTTTAAGTGCTTACAAGGAAAACAGGAGGTGTTGTGGGCGCATTTTTTTCCTCATGCTCCTTAAACAACACATTCACTGTTACCTGCAATCAGACTGTGTGAGCTAATTGGCCCCGTGGGATTTTACTATTGACAGAGTGTACTGTAAAAGTACTCAGAGTGTGGAGGCGCCTCAGAGAAGAAGAGGAGTATGTTGCCATCAACGTCTGACATTTGATTTTCTCTCAAACAAAATTTCCTGAAATAAACTCTAACGTGCGCCGTCGTATCAGGGGAACGGTGTCAGTGATCAAAGTGCTAAAGCGTGGCAAAGCTTCACTGCGTCATGTCACGGGCTGACGGAGTCAAAGGTTTTTTGATTTCTCTTGACTTTACTTCCCTCTTTTATATGTTTAATTGCTTCCTTCTCTCAGCCTCTGGTTTGTCTTACATGTGTCTCTTATTTTCTTTCCCTCTCCTCCACACACCCACTTCATTACATATTAATCATAGTTTTGTACACAAGACAAAGAACAAGTCCTTTTTTAAGTTATAGTGTCGGTTCTAGTATCCTGCATCATTATTTGCATCATACTCTGCATAGTAGAAAACAAACACATCCCATGGCAGGTGCTGGAATTAGAAATGCAGAGAAACAGCCCAATTAAACTGCCGGGCTCATTAAACTCAGGGGCCGCCATGTTTTTGGTGATGTGTCATATACTGAGGCAGAGCCATGAGACTCAAAACGTCCCGTGTTTGAGCACGATAGTGATTCTTTTGTTAGGTGGCCATCATTTGCATGACACCTTCAGTCTGGTGAAAATTTACATGTACGGCAGAAATATACGTAGCAGACTATAAAGACACCTGGACACTGGTTGAGTCTTTATCTCTGTCACTTTCTTTTGTGGGTTTTCTGTTGAAGTTCCTCTGAGGTCCTGTTTGTCTGTGGCTGATAACCACCCATTTCCATGTTTGCTCTAACTGTTCTTGGAAAGACACGTGACAAAACCATAAATGCTAAATTTTTTTGTGGGCTGCTCCTGCATTTGAGTATCTTTTTGTTACGTGTAAAGTTCAGGTTTCTTTCCTGCAAGCATATTTGTATATGCATATGTTGGCATGGGCTTAATTTGGGAGAGAAAGAAATTCAATGTATTTGCCCTCTCTTTTATTTATACTGTGCTTTTCAAGATACTCAGACACTTCAGTTGAGAATTAGATAAAAATAAAAATTCAAAATAAGAGTCACCACTGTTCACCTCTACTCTGCCATATACTGAATGAATGAATTGAATTTGCTGCTTTTACTTGAGTAATGAATCCAGCAGCATCTTCCAACACTGAAAATTTTAGTTGGCTGTTCAGAGTTATGTTGCAGATGTGAGAACATTTACCTTGTACGGTCTGTGACTTTTAATTTAGGCGTGTCATCCTTCTCTCTGGGTGTTGTTGCATTTGCATGTGACGGTGGGTTCATGATCAGGATACTCATTAACACTGAAGCAGGACGTTGGAAAGGAGAGGACAGATCTTTGTTATAACGGCTCTGATGTGTTGCACTGAATGTCGTCCTTGATGTGCAGCACTAAGCATCGCAATGTACACTGACATCAATACACAAAACTGCTTTAATGCACTCTAATAAGACGCTTCCAGGAAAAAGCCCCAACTCTTATTGATTTCTACTGTTGAATCTGTAAGAGTCACATATACAGCCGTCATTTCTGCACCTCTACCACAGAGTCCTTCAGTCCTTGCAGATTTGCTGCTTTCCTCTCAGCCATAGAGGCTCTCTCTCTCTCTCTTTTCTTCATCTCCTCCCCTCCTCATTCCCTATAAATAGTGGGCGACTGTTTCTCAGCGTTGGGGAGCTTTTGCATGCACACACAACACACACACACACATTGAAAAGGAACATGGCGAAGAGGTGTGCTTTGCTGCCACCTGTTGGCAGAAGGAAGATGTTAATGATTACCGCATAAAAATCAGACGAACGTAATTCAGAGCCCAGGTCTGATTATAGAGACACATTTTATGGCACAGTTCTGCATTGTGTTAAAGATGGAGCCTGTCATCTGTCAGAGCTGCTGTTCTCTTGGTGTAGGCAGACACACACTCACACACGCACAGACTGGCCATTGTAGCCGTCCAGCTCTGGGCCTCCAATAAATGAGCCACTAGCCTCGTCGCCCCTCCCCTCCCTCCTCTCTCTGTTTCTGGGTAACTGTCTCACGCTCATGTTGAGAAGCTGCCTCTTGTTGCATCACGCAGCTCCTGCCTGGCACGAGCTCATGCTGTAAAGTATTTGCTTTAGAAGATGTGGGCAGTGCTGTGGGTTGCTTTTGTTGACACACAGGATATACAATATGTAAATCTGAGAGCCATTTGCTTACAGGCCACCACAGAGCTGAACTCTGACTTCAGGTCAAAGCTTTTTTATCTTCATCTCCTTTACACATCTTTTTGTCCTTTTGCTTTTACTCACTTCTTTAACTGCAAGTGGCCTTATGATCCTGACCAGCACTCGCCCGTACGACTCAACTTACATCTGCTCCTGGAAAAAAAAAATCATTGCTGTCAGCAAAGCTTACCTGGATAAATACAGTTTAAACACGAGCAACAGTAAGAGCAATATAATCATACCGAGATGCAAAGAAAGCAAGAACAGTGCACACATACACTGTACCAAACAGTTCAACATCAGTAGTGTAGTCATGTAAGTCAGTTTATTTTATCTCCTGCAAGTCGAGGAAGTTTAAAAAACATAATTCTTCCACTCATTTCCTTTTTTCATCATTGCTTGGAATATGTGTTCACTAAAATATCTCATGTTTATTTTGAGACGTACTGATGAAGCACAGGTGGTGCATGAATATCAGTTTAAATGAGTCATTTCAGATTTGTAAAGTGCTCTTATTGTAAGCATCTTTGACAGTGGTTGTTTTTCAAAGTCTCACAGTGCTGCTGAGGCGCCGTGTGTTTCCATCTCAAAATATCCTCACTACTCCCCCCTACCAAACTCCCACTGGCCTTTGGGAGGGATAAAAATTAGAGTGGTGTCTTCATATTATTCTGCTTGTTTTTCCTCCCTTGTTTTATGGAGAAAAAGTGCTGCCTTGGCTGTATTATGTGCTGATAACATGGGAGGTTTGCTTCATGAGGGCTAACTGCTGCTATCAGCAAACAGCAGTAACTCCTCAGCACAGCCAGTAAACTTTTCAGCCCCTCTGCTCCTCCTGTGTCCTTCTGGGTATTTCATTGGCTCCAAATGTCATTTGTTAGGCATTACGTTTGCAGCAGGGTTGGCACTCACTTAAAGGTTATACTTAAATTCAGGCTTTTGCGCAGTTTAAGCTCTGTCTTCATCTTGATTTTCTGCATTGATGTATAAATGATGCATGTGGAGGCTAATCAGTTTGGCTGCTGTCTGTATTTTCTCTCCACTGCAGTTGTTTGTTGGCCTGTCCTTCCCCTATGAGGGTCCTGCCCCCCTGGAGGCCATCGCCAACGGCTGCGCTTTCCTCAACCCCAAATTCAACCCGCCGAAGAGCAGCAAGAACACCGACTTCTTCAAAGGCAAACCCACACTGAGAGAGGTGTGATGAGAAGAGAGACCATTGCTCATAAAATAGCCTTTAAAAGGTACTTTTGTTTTTTCTAACCCCAACTTCTTTCGTGGTTTGTCCGCAGCTGACTTCTCAGCATCCGTACGCTGAGGTGTACATCGGTCAGCCCCATGTCTGGACGGTGGACATCGATAATTCTGCAGACGTGGAGAGAGCCATCCGCTCCATCCTTAGCCAGAAGGTAAAGGAGGAGAAAGACACCTTAGATAAATATCTGCATGTGTAAATAATGCTGTAATAAGGCATAGAGACATCTACAGGTTGAGTCTCTAATCATTTCATTGTTTTTTGTTTTTGAGAAAGTGTTAACAAATCTTATCACTTATTACTTAATCAACTCCTCATTTCTGAGACATGTAAGGGGGAAAAAAAGGAAAGAGAAGCTGCAAAAGCCTCTCAGTTTAGAAGCTGAAACCAGGAGCTTTGAAAAGACTGGCAGAAATGATTATCGATTGTGAAAATGGGGACGCCCTAATTGACAAAAAGCCTTATATGGAAATGTGGTCAGAGACAGAAGATAAGTGAAAGCGCAGGGGAGAGACACAGAGATCCTATTCCGTCTTCACGTCCAGGCCCATGCATATTTAAAGCCGGGGATCGAGACCTCGTGTTGTGTTGTGCTCCGCCGAGCAAGTCGGTACAATGGCTTTGTTCACTGGACAAGCCTGCGGAGCCTCATATGCTTTGTGATCCGTGGCGAGCTGCAGCCTACCAGGCTCTGGCTTGGCTCGCGCACCCTCCCCTCCCTCCCTTTCCTCATCTTCCTCCTTTCCGTCTTCCTCTCCGCGCACAAAGACATGGAACAAGCGAGTAAGCCACTTGGTTCAACAACAAAGGCTTCGGTTGTTGGTCCTCCCTGTTTGAAGTTTCCCTCTGCGAGTCAGAGGCTGTGGAGGTGGACAGGACTCCAGAGACAAAGAGCAGACAGCAGGCTAATATTTCAGCAGGCTGAGCTCTCTGCAGGCCTTCATGTTCACACACACACACACACACACACACACTCACACACACACACAGAGTATCCTCTCCTGACCCTCTCCTGACCAGGGTGTGTTTTGTGTTTGTGTGATCAGATCGAGCCTTACCTCCCTTACGAGTTCACCTGTGAGGGGATGCTACAGAGAGTCAACGCCTTCATTGAGAACCAGGTACTACATATCTAAACCTGAGTGAAAATGGAGAAGACCATGAAGGTGTGGAAGCCAGTCAGAAATAACTAATCTTTTGTTTTTCGTTGTTTTGTCAGGACTTCTGTCACGGTCAGGTGATGTGGCCTCCTCTCAGCGCTCTGCAGGTCAAACTGGCCGAACCCGGCCGCACCTGTAAGCAGGTATGTCAGGAGGAGCACCTCATCTGTGAGCCCTCCTTCTTCCAACACCTCAACAAGGACAAGGACCTGGCCAGGTGAGACACACACACACACGCGCACACACACAATGCGTCTAAACTGTAGATTAAGGCATCAAACCCTCAGTTGTTATTTTAACAGTGTCCATTAGGTGGCAGCACACCGCAGGTTTGAATGTGAATGTCATGTCATAAGTTATAACTGTAAAATGCAGTGTCACCTTATCACCACTGGAGGACTCAGTTTATTTTCTGGAGGAAATGGGTCAAGGCTCATGACTGATGCTGAGGAACATTACTTTAAATGAGTGTGTGTGTTCAGCTTCTCCTCCTCTGTCAGCTGGTCCCTTCCTGTCTCTGCTTCTCATTTAACCTTTTTAGATAAGAATTTTAATCACGAAGAGAAAAAAGTGAAGGAAATCTCTCTGCCTTCCTCTCAGGTTCGGTGTGGACTGTCAGACAGTGGAGTCGAGCGCTGACACGGTAGTCCCGGCCTACAGCCCGGCCCGCCGCCACTGCATCTTCCAGTCCGACCTGCTGCTGTTCAGCTGCGCCGGCGCTCATCCGTCGCTGCAGCGCGTCTGCCCCTGCCGCGACTACATGAAGGGCCAGGTGGCGCTCTGCAAGGACTGCCTATAGCAGCAACAAACAGGCTGATGGGAAAAGGAGGGGACTGGGCAAGGTTTGCAGGGGGTTTGAGCGCGGCTGGATGGGGTTAAATGAAGTCAGAGCAGCTTGACAAGTGTGTGTGTGTGTGTGTGTTTGAAAGACAGACACACACTCCAGGGCATCACAGTCATGCAGCTGTCAGTCAAACACACACACACACACACACTGGACCTTTTTCCCAGGAAGCTCTCTGCACAGAAAAACATTCACAGGACTGCGTACGTTCATCATATTTATTGCTCTCCTCCAGCTGCTGGAGATGAAGCACTCCTGAGCATCCGTCAACCCTCTGATCCAACGGCGGCGGCGCTGCGACCCGAAGAGCCATCAAATTACTTGAATCAACAAAGGGAGTCGACTTTAAAATGGCAGCAAACGAGCTCTCTGCTGCCGCCTTGGTAGACTGCACATTTCAGAGACTGCCCGCCTGTTTGTCCACAGACTCAACGGGGGCAGCGAGGGACCAAGGAGACTCAAACACCCCTTCCTGTCAGCTGTGCTCCTCTCCATCCACCCTCCCCCAGGTCAGATCTGAAACTGTTTATTCTTTAGGTAGGTTTGCACTGGACTGGCATGCCTGAAGGCCCACATCCTCCCCTCAACACACACACACACACACACATATATATATACACACACACACACACACACACACAAGTGGGCTGTCCCCAGCCTAACAAATGGCGGCTTAAGAAGAACCCAGTTTTACACTGTAACCAACTCGTTCCTCTCCTCTGGACAAAACTGATGAGAGTGGACATGTAACATAGATATCTAGATTTTTATTCTGGAAGTTTTAGTATTTCCTGACACACACTCAGTGGTTAAAAATGGTCTTCATTCCCCCTTCAACGACAGGAAAGTCCAGTTGTGGATCAGTCACCAGTGCAGTCAGCCCCTTGATTTTCATATGTTTAAATTGCACACTTCTTTGCACGTTTTTTGATTTATTTAAAGTTTTAAAGAAGAGTGTTTCTATGAAAAGGCCAGTAGAGAATAGTTTTCTGACTGTTTCAGCACAGCGTCCAGTATACACAGAAAATCAAGAGGGGTCATTATCTGTAGCTAAAGCTGTCGTGTACGGAGTCGCCATGTCGTAGGATGTCGTGACGTTGTGTCGTAGCTGATAGGACGCCGTCAGTAGCAGTGGTAACACCTAGACTGCATCACAGCCCAGGCTGGGAAGCCTTAACAACAACATGATTTCCAAAATCTGCAGAGAAACATGAAAACCTTCGAGACGTCTGTGTGTGTTTGTATGTACGCAGTGTTAAAAAAAATACAAAAACACAGAACCACAGTCATCTCCATCTACCAGACAACTGCTGTAAATCCTTTCAAGCAAACTGTAATGCCAACGAAGCGTTCTCGCAACGCAGAACCTCGCATCTCCTTGTTTTCTTCGGATAATCGTTAGGATCATAATTTGCCTGCAGATTTGCGACAAAAAAAAATTCAGATGAAAATAAAATTCGTAGTATTTGTGGTAAATGGAAAAAAATGCACTATGTTAATCTATTTGCAGAGGTTTAACAAGATATTAGTAACACTGTATATTGTTCATATGGATTTTCTTTTGTATTTATTTTGTATACAGATCTTTATCTCTGGGTTCTGCTGGAAATCTTTGTTTTTTAATTTATAGGAAGGGTATCTTTCTTTTTTCTTTTTCCTTTTTATAGAATTTTATTTATGGAGATTAATTTAAAAATGACAAAAAACGAAAAATATGCGTGCTTATCTTCGAGTGTATGAACGAGAGGGAGGGAGGCTTTGTCTGCTTCTGTTCAGATATCAGCAGTGATGTGAAGAGAAAAACAAACATCATGGAGTTTTGTTTGTCCTTCAGTTCTCAGCACGAACTGGGACATTGTGAGCACAGAAAAACTATCTCGTTGAGGAGAAACAGGTGCGAGGAATCATTTAATCAGAGTTAGTGTCCAAATGTTTGTTGTAGAAAATCTTTATCTGTGCTCAAAATGTGACTAAGTTAGGCCCAAATATAACACATAACCAGAGTATTTTTGTGAGTGATCTCGAAAATGAAAAAGCTCAAAACTTGCACGAGGTTTGGTTTTGAACTGAATGAATAATCAGCCTTTTCCTAGTTGAAATCCACATGCTCAGCTCCTGCTCCTCCTCTCATCACTGTGCTCTGAAGATGGACACTTGTGGACAAACGGGCCTTGTTTCATTGTGAAAGCCAACAGGAGCCTCATACACTTTGTGCTTTGATTTCCAATCTCAGTTTCTCTGTTTGCACGTGTAAATTCAGCCTGAATGGCAGCGTTCAGCTAGTCTGCCTCTATGTTTTCTTTTCTTTTTTTTTTATTTAATTTTTTTTTTTTTTTTTACTTTTTTAAACAGGTCCATGATCTGCCGCCAAGTTAGTGTTTCTAAGAACATGATGTGCCTTTTCATGGTTTAAGTTCGGTTCTGCTTGTGTTTGGTTGTCAGCGAGCTGTCGCGGTGTGTCAGAGAACGGGGCTCCAGTCAGTTCAAGCGATTCAACACGTGAACCTGAAAATCCCCCTCACACACTCGTGATTCAGCCTACAGTCCCAAATGTTACTCCGATCAGATACAGGAAGATTGTTTTTTTTTTCTGATATCTTTCCTAAATCGGTTTTGCTTTTGATTTAAAATTCAGATCTTTTCTTTTTTTATTTATATGAATTTGAACATACTACATTTTAAAACAGTTTCCTTAATGAGTCCAAACCTCGTGTGGCTCAGGTTTGAGAAAGTAAAAGATGATTGACTGTTAACCGTTGAGGATTTCAGCCACAGTTCTATAAGAGATGATAATACCAGTGTTGACACTCATTTCAGAAAAACACTAGAAGCCTTTCAGAGGATTTCCACGTCTTATCATCACTTGCCCCCCCACAATATTAATAATATAATAGAGACGACATGTGGGCACAAAATGTGGTGTCCGGTTTTCCAGTGAATAAATTTGGAATAACCTATTTTTCTTCATCACTAGGAACGATTTATAAGCGATGTTGTGAAGAAGAACATCTACTAAACTGTACAAGGATTTATTCTGGTTTTATCGCCTTAAACCTATCAGCTGTCAGTCCTCTGTGTTGAGACTCAACATGGGTTTACACAGTGACACTTAAAAAAAACAGTGGTATTCTGTAAAATCGTCTCTAAAGGATAAGCCTTATGTTATTCTATAGGGTTATTAATGTGCACAAATCCCATGTGCAGAGCAAATACAGCGACATGTTTGTCCATCTCTTGATTCTTAAGCTCTCAGCTCAAAGTATTGAAGATGCAAATCATCAGTGTACTTTAATTCTTTACAAAGGCTCAATGATTTCCTGAAACAGCAGATACCACTCTAAGGAAAGTAATGCATTTCGCTGGGACTATTTTCAGCTGCGGATTAATACATATTTGCTCGAGACATTTTTCAGGGTTGCCAGGACGCTGTATGAGAAATCTGCTGGAAATAAAAAGTGCCCAAGTTAGTAGTAAAGACGTGACATGTCACACTACGCCTTTTTAGTAGATTTCTTTCATCTGATGGGATTTTCTGGCTGAAAGGAAAATACAAATTACCACCAGACTGATTCTCATCCTTGTACAGTTTGAAATGGTTCAGTTGAAATCTAAACCAGTAATGAAACTCAGCTGCAGTTACTTTACAATTAAAAGCATAATAAAAAAAGAAGAAGAAGGTTCCCCCTCTCTGTGAGCAGCTGGTCAAACGTGTTTATTTGCAGTAAAAAGCCTTATTTATTTCACGCTGGTCAGGCTTATTGAGAGCGTGCCGTCGATCCAATTATCAACTCTTTGTTCGGTTTGAAGACAAATCAGTTTAGTTTGCTGGTTTCTCCACCATATCTGTCTTTGTTAACCTCAGCATCGAATGTCTTCATTGTAAAAGAAAGAAGAAAAAAAGAAAAAAAAACAGTACATGCTACTTACATACAATCTTTGATTTTCAATCTCCACCTTGTGTGAAGCCGTCAGTCAACATTCAGTGTCAGTGAAACACCAGAGCGACGATGATTGTGGTCCAAGCAGCAAAAGGTGAATAACGCAATGACAACATTTCCTTTTTTGTTTTCACAGTCTGTGACAAGTAAGAGGGATATAACTTTATTTTTAAATAAACCTTTTTTCTGTGACAAAAGGCTCTGACTCTGGTTTTATATTTGTTTTACATCACAGCAATACAGATTCAGTATTTACACCGGCACAAAAGTACAGTCGGCACGGGCCAAGGAGTCCCTGTGTGTGTGTGCATCTCCAACTCATTACATCACACAGATGTGAAGTCCTATTTGACCCTCAGTGTTTTGCACACAATGGGACATTTTGAGCACAGATTTATGTGCTTGAATATAAATGAATTATTGCCACACAAAGAATAATTTGAGTGTGTGTCTGAGGATTTTAAGAAGATACATGAGTAAGACTGAGAGGTTTTACTTCTCTCAGTACCAGCAAACATTCAGCTAAATATTTAGAGCACAGAAAAGATAATTGTTTGTTCTTTGCATGATAAAGGCGCTGAATAGATAAATCGATGGAAAGCAAATGCATCAGTGGATTAATTGTTAATGATAATTTTGCTGTGGCCTGATCTAATAATAATTACAAAATATCACTAATGCGCTTCCAAAAACACATTTTCTGTGCTCAACATGTGCCATCACACACACACACACAGCTGAGGGGCACATGTAACTCCACATGCTGATGCTTCTCGTAGCTTAGAAATACCACTTTTGTATTCAAACAGGTCCCTAAATGAGACTGAACACACGTCAGTACACAGTTGTGCAACATATACACTCGTCTCACAGCACAGTGTGTATATTCAGTTACAGTCATTGCAGCAAACACAGACTGGAAGAAAATATCAGTCCTCTGTAAAGATGAACGCGTCCTCCCTCCTTCACATGTAAACCGAACTCCTGACAGTTACTCTCTACAATCTCCAAACACTGATCAGTGAGATTAAGGCTTCGGAGTTACAAAATGAGTGCAGATGGGATTGAAAGAAACAGTCGATTGGGTAAAAGAGTGGATGTGTTACTCCATATTGATGACATATTTAAATCTTAAATCCTTCCTGATGCCTGTGAGCGCTTTGGCTGCTTCTGTGCTTCAGTCAGCTGTTTTGTGCTTTTACTCATGTTCACTTGTATTAAGTTTATATAAGGACCTGGGGGATGTGTATATTTTATTATATATTTTATTCAGTCAATTTTGCAATTCACTTTTTTGCATTTCTTTTGATTTTGGGCAGTTTGGTTGTTTCGTGAATTAAAACTTTCTCTTGGTGAACTGCAGCTCCAGCTGGCAGCCGGACATGTTAAACAAGTGGAGGGTTGTACAAACAAAAATGACTGATTATGTTTGCCTTGAATTAATCAGTAACGAATAACTCCTATCAGCCTTATTAATGTTATTACCCCACAGGTAAACAGAAGTTGTCCTTTTACATCCCAAAATAAACAGCAGCTGCAGATAAGAAAGGACCCATATTGACTCAAGAAGATAAATACTGACTCCTCTGTTGTTGGAAACCTTCATGGTGGTGTGATGTGGCCACTTTCAACAACAAAAACAGTCAAAAAGACAAAGTCAGGGCAACATTTAACAGTGGCTAAAAAAAAAACCCAAAAAATCTCTGATTTAGTCATTTAGACATCAGTTCAACATATGTCCTGTTTTAGTGTAAACTTCAGGAGTGAACAGTATTTCCCATCTTGTTTTCCACCAGTCAGTCTGATCAGTTCTGTAGAAGGCCACCATCTCCTCATCAATAACCTGAACAAGCTTCAGTCATGAAATTGCTGGAAAGTGGAATCCTTCACAGTATGATATTAAAACATTTCATAGTATGAACTGAAAGTGACGTCTGATAGACACCTGTGTGGTCAAATGAAATCTGGAAGAGCTTACAGGCCATTTATGGCTCTTACCAACTAAATATATATATATATATATAAATATGTGGCCACAGTCAAAAATCACAAACTGCTGCCCTCCCAGCAAAAGAGATGTCAAAAAACAATACAAAAAGTCTAAGAAAGCACTAAAACCCTGCATGTTATAAAAATGTTAACCTGTCTCTAAACTAACCTCTGACCGTGAGGACAAAAGCTGTTTGTCACAAACTGGCTCACCTGTGGTAACTTCTGAAATATCATCTATCTAATTAAGCTCTGAGTAGAACAAACAGTGGGATTCAGAAACCTCAGTAATGGCTCTAAAACAAAAATGTTGTTTCACCTTGTGGGTTTGATCTCTGATGGAGTGAAGCTGACTGTACTTTTCTTTCTTTGTCTGTAGCAGGTACCTCTTTTGGTCAGTAGATGGCGCAAGTTGTGAACGTACAAATGATTTTCTTGGGTTTGTCATCTCAGCTCCAAAAACAAAAGAAAAAAAAAGGTGGCAATCTGAAGTAAACTGAGCTGGTTTTGGCTGTTTTTCTTCTATTACGGTGAATCGGGGGCAGAGTCAGGTCACGACTCTCTTCTGGGACTGAACGCCAAAAAAAAAGATTATTTTCTTCCTCCAGGACTGAAAGCTGGCGTTGGCATGAGGCTGCTGGGACGGTGCCCACTCGAGGCTTCCCTGCTCGCGCCACAACAGTCTAGATAAATACTGTAAACAGCACATCATGTTTCTGAGCCTCTGTGAGTGTGTGTGAGTGTGTGTGTGTGCTTATATACCTGCTTCCTATGCCAGATGGGCCTTGTATTGATATATCCTCTCTAGTCGTAAAAAAGGCAGAACACTGTTGATACTCCACTGCTGCTACATCAGCTACATCAATCAGTTTGACCTGCCACGCTGCGACATTTTATAGCAAAGCTGAGCAAAGGCCTCCGAGAACCATGGGAAAAATAAACGGCTGTGTTTTGACAGGGCGATGAGGTGTAACTGGGATATTGTATCAACTCGCTGAACAAAAATCTGCTGCTTTCTAGGAGTTATGGACTCTCGGGGTCCATACGTCACCCGTTCGCTGCAGTCGAACCTCATCTCTGTCTCTCCTACAACTGAGTAAACAACCTTTTTTTTTTTTTTAGTTCACAGTTAACTCCTTCTTATCTTTTCAACCCTCTTGTTTACATACGGTGGCGTGAAAGAACACACTACCCCACTCACTGTTAAAAGACAGATAAAGATATTATATGTACACCAAACTGTAAAACACTTAAAAGGTGCAGAGAATTGTACCTGCCCCGTACTGTCATCGTTAGCCCCGATCCTCAGTTCACATGGGAGGACTGTACAGACACTGAAGCCTCCACTGGCACCTCGAGGACTCAGTGTGATTGTCTGTGAAGAGACTGTCGGGACAGTAGTCCCCGTCCCTCTCCTGCCAGTCAGTCAGCCCCCTTCCATCCCTCCTAAACCCTCCTCTCCTCCCTCTGTCTTCCCCTCTGTGGTCCGTCACTCAAAGCGTTCGTAGTTCCTGGTTTGTCGGACCCGTGGGACCATGTCCAGCAGCAGCCTGCGGGAGAGGAAGAGGAGGCTTTTTAAGAAAACCGAGAGTTTAGTGTTCATCCTGCTGCGGCTTACTGCGACTCTGCAGGAAGATGCAAATTACTTTTAGGTTTTGCTCAAGGTGGAAAATAGGACAGCTCATGAGGAGACTGGATTAAGAAAAACACCTTTCTAGCCATTGCCAGCGTCTGTTGTTTAAAAAATTATGTTTGTACTGAATGGGCACGATTTCTGAAGAAAGTCATGTTTACTTCTTTCATGAATGCATTCAGTGCTACTTTCATTAGTGGAAAGCAGGAACAGCTTGACTCAGTAAGCATCTGCATGGAAATGAATCTTTGCTGGCTGGATGTTCTTTATTATATTGTTTTTTTATCATTCAGAACAGAACAGGTGCTAATCTTTCATAACACATTTTGTGATTTAGAACTTGGGAATTATTCATTCCCAGTCAAATATTCATTGTTAAGAATGAGGATGAGTAACCATCCTGTGTCCTGTCATAAGACTGAGTTTATAAATGATTCTCGTACTTTTTACTTTAAATCATCTCCAAAGCATAATATATTCATAAATATAACACTCTGTCCAAATATTGACTGCACCATTTGTAAAATACCTCTCTAGTAGCTCTAGTGAAGACTTACTTGACTCCATAGGCGAGGATGATAAGACCTATGAGGACGCCTATTGTCCCATCCAGGTACCACACCTTGGGTTCATGTTTGAAAACTTCAGCACTGATGAGGATGGAGAAGCCCATAACTCCCCCCACCAGTGAGTTGAATCCTGAAAAAAAAGTAAACGCACAGTCCGGTTTGTGGTTTGAATAAAAAAAAAAAAATCCACATACAAAGTCAGCTGACACAGGGTTTGTCGGCTAAGTGTTGGAATTCAGCCCTTGCTGTGTTTAGGCCTCCCTCAGACGCCTGCTAAGAGTCCAGCGCACGTGTGATATTGACTGCTGCGGCCTCCAGCAGTGCACAAATGGCATGACAAATTCTGGGAATACCTCGACACACTGGAAGTCTCATTAAGATGCCAGAAAACTGAACTTCCCAAGTAGAAATCCCTCTACATGTATGTGAGTGGAGCTGGGCACACCTACCATCGGTGATGAGGGCTCGGCTGGTGAGCACTTTGCCGAGCATGAACTTAATCACAGACAGGACGATGCACGTCACGCCGCTGACGATGGACACGCTGAACAGGAATCCGTCCTGAAAAGAGACGGACAACAAGCTTTACAAACAGCTGTGATTGCTTTGTGGGCTTGTTTTGCCCCGTGTTGTGTCTCTCAGGCTTCGCACGAGCCTCCCTAAAATTCAAGCAAAACTAAACAAGACGTAAATAAAACCTACACCATTTACATCAGTTATCATCACCAGCACCATTAATTGAGCTGCGCTTTTATTTTGGCATATCCTGCCTTCTAAAGATTGTTTTTTATCGTTGACAAGACCACAGTGAACCACAGCTCAATACTGCAGGTCTCTGCTGTGCGGCTCATTTAGAGGTGGCCGTGATCCAGCCCCGCTCCCCCAAACCACCCACTTATACATCATTACTTATACATCATATCGATCATTCGCTCACATTGTACAAAGGTCTTTTCCCAGCTCGTCCATAGCTGCTTTTCTGTGTAAAGCTCCCTCATCATTATTAAATAGTCTTCCTCTTGCTGATTTTTTTTGTTGTTGTTTTTAAGAATTTAAGATCACTTTCTTGTTGCACCCATTGTGAGTCTCACTGGAAAGAGCGTCCGCTAAATGCCCACAACGTAAACGCACACAGGATGGATGAAGGAGAGGGAAGGATGGATGGGAGAGGAGAGAGGGAGCTGCAGAGCACTCGGCGCCTCTGCGGCAGCATTAATATTGCACTATGGCCTTGGAGCCATGAAAAGCTACTTTGGCGAGCTCACAGACATCAAAGCGGAGATGGAGAGAAAAACCTCAGCAGGCTGCATAAAACCTGAGTCAGTGCCGTGACTCAGCTGCGAAAATAAAATCTAAATAGCACATTATCCACAAAATATTGAACACATTCTTCAGCGACAAGGACAGATCTCTCATTTCAAGAAATCCAAACATGGGACCTTTTTCTAATTTGCCCTGGTTTTTAAAGGTTTAATTTTAAGGAAGAAGCTGGAGGTGTGTAAATAAACATCTCCTGCTGCAGTTTGGGGCTAAAAAAAACACACTTTACTGTGAAGCAGCTCTTTTTGAGTATTTTTACTGTGCATGTGAGTGTATCTACATGGTACATCTCTCAAAATTCAATATTTAAATTGACCGGTGTGCCTTTAAGCTGACATGGGGAATCTCCCCAGTGACCTTCTAATCAGCATTCAAAGTGGGTGGGCTGGCATTTTGGCCCATGTGGGAGGGAATGAGAGACAACGCTCATGACAAACAGACCCCCGCCCAGAACATGAACACTGCGTTTAACATTTGAAAGCAGCTGTGACGGCTCTCCTGCTTTTAAGAAGGTGTGCAAACAGGTGTCGTTCATGATGACCTGACGAGGAGAGACCAGGCTTTGAGGGTACAGAGAGGGGAACAACAATGGAAATTATTCAGTGGGTTTCTATTTGTCATTGGAAACAATGGAAACTCTGAGATACAGATAAAATAGTGCACAAAAATAAATCAAAGAATTAGTATTAGAATGAATTGATCTGTATTGGGGAAAATGTTCAAATAATCTCACGACACTTATTTGCTTCACTTGTTTTGGGCAAAGTTTGGGAAAAGGTGAAATTAAAATCAGTCCCGTCTTTAGTCTGATGATCGTGTGTTTGAAAGATTTTCTGGTTTGACTGAACTGGAGGTTGTAACATTTTCTCAACAGAGGTCACTGCATCCTTCAGGGTGATGTAAACTAAAAAAAACAATTTGAGAAGCCTTTTGGGAGTTTAAACTAAGCAGTGATGAAACGTATAAAGACTACAGTTTCGTTCAGGACGCTAACTGACGCTAATTGGCCTCAGAGGACAACGGAGCAGGAAGAGTCAGGTGTCAGAAACATCCTCCTCCACACGTTTCCTCCTCTTCCCCTCTCTTTCTCTCTCCCCACCACACGGCAGCTGCTTACCTTATTAACATTTCATGCAAGGAGGAAAAGAGGGAGGAGGTGAGAATAAGCCTCATTTCCAACATCGGCAAGCTATATATAACCCCAAAACGACCACCTGCACCAGGAAGCAGCGTGGTAGAACCTGAAGGTGTGACAGAAGAGAGGCAGGTCTGTCTGCCTGGCTGCTCACACAGTCTGCCTTTAGTTCATGCTTTGGTGCCCGCTGTCTGTCAGGCCCGTCTCTTAATGCTTATATATATTTATTCTTCTTTTTTTCTGTAGCTGATCCGAGTGTATAAAGAACATGATCAAAGTCTATCTAAATATGCTGTTTTCAGGTTATTTTTATATCATTAGAAAAATATTTTTGCATTTTTTTATGAAATGTAATTTAAAAAGCTCCAATACGATATTAAAGGACCAGCTTTTAGAAACGTCATCCTTTTTCTTTTTGATTAGTTTGACTTCTAACAAGCAGTAGCGTGACATCATTTGGCTTTTAGGATCTTGTATTATGATATTAGCTCCTCTGAGTCCCTTGCTTGCATTCAGACGACATCACACACACACACACCCCATAAACAGACGCGGCTCACTCTGTGAAGAACGTAATCATTCAGAAGAGGCCGAAAGAGACAACAAACATTATTTCCAGGAGACGGCCGCTCACACAGCTGAAGTGCAGAGAGGCAGCCGAGCTCTCTCGACAGTAATTCAGCTCACCGAGGCGTAATGGTCCACATTTACTCATCATCATCGTTATATTCAGATCCTCGACAGCGTTTCTACGGAGATGACTACTGCCCGGCAACAGGGTGATGAAGCTATTTCAGGACGTGTGAAAGCTCCTGAGTCTTCACACCTGAGATTTGTGACATTCTTCATCCAGCACTGTTACCCCTCACACACACACACACACACACACCCACACACACTCACACACACAGTGTTAATGGGGAACAAACAGACCTAATCTGGTGTGAAGTCTGAAAATCACGTTTTTGTTCTGTTTTGTGAAAACAAATCAAAGCTGCGGCGTGATCATTCCCCTTGTTTTCAGTCCAATTTGTCTTGAGGTAAACTTTGATCCGTTTTTTTTCCAAGCCGGATCGTTTTAATTCAGTTTTTGTAATTTCTGTAATTTCACATGAAAGATTGAATTTTTTCGCCTCTGTGCTCGGCTCTCTAGTTTAGTTGTTGTCAGTCAAACGTGATCACCCCCACACAGTCCTGATGACGCAGATCAGAGGTTTTTGAGTGTTAGACTCTTAAAGTCAGAGCAGGCGAGGAGCTTTAGAAACACTTTTTGTCAGTACAGATTTCCAACCAAAGGCTGAGGGGCCTGCAGAGTGATGCTGTGAGTCCGTATAAGTCATTGTTGTGGTGGTTTGCATTTTGCTGTGTGTTTCTTGTGCCTCGTTTCCCTGTCTTGTGTTTCTGCCTTCTTTAGTTTTATTTTCTCTTGTTTTCTGTATGTAGTTCTTGGCTGCCTCTCTACGTGTCCTGTGTTTAGTTGTCTCTGCTCTCCTGTTGTTAAGTTCATCTTTTCCAGTGTGCTCACTTCCTGTTTTATTTTGAATCTCTTTCTCTGTCACTTGACTCCCCCCCAATTAGTTTCACCTGTCTCGTTCGTCTCCTCACCTGTTTCCACTCCCTCATCCCTCACAGTGTGTATATATACTGGTCTGTTTCCTTTGTTCTCTGTCATCTTGTCTGTGTTGTGTCGCTGGTCCCTGTGTTTCTACCCGTCCTGTGTTCCTGCCCGTCTGTACTTGTTCTCTGTGTTCCTCAATAAAGAGTTGCTCAGTCTGCTCTGCCAGCTGCTCTTCACCCCGCACCCAAACTGTGACAGTCGTTTACGTTCACTGTAAATTTAGATGTGACTAGAACAAGCAGAATATAGTGGGAGCTTTAATTAATACCACCTGATTCTCATTTGATTGTTGCAAACGCTTGTTGAAGTCAAAACGCTTCAACAAAATAGTAAAACAGGGTTTTCAGGAGCTTTAAAATATGACTATTCTTAATGCGCTTAATGTATCGCTCCTGCAGTTAAGTTGTTTTCAAAATGACAAACACTGACAGTAAAAGCTTGTCAAAACAACAGTTTCAAACTGGATGAGAGCAAAGAACTTGACAACTTGTCCTCTTTCTGCTGAGTCCGAATGACCTGCATGACCCCACAGCGAAAGAACAGGGAAAGATACTGTGACAGTCTAATATAAAAAACTGGTTCAAAAAGATGACCTAGACTCGATCTGTGAGTTCTTTTGCCTCTTAGCTCCCTTGCCTTTACTGCCTGGCCTCAGTCGAGCCCGAACCACCAGGCCTCCAGTGCCCGGCACCATGTGACATCCAAAGCCTAAAAATGTGCCTTCTTATCAGATGTGCTGCCAGCTCGAACGGCAAGACGGAGACAGACTCAGCCACGTCTACTTCTGCAGCTTTGAGCAAGTCATGTAAATAAACCGCCTGCATGTTGTTTGTCCTGGATGGCAGGAGGCAGACGTTTGGATATTATTAGATACAGGCAGAGAGTCAGCAGGATTTTTTTTTGAGGGATTGTGAGACATCTCGGTCTGTAGCAGACTGGTGGCGTAACAGCAGAGAGAGCAGGCGAGTCCTGGCGGGATAAAGTGGTTGTTACTATCTGGCCAAGCTTTAAAAATAGCCACAAATTCCACCGAAAAAATCTGATTATACACAAAATGTTTGGCTGAAACTCGGTGGGATGGCCCAAACAGTTAAGTGACCCTGTTTGACCGTTCAGCTGACAGTAATACAGATGTTCTAGTGTACAGAACGCTAATGCATTTAAGGCTTTTTATCGCGAGTGTGAGCTTAATCTGTTCCATATGGTGCATAATTTAATCCAAAGTCCTCGTCCATCTCCAGTTTATAACAAATTCTGATCACTGCACCAGTGATGTGGGTCAGTATGATGAGAAACATGTGACAGGAAACTCTCATCCAGTATTAATTAGTCTTTTGTAACACAACCCAAATCCAAACTAAAATAAAAAAAGGAAAATATTTCACTTTCATGCAGCTTTTTCAGCTCTTTTGTGTCGATCGTTCTCACCACTTCGGGAAGCAGCTTGGTGGCCAGGTCGTGGATGGCCTTACCCAGAATGCACAAGGAGGACAGGATGAAGATCACACCGAGGATAACACAGGCTCTGCAGGAGGGAAAAGAGACAGTAGAAAACTGTTGGCAACATCAAGAGGATACTGAGCTGCAGTATAGCACATAATGTAACATTATTGTCTCCTGAGGGGTTAAAATGTTCACATTTTGAGAAATATTAGTAAAAACATGACACCAGTGTCCCGAATGGTCGCTGCTGTCTACTACACTTCTGTGAAAATGAGCTGCCAATACAAATATTTGGAGGTGGATAAATGATCTTTTTTCTTCCTCTTTACTCTTCTGCTGTCAGTGTCTGTCAGTCCACCAGCAGTCCAGATTGAAATATCACAACTACTGCACGAACCGCCACGAAATTTGACACAAACAATCCGCGATCCCGTCAGGAAGGGAAGTAATAACTCCAGTGATCCCTTTACTTTCCATCTGTGTATTTGCATCCCATTATACTAAACTGAGATGTTAATTAAACATCGTCCCTGCTAAACAAAAGCACGCTGGTGTGAGTGAAGGCTTATTTGGAAGCAGCAGATGTCTTTTAAACATTTCTACCCAATTATCAGAGTCTGGAGGGAGGAAAAAAAAAAAACAATTGGAGCATGTGCCCTGGTCACGCATGGCTGCCGGTGTGTGTTCGAATTTGAAGGCTGCTCTCGAGCCACACTTGGCGTCCTGGGTTTTGACCAGATGAGGTAACCAAGGCAACGCCCAGCATCACTCTAGGAAGTCCACAGCAAGAAACACACACACACACACACACACACACACACACACACACACACACACACTATGCGAGCTCTCAGTCCCCACTAACAGGCCCCCTGTTGTTGTTTCTTGCACACAGTGGATGTAGAAATGACATCGTATCGCCCCGCTGCTCCACAACTGCAACGACCGCAACGCTGATCATGACATCACTTTCTCAACGGCAACTGACCTTTGCCGCCGTCCTGTGAATTAAGGCGCTTCTGTTTCGAGAGAAGCCGCCTTTCATTTGGCAGCAAAACTCTCTAATTCGTCTTGTTTTGACATCCCAAGCTTGTTGCCCTGGCAACCGGTCTGTACCTGGGCATCACTATTCAGCCACATCTCCTCTATCAGACAGCTAAAAAAAAATGAAGAAGAATAATATCGATTCTCTGGTCTCTCGACGGCGGTTTCTCTCTCAGTCCGATAAACACACACACACACAAAAGAAAACAGCTGAAAGAGAAAAAACAGAGCGCTGCAGTGTGTTTCTGTGTGTTTCTTCATATATGTCTGTTAGGTAATTTTTTACCTGAACAACCGTGGGTAGTCGCTTGAAGAGGATTCTTGCTTTTCTGTGTGTTTCAGAACATTCACACATGAATACATCTGTGTGTTTAAATGTGTGTGTGTGTGTGTGGGTGTGAGATCCAGCAGGAAGCCTCGCCTCTTACTGAGGCCAATTACTGGCTGAACTCGGTCTGAATTCTCCAATTAGCTGCTGAAGTGACATAATGAAGGCCGCTGCCTGACTCACATCTGCCAAAAACACAAGTGATTTGATCAACATCATCAAAAGCTGACAAAAGAATGTGAAAGTAGACAGTGAGAAGATTTTAATGTTTGATCACATAATCTGTTCTTCATCTCCGTGTCTTTGTTTGAAACTCTTTCTGGAGCTTAAACAAACTAACTAATCTACGTCACGTTATTTGTGCCATTCTTTAAATGGAAGAACTGTACTTTTAATAGTGTTGATTACAGACTTTATTTACTTGTTTTTCAGACAAATAATACAAAAAATAAATGATGATGCAATATTATAAACTTTACTGATTCCTGGTGAAAAACATAAAAGCTACCCAGCAGATGAAGTCGTTAAAATGAGCTCCATCTTTACGAGCTGCGACGTTATAGTGATGTACACTTAACACAATAATTATAGTTTAATAACATAATACTTGTTATTCTGCATCATGAGTACTTTCAATGTTCGTTCTGTCTTGAAGCTAATAATTTTGTATTTCTTCTCAAAGATGTAGTTTGAATTAATCTGGCTTATTACAACAGTGTGACCCCAAAGTAAACAGAGCACAATAAACAGATTGAAAGGATGCTGAAATGACCATATAATGATGATGACTGAATTCGTGCTTTGTAGGACTGTTCATAAGACGACAACAAACAAATTCTGAGACGCTGTTTTCTAAATTAGCCTGAATCAGTCGGAGCTCTCGAGAATTGTCGACTCCACCTTCAAAACGAGCAAAACTTCTCTACTCTTGATTCAAACAGCTTTGTGAAACTTTTCATTTTGGGATGATTTTGGAGACGGACCGTTAGTTGGCAAACCTCTGTGGCGACATTTAACCTCCTCTACTTGTCCTGCTCTTCCATTACATCTGCCTCCGTCCTGTAATTGCAACTTGTGAGCCAACGATGAGTTTTGCTTTTGATAGTTTTGCTTTAAAAGAACAGTTCCTCATTTGGGAGAATTCAGTTATTGCTTTTTATTGTTGCAAGTTTGATCTGCCTGTAATCATGTAGCTGGATGGGGAACAGTTAGCCTCTCTACCAAGATGAAGAAACACATTTACAATGTGGGAAAGGAGTTTTTTTTCCTGCTTCCAGTTTTTGTGCTAAATTAGGCTGCTGCCTCTGGAAATCTGATGTGTTTCTCTCACAGCATTGAATATTTTCTTCAGAAGTTGCATCTAACTAACTGGTATTTGACTTTTGGCAGCATATCAGATATTTACACGTGTCTTGTTCTGTTTGTGTTACTGTCTCATCTCCAGAGCATGTGATCTCATCAGGGACAAAATGAAAGTCCCAACAACTTAAATCACTGAATCTTAGGGTGAGGACTTTCTTTAAGGTTAGAGAAGCATATCGCTTTTACAGATAATTATGTATGTACGTATGTCAGTCAAAGTAATGTCCGTCTGTGTGTTGTGATTGACAGATATGTACTCATCATGTGTATGAATCTACCAGACGCTCTGACAGTCAGGCATTGTGTCTTTCATCTCGTTTATTCAGCAACAGATGCTCTTTGTTTTGGTTGAATTTCACTTGCCATGAATCTTACAATGTTAAGACTCGTCTTAACAGCACAGACATAAAGTGACAGAGCTGCCTTACGTTTTTTTTTTTCTCCTCTCTCTCTCTTTCTTTCACTCGCCTGCATGCTGCCAGCGCTCTGACCGCTCAACAGGCTCTGAAAAGCCCACCTGACCTCCACACACACACACACACACACACACACACACACACACACACACACAGCCCATTATCATCCAGGTACAGATAAGATGTGAGGCGCTCGTCTGTGATCGGTCCCAGCGGGCCGAGGCAGACAGAGCTGAAGAGATCTGCTGTTTGACACACTCCTCCACAGGACAAAGCAGACAACACACACACACACACACACACACACACACTAGACACTGCGGACACTCTGAAATGGATTTCTAGGGCTTGTTTGGTCTTCTTAGATGAAATGAAACCATCTGAGCAAGCCGCAACAAAGACCCAGACGAGAAAAAGAGAAACAACTCTATTTTCTGCTTCAACCTTCTGTTCAGCCGTTTGGCAGAGCACATTTTAACTCATTATATCCTGTTGAAACACATGTTTTACTTCATTTCAGCCATCTCTGTCATTCAGCAGAGGTACTTTACACTAAAATAAAAGTACACTCGATGTCACTGTGTGGTTTGATCCTGGTGGACGGTGACTGTACTTACATGTATTCACGGTGCGCTGAGTGGACGGCTGCAGCGTTGCTGTACCGCCACAGCACAATGACAGAGGACAGCACATCCAGTGTGGCATCAAACTACAGAGTGAAAACAAAAAAAACAAGACAGAAAAAAAGAGACAGTTTTACATTCTGTTCACTGCAGCAAAGAGGTTCAGCCATGGTAGCATTAGTGAAGAGGAGGTTTGCTGTTGACTTACAGCAAATCCAAAAGCTGAAGCACTGTGGCGCATGATGGAGACAGCTGGAAAATAAAACAGAGAGAAGAAAAAGTCACATTGATGCAAAGTGCTGATTTCACCATTTGGGTTCATTCACTCTATTCATTGGATATTCTTAGTCATGGAGGTGGATTATTCTGCATATTATAATACAGACTGTCAACATTTCTGCTCACACGCGGTGTGTTATGAATCTGACAGCAGGGTGAACATTTCCTGTCACCGCCTGTGCACGTGAACACATAAAAAGGTGCAAAAAAACCCTGTTTAAATGAGACTGACTGGGTCCTCTCCTGTTTATCGCAGCGATGGATGATTATCATTCATGTCCAGAGGTGCATTTTCACATTATTGCCTTTCTAGTTTTGGTTGTTGTTGACTGGAGTAATTCAGTTATCAGCATGTTATCTGCCTCTTTTGGATGTTGAGCCGTAGATGTGTTGACATACGCCTGCAAAGGGAGGGGATGAGGAGAGAAGGAAGGAGAGACAAAGGAGATAAAGATGCAGATAGAGGGGAGGAATCCTCTCCTCTCCTCTCCTCCCGGGTTTATTTTTAGCGAAACTCACTGGGGGCCAGCAGCTCGCCTCAGCCCTGCACGCAGAAACGCAGCATTGTTTGTATCTCTTTCTCTGCCTCCCCTTCAGTCGCTCCTTTTCCGTCTGCCGCGAGGATTGCGAATTTTTTTTCTTTCGTTCTCTTTCTTTCCTCCTGCAGCCTCCCGAGCTCCCTCATTCTTCATCCTCTCTTTTCCTCGTTTTATTGTTTCATCTATATTCAGTTGCTCTCTCCGGGCTGGAGGTGCAATCATCCACTTCCCCAGACCGAAATGAAAACAGAAATGAACGCTGCCTTTCGCGTTCTTTTGCAAACACTTAAGCGCACATGAACAGCCGCTGAATACAGATGAGTAGGTGGGATTTTTGTTATGATACCAGGAATCTGCAGAGATGCAGCAGGGAAGCAGGTTATATCAGAAAAACAGATCTCTATCACAACACACACACTCAGCTGTTGCTCAGAGTAACTTTGTGCTGATTTTGATAAATAAACACACTGAATTTAATTGTTGTTCGCCCAGAATCTGAACCGGTCTCATTTTATGGATACGTGACTGGTGTAAATGTACCCTGATGATGCTCACAGCTGTGACAAAAGCTCCCAAACTCAAAACTCTTACACATTCATACTGGGAGTCTCACACAGTTCAAAGTGCTCAACTATAACTTATGATAACTTGTTAAAGATGCTGCAGTGTGAATCTTCCATTGCTCGGTCCATTTTGCCCATTTGCACTAATTTGTTAAATGTTCTTTGTGTTTATTTGAGTTTTATCTTCTGGTAGATAGACAGGGACAGATAGGGGAATTAAGTAAATAAAGTAAGGAAACATATACATGATGCAGGACAGAGAGATTAGTGGCTCCCAGGTAGTTAAACCTCTGTATGTCAAACGTCATCACATCCAGTAGTATGTACATATACCTCATATAAAGCACCCTATGGATCACACAGGATGTGTGGCATGGACGGCCTCTTCTTTAAACATCCTCGGTGGAGATCTTGTCAAACCGTGTGTGCCTTAGCTTTCTGTGAGGTAACAGACTTATGATGGAGCAAATAGAAGTTGACAGTTGTTCAGATGAAAGTAAATAGAGAGGGAGGGACTGTGTGGACGAGTGTGGTGTATCTGCCTGAGTTGACATAACAAGGATGAAGTAGGAGCCACACAAGGCTTTCTTCTCTGGTTTCTACATTTGACTGTCTTTGACATATGAACTGAGGTATGACAGCAATAAGCATGCAGGCTTATATATAACTTTAAAAAGAAAAGGGGTGGGGCAGGGAGGGACTGGATGAAGATTGAATTTTTGACTGAAATACACTTTTCACTTTTCATTCCAAAACCTATTCTTTCACATCTGCTAAAAAAATGTTGCTTTTTGCTCTTTTACATGATTTTTCAGTTGGTAGCGACTGATCTGCCCGTAAACGTCATGGCCTGGTGGTCCGGATCCAGGAACGCGTGCTCCTCCTGCGTCCTCCCCTTCTTTCTCTTCCTAGCTCCTTCATTAGGAGCCGAGAGAAGAAACTGTGTGTAAATGAATCTGCGGCGGCTCTGCGGTCGTCAGAGCTGAGCCCGGCGATGGCTAATTGGCTCCCAAGGAAGCTGGGTGGGTGTCAGCTGGGACGGAGCTCC
>JBAJHX010000011.1:5448064-5458609 GCA_037176925.1 Amniataba percoides | reverse complement strand
CTGTCTGGAATGATAAAATCAAACTTTAAAGACACAACTACAGCTGAGCAAACAAATCACACACACACACACACACAAATCCAATCAGTACTAAATTTGTAGTCTATCTATGAATATTAAAGTGCAACTGAACTGTGAAGGACTGAATCCTCCAGTTTAAAATGAATAAACCTCCAACGGGACAAAGAGGGAAGTTGTAAGACAGGCCTGTCCAGCTCTACCAGCGTTTCCTTATCACAGGAGGAAGTGGGCAGCGTGTTTAAAACAACAGAGAGAACTCAGGAAGAGGCTCTGGTTTCCAGAACAAAACGTCTCCGTGCTTCGACCACTTCACTCCAGCAGCTTCACTGACTGTGACTTCGGTGGTCAACTTGTGTCGGGCAGCAACGAATCATACTCGGGTTTTTAACTTCACCCTCAGACAAGACTCGGGTTAATTCGCAGGGAGAAAATCGAATCATCAGAATCGAAATAAAACAATTAGGCGTGTGTAATGACTTTGGCTCGGGGTGACTGCGTTTCGTGGAATCACTGCTGCGGTTTCAGCCTCCTTCGTCTCTTCCTCTGCTCATTCCTGCAGCCGATTCGGAGGCAGCGCCATGTTTCATTCATGAGTGAGACGTGATGAAGGCGGGGTGACACTGCGGGACTACGTGTGTTAGATGTGATCTAAATGTCTAATGAAGACTGAGAACATGAAGAGAAATGTCCAGTCTACACATTTGGGAAAGTCTTTTTTTAAGCAGGATTAAGGACCGTTCATTCTAAAAAATAAAAAAAACCCCAAAAGAAAGTCATGAGGATGAAGAATGACATGTTATCTTTCCATCTGTCAGTGCAAGACTCTGTGCACATCTGCAGACCAGTGATGAGGAGATCAGCTACACTGCAGCAAAGCTCGTCCTCTTAACTTATGCATCTGTCAAGCACTAATATACACCTACTGCAGAGGTGGAGGAAGCATCAGCTGAATATCGCACTGTGTGATAAGATCACCGAGACAATCACAATCATCATCTAAAGCCTTCATCGTTTTAAAGATATCCGACTGATATCCATTTCTACTTTTCCCCACGTCTGTCAGATCTCTAAATAATCTGCAGGCTTTTCCAAAATCAGCCCTCTAATCCAATTTCACAAAAAGAAACATTACCTGAATTAGATCTACAGGTGAATGAATCCCTGCTTCATCCAGAATTTGACTGAAAGAGCAAAACCTTTTGACATGCAGGGAGGGAGGGGAAAAAAGTGATTTAAAAGTCTAAGAGAGTGTAAAGGTCTCTCTGTCTCTTCTCGATTTTAAAATCCAGGCGCTGCGACTTGTTCTGCCGCTGAAAGAAGTTAAACTTCAGTCAGAGGCAAGGTCGAGTTCACACTTTTTCTTTCTTAATTGAGAGAAACTGTCATCTCAAGTGGAAGCTGTGGAACGCGAAAGGTTCAGATGTTTCTCTGCGTGGTGTGCGGACTATCAAAGCAGCGTGTCCACATCAATCTCTCGTCCTTCATGTTGCCTTCTGTTTTAAGTACCGTTTGTTTAATCAGCCTGCCGGGTGTCACGCCGATCAGCACGATGTCACAGTAATTAACAAACCTGTCCTTCAACTGCACGACCAAAGAGCATCACTACGTCCTCTGAAATAGTCTGCGTGCAGTTCTTTGTTTTCTCGCACACAAACCAGAAAGAACATAAAGAAGCAAAACTTCCTGTGAGCCATGAAAGAGGAAGGAGCTAAAGGAGCGGTACTCACTGAAAGCGGCGATGGCGAGGACGATGGTGACCGCGATGGACACCCAGGACACCCACAGAGCTTTCTTGCGGTAACTCTGCGCTTCGTGAGGCTTCAGGCGCATACTGCTCTCCAGAAGACCTGCAGACGACAACACGGGGCACAGTGACCCAAAGATACACAGATATGACTCAGACATCAACATGGGGGGAGTCAACTTTGTTTACACTGCTTTTAAACACAGTTTTCACACTTAATACCAAACTAAGCACGACTGAACTGATCTGAATTAAATGCAAGTCTGGAAAACGTATAAATAATTCAAATGTTTTCTATTATTTTATTTATAGCACCGGCAAAGTGATTGTGTTTACTCGCCTTTTGATTTGCCACAGCATTACAAATGGAAGCATGATATCTCTTACTTACACATTATTGACCAAAAAGGAAAAAGAAAATCAATAACTCTGCATTTTGACCTGATGGTGACGCTACAGGAAACATTATGGGATCGTTGAAGCGATGACGATGTGTCATCCTGAGGGGAGCATGAATGAACGCGGCCTAAATTTCACAGCAATTCCTTCGAAAGAAATGTCAGTTCAAGTCACAAACATTAACTCCAGGGCGGCATCAGGAGGATTCACTGATGCATTAAACTGTACGTCATGTTTCACAGCTCAGTCTAGGTGGAGCCAGTTTAAATGACTTTACTCTGTCAGAGTTGGGGATGTGAGAAATTCTGAGATAGCGAAGTTAGGCCATGTTATATTTGAACCTCTAAGCTCCAGCGGTTGTTTAAAATAAAACCACGTGAGAGATTTACAATGGAAATGTCTCCTGGATGGATCTGTTAAAAACCTGTAACCACAAATGTGACAAGTGGCCCCGACTAAATAGAGTCAAAAGGTCGTAGGTTTAATCTTTAAAGAGTGACCAAACATTAAATCCACTTCTTTCAGCTGCTAAATGACATCCACTGTCACCATTCTGCACTCAGTTGATCCTGGTCTTGTTTTATAGTGCTCATTAAAACACAAGTTAATCCCTGTTTTCCAGGGAAAACCCACTAATTCTGTTCTAGACGAGCAGATATTTCTTTCTCTTTGAAATGAGTTCAAACAAACACTGTGTCTGCTTTGGAGTTAGAGGATTGTTAAGTGGAAATGCAGTAAGAGCAGACTGAAAATGAGCCTGATATTTAAAGATACTACCCAGAATATTATAACACATCTATATGTACATAATAAAATAAAAGAAATCCACTTTTTTCTGTGCCATGTTAAAGATGAGGAGCTCCTGCACCAGTTTAAATGGCTGCCTGTGGGTTTGATGAGGAGTGGCTGCTGGATGGTGGATCACACTGGTCTTATTTGTGCGCATCTGTGGCCGGAGTGATGCTGTGTTTCCGCACAGTCTGTGAACGCAGCTTTACGCAGCTTTACGCACGGTGCCAAACTTTGAACGCGTCTCCTACCTCGGTCCTCTATGCTGTCCGTGATTTTCATCTCCTGGTCCATGTTGAAAGCCTCTGCCTGACTTCCCTCCTGCTGCTGCTGCTGCTGCTGGTGGGGGTCCGCCGCCTCGCACTGGCCGTTTGCCGCCGCAGGAGCCGGGTCCGGGTCCGGGACGGCGGCGGGATCTGACGCGGAGGAGTCCGTCATGATGTCTGCGGGCTGCGGAAAAAATGTCACACCTGGACGAGAAGTGCTGCTGAATGAAGGGAGGGAGGGGGGGAGAAACCCACAGACAGACAGAGAGAGAGAGGGAGAGAGAGAGAGAGAGAGAGAGAGAGGAGGGAGAGTCCTCACTGAGTTGCAGGTCCAGATGCGCCAAATTACACACTGTGAGGCGAAATAACACCGGAAATTAGGAGATGAGCGCTTCAAAACAAAATAAGAGACGAAACATCTGGATTTTTTAAAAACGTTTTTACTATCTGTGATTTATTAGAGGCAGACACAAAATGGCTGCTGTTATAAAAAATGTTGTAGGAAAAGACTCTAATTTACATTTAACAAACACTTACTTAAGGACTGTACTTAAAGACAGCTTGGGAGCATACTTTTTATGTATTTTACTCCACATTTATGACACCTATAGTATTAATAAAGTTTATCTTATTTTATCCTTTAGTTAGTTTCTTTAGGTGTGATATGTGACATATATGATGACATTATAAACACAATGCATTACACATATAATGTTCTTAAAAGTGTCTCTACCTCCACCAGTGATTAAAACCCTGCTTACACATATTTTTTTGTCTTTCAGGAATAACATAATACGACTTTGAGTAGTGGCTTTAAATGCAAAACCTTTAAACTCACTTTACATTGCTGTCCTGGTACTTTCACCCAAGAGTATTAAAAAATCTGAATCCGTTTAGAAGTTTGAAGCTGCATTTTATTTTGAAGGCGCTGACCGGCGCCGTACGTCACCGCGCAGACTAACCTGACGCTGTGAAAAAGTCGCACCTTCACTCTAATTACTGACCCCGAGGGGGAGGTCACGAGACCAGCACAGCATCTGCACGCGCGCTCCGAGCCACCCGCGAGGACATCACCTGACCACGTGGGCAGCACGAACAGACCGAGAGCGTCACTCACGTGTGTCAGATATAATCAGGATCATAATAATAACAATAATAATAATAAAACAACTGGGATGTTTTGGGGGGTTTAATTATCACCTTGCACTGCTTCCTGTAAGGTGTTGCTAAGATACGCAGCTATTTGATAAGCATGCAGACTGATTGTGACTGTATTTGTTTCTTGGGACTGAGGTGAATTCTTTTAAATGTGAACAAACAAATAAAAGACACACATTTCAGGTGACATGTTAACACCAAACACTGGAAAACACTTTAAAATGGAAATTAAATTCCACAAAACATTTCAAAATTATATTTAAGTATTATTTTATTATTAAATTCAAGCAAGTAGGGTTTTTAAGTGTCCCTTTACAAGATCTGTGTTGTCAAAAGTCCATTTGTTACACATAGTTATTTGAGAAGACAGCACAGTAGAAATATGTGGTTTAACACCTCACATTTCCCCTGTGGAGCAGAGAGTTTATTCTCAGCTTCTGGTCTGCTTCCATTCAGAGGCTGAGAGAAATCAATGCAGAAAGAGAGAGGATGCTCCACCTTGTGGTTCCTCATTGTACTTGATCTCAGAAATGTTTGAAATATGCTCCATATTTATCACAATGAAGATGAGACATGTTTTGATTTTATTATGAGGCAGTGTCTAAAGACCGGTGGCCTGATTCTCTAATTACATTGAATTGCTTAATTACAAAGTCATCTGTTTTATTATTCAACTAACTGCATGTGTCACCCACTATAAATGAAACATAGTCTATTATTTCAACAAACGGTAACTTTCAAGTGGTGGAAAATAACAAAGTGTATTTCATATTCAAGTACTGTACTTAAGTAGGCTATTATTAATTAAATCAATATGCAAAATATACTCAACACTATAATTTTATGTCATAGATTAAGATAAAACTAGCCAAAATTAGCTCCATCTTTAACGGCTGAAACAATAAAGTCACATATAGGTTAATGCAACAATAATTCAATCATACAATATTCATACTGTGGACTGAGCCATTTCTCATAATATAGACATGATTGTGAGTGAGTTTAATGTTCTCCTGTGCCTGCCTGGGTTTTCTCAAAGTGCTCTGACTTCCTCCCACAATGCAAAGACAAGCAGGTGTATATTAATTAGTTAACTCACTCTAAATGTGTGGATGTGAGTGTGAATTTGTCTCTATATGTCAGCCATGTGATTGACTGGTGTTCTTGGTGCCCTTTTCCCATGCCAGCTGTCAATGCAGCCATCTAAGGAAAAGAAGTACTGAAACTGGATGGATTCTTCTTAATGTCTGTATTATGATGATAAAAATAATACAAGAGAGCCCCCTGGTGGATAATTAGGATATTTCAGTTCTTGATGCATCTTCTGTTTAATTAATTATATATATATAGAGAGAGACTTGTTTAATGTGTATGTTTATCTTTACCTTGTCAAACCTGTTGTTATCCTTGCTTTAAACAGAATGCATCTCAGTTTATGTATAAATTCAAAGTACTTTTATGCTTGTATGTGTTCACATACCTGATCAATAAAGTTGAGTCTGATTTTGATTGTGATAAAGTAACAAACAGTGGATCCAACATAAAGTAATCAGCCTGAATGACACAATATTGCTGACAGGTGAACTTCCAACTGGAAACTGTAGTCAGTCTGGAGAAAAAGGAGACAGGCCTGAAGACATGCAGACAATCTGACAAGGAAAGAAGAGAGATTATTACAAAGCTGCACGGACCAAGAAGAGAGGAGGTCTGGATTAAAGAGTGCGAATGGTGAGAAGTCACATGTCGGTTTATAAAAACATCTACTTGCAGGCAGTAAGAAAACAAGGTGATGATGCTAAAAAAATGCAGTGGAGACTGAGCGGTACTTATCGCTCCTCCGTCCACCAGGGGGCGCTGCTCACGAAGCTGCCGCCCGGTTTCCGCCCCGCTTCGGCCGCTCTTCTCGTCCTTCCGGCGCCCCGCCGCCCCGCTCCCTCCCGATGCTAACGCCGTCGGGCTCGGCTGTGTGGGAGCGTAATGGCGGTGCACCGGGGACCCTCCACGAAATGGCTCTTCACCCGGGAGCAGCTCGAGAACACGCCGTCTCGACGCTGCGGCATCGAGGCCGACCGGGAGCTTTCCTACCGACAGCAAGCCGCCAACTTGATCCAGGATATCGGCCAGAGACTCAACGTGTATCCTTTCTGTGGGTAGCCGGCCGGCTAGCTCCGGTTAGCGGCGGCTCAAGGAAGAGGCCCGGGGGTCTCCGGGGTGGTTATAGTTGATATTAACAACCCTTAAAACACAGTTTAAGTCCTGCTTTATCTCTCATAAGAGCTCTGTGTGAAAATATTTACAGTTTAAGTCAAATATTGGGGTGTTTGAACGCGGCTGGAGATGTTGAGGCCTGCTCGCTAGCTTAGCCATTGTTTTGTCTCTTCAGGCTCTTTTGTTAGCTCTGTGTCTTCTGATATCGTGCTAACGCAGCCTACTCAGTGTTTTGAATCAAATACTACTTTAAAAAGCACTTAAACGTCTCTGGAGAGGGTTCTGGTTTGGTTTTACCCCGCAGGGTTTTGTTGGTTTGATGCTATTGTTGAAAATATGCGAGTGAATTTATTCCCATCCCATGTTTTGTGCCTTAACCTTTTGCCCAGCTCTCAACTTATTATCAACACTGCTATAGTATATATGCACAGGTTTTATATGATCCACTCCTTCACCAAATTCCATAGAAATGTGAGTACCACCGCAGTGCTGGATGATAAAACTCAATTTCATTTGGCACCGGCTGTAAAAAGTGACCTGAGGTGTTTTTCCTCTCTCCGCAGATCATCTCCCAGACTACGTTGTTCTTGGCAGCCAAAGTCGAGGAGCAGCCGAGGAAGCTGGAGCATGTCATTAAAATAGCCCACGCCTGCGTTAACCCACAAGAGCCTGCCCTAGACACTAAGAGCAATGTAAGTGAGGAGTTGGGTTTTGTGAAAGTACTGCTCCTGCATCAATCTGGACATAATGTGTGTGTCGCTTTCTGAAGGGACATCACGACGTGTTAATTTGGCTGAAATACACACTTTATAGGTTCTAATTTTACCCCAGTTTATGAATTATAGTGACTCTGAGGTCGACCGTTGGCTGTGTGGTGTCCCTCTCGTGCCCTGCTGTTTACACAGTTGTCTGCAGCTGCTCATACTGACTAATGTGGTGCCGTGAGGCTGCGAGGAGAAATCTGGCACTAGAGTGGCAACCACAGCCCCATTTTAATGTTTGTTTTGTCATTTGTTCTCAAGCAGATTTGTCAGCTTTGTCATGACAAAGGTTTCATTATATTTGATTAGAAATCTGTAGTTTATGGTGCCTTTGTTGGACAAAACAAGCTATTAGGAGACGTCACCTGTGGTTTCCCACGTTTTTTTGAGGTTAAGCGGACCAAATTAAAAAGCATCTTGAATTAATTCATAGTTGTAGTGTTAAATTGCATTATCATGTAAAAACCTGTGCTACAATTTGGGGGATATTAACTTTAACCTGATGGTGTTGAAGGTTGATCATGTCAAAGATGATTTGATCAAACTGCATTTAAAGTGATTTTCATCACAGCTTGTTTTCACCCTTGGACAGGATCGCAGCGTAATTAGTTTCCTCAGTTGGGGTCCAAATTAGTGTGTTTTAGTGATGTGGACACATGAATCGCAACCCATTACAACTTGCTGTAGTGTTACAGTTTCATTATTTCAGCGAGTAACCTGTGCTTTCTTTCTTCAACCTCAAGTAACTTACTACACAAGATGAGCATCACATACTAAGTCCAGCTAGTGTTCTTCCCTCATAAAGTCCTTGAATTGAAAAGCTGCATTATTCTCAGACATTTAGCCAGTCAGATAATATTCCTCCACTACTTGTCTGCTTGAAGTGCTTTCATTTTGTAGGAATGCTGATAAAAGTTGAATCATCGGCGTGTAGCTGTTGAGAAACAGATTTTAAAGCTGTCAATCGATCACTCTTTTCAGGCATTCCAGCAGCAGGCACAAGAGCTCGTAGCACTGGAAACAGTAGTGCTACAGACACTGGGTGAGTGACGATTCAGTACAGCACATACTGTGTTTAGATTTTTCTGTGTGTTCAAATGCTTTACTGGCTTCCACTGCGAACTATTTTAGCAGCATTTTGACCGTGGAAGGAATAAGTGCAAACACAAAATCACACAGGTACCACATGGGCATGTTGACATTGGATATATGAAATGCTTTTCAAATATTTTACAGACACTGAGGTTCTTCTTTCGGTAGTTATATTTAATTTATTTCAAATACACTCACACTGGAGTTGTGCTATCATATCAGCGTCTCATCGTCTTTTTTTCAACGTCTTGATTGCAGGTTTTGAAATAACAGTTGATCATCCACACACAGATGTTGTGAGGTGTTCCCAGCTAGTGCGAGGTATAACTTTCTTTCTCAGCTTCTTGACAACACAAATTTGTGCCATAATTCTGCTGAAGTGCCATTTTCTTCTTATTTCAACCAAGCTTTTAATTTAGACACCTACATGAATTATACTGAACAATTTAAAGTTGCGTTGATGCTGATTTTAAAGTGAAGTTACGGAGTTTTAAAATGAACTTTCTTCTTCTTTTACAGCAAGCAAGGATTTGGCACAGACTTCCTATTTCATGGCTACCAACAGGTTATTATCCTGTTCCCATTATTGCACTGTAATGGCACACTATAGCTTCCTGTCCTGCAGGGCCCCCCTTCCTGTGTCCAACGCCCTGTTAGCGCCTAGATCTTGGGAACCCCCGATGTGGGGAAGTACCGGCCGGGCTGCTGTGCGGTGTATTGTACAAGGGCTCTGTGTTGGCACATAGGGGTTGAATGCACAATGTGGAGTGTAGTGGTGCTGTTTACCTCTCAAGGTTGTTTGGTAACGGAGTGCACATGTCTAAAAAAAACTCAAACGGTAGCCTGAATATAGATTGCCGCTAAAGATTCTTAAACTTATAGAGTGCTTTGGTAAGTATAGTTTACAGTTCTTTTTAAATTTTTAATTTTTTGCACATTTTTTTGCCCCAAACAAGCTAACAATGAAACACCAAACTATACTGCAAACTGAATAATTGTTGTTGTGCAGTACTTTAGTTCTTAGAGTTTAGTTTAGTTGTATAATGCTAGTCTTTTAGGGTTTTTGTCTTTTAAACAGGAAATATTGTGGCAGAAATGATTCACTATACCAACATTTTGGCTTCATATTCACCAAGCTCCCAGTTTTGTCGTTATCCCGCTGCTGTGTATTTCAGTAACTGACCTGTGAGGTGTCCATTTTACTTGTTTTACAGAGACTGCTAGTTTTGATATGGATGTCTGGGGGATTGATGTTCCCAGCAGATGATGGTAGACAGAATCTCTACTGTGATTTTTCTGAATTTAAGTCAATGCATAATTTATGAAGACTGGATTAAAGTGTAGTCAATGTAATAAATTCAGGAATGACAATGAAGTATTTAAAACATACCTGATTGCAACTTTACGTGGCATCTCCAAGACTGGGTGACATTACTGAAGTTCCTACACGATCCCAGCAAATCCAGGAACCAGGATGTTAGCAAACAGTAGCTGGACGGTAAAAGAGATGTCATGTGAGTTCTTAGATAACCTCTGCATCAATTGTAGCACCATATTTATGCACACACCTGAATATAATCTAGATAATGTAGTGAACGGTATTCACCTTTACACACAAAGCTGAAGAAATGTTTCCTGCATTTCTGATGATAACAATATATAACATAGTGTTTTGTAGTTTAGCTTTCGGTGTGATGTGTTGGATTATGTTGTTTGGTCACCACGTTGCTCTTTTAGTCGTGCTACATGAGAACCAGTTTGCAGTGTAGTTTGGGATTCAGGGTGCAGAGAAAATTAACTGTAGATAATTTAAAGCCTAATCATTTGTCTTGGCTGCCAACATCAGTGTTTCTCAGTCTTAAACTTCCCATGTTTGACGAAGTTTCAGTGATAACGCAGTTAAAAATTGCCGTCATCACTCATTTTACCCTAATAGATTTAATTTAATTTTGTCATTTGCGTAGAGATGTGCTGGATTTATGTTTCTTGCTTATGAAGGGATTGAGAAACACTGTTTTTTAATGTTTTATAATTTCCCTTTTTCCATTAAGAATCAAAAGACAGCTTATAATATGGCAAACCCTTCCCTGTGGCAAAAGGGTGGGAA
>JBAJHX010000011.1:5437669-5448007 GCA_037176925.1 Amniataba percoides | reverse complement strand
ATTATCATATGAAACTTTAGCCTATTCAGACATTTAGAGACATGTCCTAACAAACAGGTTTTCTTAGATGTTCCAGATCTATAAGGTAAGGCTGTGTGTATGTGATGTGAAAAATAATATTCAACTTTGATTGTCAGTATTGCTTCTTCTGTGCTAATGTTGCCTTGTGATAAACGGTCCAAATAGTGTATTTCAGATATATACATATATGTATGTGTGTGTGTTGGCATGAAAGCCCTATATCTGATGTTTGTATCTTTCTCTTCTGCTTCTTGTCTCCTCCTGCAGTTTGCACCTCACCACCTTCTGCCTGCAGTACAGGCCCACGGTCGTGGCGTGTGTCTGCATCCACCTGGCCTGCAAGTGGTCCAACTGGGAGATCCCCGTGTCTACAGACGGCAAACACTGGTGGGAGTATGTGGACCGCACCGTAACGTTACAGCTGCTGGATGGTGAGAGCGTCTCTGATTTTCCATTCGTGAATTACTGTACTGTGTGTCGTAAAAATACTGTTTTGCAGTCATAAAAAAGCGTCATGCTGTTTGAGGTCGTAAAGATGAGCAATGTTTTTCACTTTCCCAATAATTCAAAAGTTATTTTCCCCAAAATAATTCTGCTCTGCAAATGAAATATCACAGTTTTAAAATTTGCTGCTAATTAAGTTAAGAGCTGCCCCATAACTGGATCTTAATGAGGCTGAATTTGGAGTCTGTCACAGCGTCTCAGATCAGTATTACAGACGGATTACATTAGAGTTAATAGAACAGCGGCCCTCTCTTGTACTTAAGCTACAAGCCAAAGGCTGCCTCCCTCAAGCCACAAGGGGAGCACTGAATTGGCGACAAAACTGTAGAGCTGAAATGCAAAATAGATTAGCTGATTTAATCTTCAGCTTTTTTCATATTCAATTAATTGTCATTTCCCAAGCAAAAATACACTGTTTAGTCTTGACAGATGTGAGGAAATGTCTTTTAGTCTTATGTGTGAACTGTTAACATGGTAATGGTAAAAATATAGAAGTGACTAAATATGGGAAATAATGTGTAGACTTAGATGGGGATTTCACATGAGCACAACATTTTTAGACAGCTGAACATGTGGCTTTATTATCCAGGTAGCAGCCATCCTACGCCCCTCTACTCATTCCGCCTTTGTCAATGTCAGTGTATTATAGTCTAAGTCTATTACTCTTACTTAACAGTATACTTAACTGTTTTCAGAGCTCACCCACGAGTTCCTTCAGATCCTGGAGAAGACACCCAGCAGGCTGAAGAGGATACGAAACTGGAGGGTACGTCCGAAATCCTTCTCAGATGGCTGCATGTCTGGAAAATAGAAATGAGGTGTCAGTGTTTCATGTTGAATCTGTTGTTTTTGTAGGCCATTCAAGCAGCTAAGAAGCCAAAGACAGAGGGCCCCACAGTGGATAGTGCCTTCCAGGGGACGTCCTTAGACGGCCTTCCTGGTGTCACCAACTCCTTCTTCCCCTCCACCTCCTCATTAGACTCTACGGACATGGCCTCCCTCAACACCATCGCAGCGTCGTACGCCTCTTACCAGCCAATGGACGAGCAGTCAAAGTCCTGCGGCTACGACCAGTTCTCTGAGCCTCACCCTTCAGACTTCGCACTGGTGAAACACGAACACAAAGCTGCGGGCGGTTCTAGCAGTAAACACCAGCAGCTCGGCACAAACGCAGCAGCTTTTTCGCGGCCGCAGAAAGTCTTGACTTTGGAAAAATACAGAGAGAAACATGCTGCGGAGCAGGCCCTGCAGAATGGTATAAAGGAGGAGCCGAGCACAGACATGTACGCGCCTCCTCCCGCTCTCTCCTCGCACCACCACAAGAAACGCTCGCAGCCACAGCTGGCCGGCCAGTCGGGCGACAGCAGGAGAGATAAGCCCAGCTCTAAAAAGGCTCGGCTGCCTCCTTCTTTCTCCGAGAATGGCTCCGCCACGAGCGAGGAGCTCAAGATGAGAATCAAAGTTTCATCAGAGCGTCATGGAGGCTCTGAGCAGGGCGGAAAAGACAAGCACAAAGAGCACGGCGGCCACCGCCACTCGAAACACGGCCACTCGCACGCTTACTCCCTCAGCGGAAACGGCAGAGGGACAATAGACAACTCCTCCTTATCGCTACGAGCCCCCGGCAGCCACGACGGGAGCTCCTCTGGCTCGTCCCGCAAGAGGCCTCACTCCGACGCAGGGAACCACAACCACAACCACCACCACCACTCGTCCAAGAGCAGCAGGAGCTCCAAAGGAGGCCTCAGCTCGTCCCACTACTCCTCAGAGAGCGGCCAGAGGATGATGGAGCACCACGGCCACGACGGAACCAACGGCATGCTGACCTCCAACGGCCAACACACTGACTACAAAGACACTTTTGACATGCTAGACTCTTTACTAAGTGCCCAAGGAATGAACTTGTAACCCTCGGAGAGTCTGCAGTGTTGTCTAGAATAAGGTATTACCATGTTTAATAGAATTTAAAAAATGAATTTATTTGTCTTAAGTTATCTGAATTCTCCACACTGATTATCGATGGTTCTCGTTAGCTGTCAAAAATGTAAAATTATATGCATAGAGCTGTGTACTACTAGCTTGCAACAACAACAAAAAAACAAAAACAAACCACGAGAAGTTTTAAGAATGCGGCTGGAAATACGGGATTTTAAACATTCTTTTAACGCGAGCAGACATGATTTTAAACGTGCATGTTTTCGGTCACAAAAGGGAAGACATAGCTAGCGTTCGCAGCCATCGTGACAGTTTACAGACAGTTAATTTTTTTTTTTTTGTATGTTAAGACATTTTGTTCCACTGAAAATCTCAGGTCTTGAACTTTTTTGATATAAGAACGAATCTTCCTCTGTTTGGGTTTATTACCTGTATCTGTGGAGATGTATCACCTCGTCCGTTTGTTGACGAAGAGGGCAGAACTATGGTGTCTGTCTTAGGAAACATGGTCTGCTTATTTTTCAAAGAGTGCTTCAATAGTTCCAAAAAAAAAAACAATACAAATGTGAGGCAGACTCCATTTGCTGTCTATTTGCTGTCTATTGGGACTTCCAAGGCCGCACCTGAACTTAATGTGCAGACTCATTATAGAGCTACAAATGAAGTTTACGTTACATCTGCTGTGAAAGTGCATTTAAGATATATTGGCTAAAACTGCAAAAAGGCCTTGTGATTGTACCTTGTCAATCGCTATTCAGTAATATAAATGTTATTAACTATCAGAAAAATACAGATCTCTAAAATAAGACTGTGTATATAGGACTGTAGTTCAGATTTAAAACTGTTGGTTTGTTGCATCAGTCCAAACCTTCCTCCATTCAGTGTATCATGAGATCTAAAGCAGACTCTGCATTGATGAACATATCCTCGATTTGTGTATTGGGAGCCCAAATAAAGGTGTAAAAGATATTTTTACACATCACAGCGATTTTCTGTTCTTGTGTGTCTGATGTGTGGGTTTAACTTTGAAATCTTTGGTTCAATTAGTCAGAGAGGGCAAACATTTCTGTGATGTCAACATAAGAAGCTATAAGATTTTGCAGTTTTTCAGGAAGTTTCTTGCAAAAAGCTACAACTAGCAAGTTATAATTTATTTCATTATCAAAGACTTTAATATTCTCAATTAGTTCTTTGATCTCTAAAAGAAGACATCTCTAATAATGCTTCATTTTGTTCAACAGTCTACAACCCAAAAATATTCAGTTCCCTGTCATACCAAACTAAGAAAAGAACCTAATATTTACATTTGACAACCTTAAACTAGACAGTCATTTTTCATGTTTGCTTTAAATAAGAATTTTGATAAAGTAATTTTTGGTTGAATGTCTAAATGGTGGCAAGTGGAGCCTTTTTATCCACCATTTTCATTCATTTTTGAATAACTTAACTGTAAGCAGACTAGATTTTTACCAGTTTATCAGAATATTCATCTGAAAAGGCAGCACTGATATCATAACCTGTCCACTGAAATGTGTATGTAATAATTTGTCAAATACAAATCCAAAGAAAGAGTTGATCCTGAAAAAAAACATCCATCCCTGGACAGCTTTGTTTATTTCTGTGGCTTCTGTCGTCTCAGCACTGATTCTGGACCGACATCTATACGCAGTCCGCTCCCCCATCAACTCTGAACAGCCCAAGACCTCAGCTTGACATTATAAAATCAACAAATAAAAAGAACTTTGAATCGCCTTGACTGAAGTTTCACTCCCGTGTTAAAAAAAATGCAGTCCTCGGTGGAAAAGAAAAAAATCTTAAGCCCCTAATTTTGGCCTGGGAAGCACATATAGCATGCAAGAAATGAATAGAACTGCCAAATCATGCAGATGGTTTAATCCCAGCCTCATAACATTGGATTTATTCCCTATTGAATTTAAGCCCTCGCTGCGTTTGAAGATAAAACAGTCATTTGTCAAACGCCGCCAAAGAAAATTCTCATCAAAAACAGAAAAACACAATGGTCACTTCCTGCTGTCTGTCTCCTCTCACACAGCTGATTGATTAATTGATTATGTCACAGGCTACTTACTGGACAATAGTGATTACATTAAATAAGCACAATATCATCTCTCAGTGCGGGCTATGTCTAAAACAGCTGCACTGGAGCTCTAATCGTGTGCTGAGGAGATAAGTAGTTGGGTTGCTGTGCTGCTGAATTAGTAATGTTAATGGGAGTAACAAGGCATGATTGGAAATGCACGTTGAGCTACTGCATGAGCAGAATATTTGATTGTGCTTTTGGAGTTCAGGATTATTTTGTGTGTTGATGATTGCAGAAACAACGGGGTCATATTTTTCTTTCACTGGCTAAATTACCTTGAAGGGATTTTTTTTTCTCCCCTTTTTGTTCTCACAGAAGGAACGAGCAGGGAAAGATTGTTTGACAGTGAAACCTGCGATTTGGTCCCTCCAACCAACCTCAAGGGGAGGAGGAGGGGGGGGTTTGAAGGTTTAGCTTTCCACTCTCACACAATCAAGCGCTGATGGTTCATTTGTGGGTGGAACATAAATCCAGTTCCCGATAATTAACCAGCACCCTCAGAGCAGACGCAGCGTTTTCACCAAGTATTACCTTCTAATTTTAGCGTGGAAGACAATGGGGAAATTCAGCGGGAGGACGTCAGTGAAAATTCAACCATCTGGACATTCTCGCATACTGGTGGGAGGGTGATGATTTATTTTCAGCAACCTCTCGAGCTGAATAAGAGACGCCTACTGCTCGAAAATCCGCAGAGAGGAAGAGATATGAGAGAGGCTTTTGTGAGCAACAAATCCCAGAATTAAGAGCCATCTGAAAGGAAAACACCGTCCAAGGCTCTTAATTACAACTCAAAAGACTGGAACATATATAGCCGTGCACGGGCAAAGGTCCCAGACACAAATACCATTATTATCATTATGACTGTTTCAGCAGCTAAGACAGCAAATTAAAAGTTAATGGATGATTAAGTTAGACTTTAAAAAAGATGATTGGAGGGTATTTTCTCTCTAGTCATGCTCCTTTTTCCTGCTGCCAGATAAATGGACGCAAAGAGATGACAGATCTGGATGTGTTTTGTTTTGGGACAAGAGAAATATGAGCGTTGCCAGACATTTTTCACAGAATTGCAGGTTTTGAAGAAAAGTCCCTCCTCATGACATGATGTGTGTCTGATCCATAGCTGCTGTGCTGCCTCGCGTCCACTAGATGGCAGTGTTACCTTTGGCCTTTAATGCCAGCAGGGCAGTTAGGCAGCAACACAAACATCCAGCATCATTTTCTGGTTTTAGTGGATTTAAAAAAAAAAAAAAAGCAAACAAGACGCAGTGCTGAATAACCTTGAGAAAGGACGCCGCTTTTCATGCCATAAATCCAAGGTGCCTCTCAGCACACTTTGTGATCCTCAGTCACAGCCATCACACACACACAAACACACACGTGTCGGCTCGTGCCGCCACAAACTTTGGACTTGATCCATCTAATTAACAGATTCAGATAACTGTCGGACAGCGGAGGCTCAGAGGCATTCCAGGAAATGTCACGGCACTTGGTAATTTCAGCGGTGGAGTTGATCAAAAGGCCTTTGCAGAGCAGCATATGGTGCACTTACACCCATATGAGTCTTAATGCAAATGATGCCCAGGAAATTGTGCAGGAAAGTGGCATAATTATAAGCCATTGAAAGTCCATTGTCATTCCTGTCTGAGAGGTCTCTCTTGAAAAATCAGGAGCTGATGGAAACCCCTCTAAGTACCTGAGATAGAGCCGGAGGGGGAAAATGACTGGGCCTGGGCTGCCATTATGCCATGGTAGCGCAATTATATCCAGTGATTGGCAGGAGCATAAATTAGCCTCTGTCTTCATGGTGTGGTTTACTTTTTGTTTCCTGCCAGTGCTAAGGTATCCCTTTTTCACATGGTTAAAAAGGAAAAGAAAAAAAAAAAAAGGAAGGCTGAAGCGCTCTCTTTAGCCAGCTGTTCTCAGTGAAAAACAAGATATTATTTCACAGTTCTCCTCTGTAATTATTCCCTTTACTACCCCAGTTTATTTCTCCGCCCGATGCAAATGCATCCTCTTGCGGCCTGAACACCAGAGATTCATGTTTGTGGTGGGAACCGCAGAGCACCAGCTGTCCTTTAAAAAGAGACAGCTAAAAAAAAACACACATACACACACATACACGGTTGATGTGAAATGTCTTCCTCCCTACTCGTCCCCAATCATCAATAATTCACCGGCTTCGACATTTGAACTAATTATGGTGCACCAATGGCCTATTTGAGCAGGGTCCTGTCAGATGAAAGCAGCGAGGTCCTTCCTGTCAGCCGTGGAGGCAGCAGAATGAAGCGACAGCAGTGGAGGCTGAAGCCATTAAAATGAATGGAAAGCAACTCTAACAATCATACACCTCTGACACACACACACACACACACACATACACGTAAACAGAAACTGCTGCCTCAAATACACACACACACAAACATTTCCACATCGTCCTTTGCTGCCTCACACACACTCACAGATGTACCACACGGTCACAAACACACACAAATAAAGAAAAAAAAAACATGAATGCCTTCCTCACACACACACCCACACTCCTACAGACATGCATAAACATGATGTGCTACTGTAGCTCACACACACCTAAACACACACACACACAGTGACGTGCCCGCCACCTGTGTGGGTTGTTTGGCCTCCTCATCCAGACCTCTCTGGTTTTAATTAGCCTGCTGCTGAAGTGTTTTCCTTTTTATATTCTCTGAAGGGCGATGATAACGGCTACAGCCGAGATGGAGGCTCTCTGCTGGTTTGTTTCATTAGGGAGAGCATAATGACCCTGCAATCACAACAACAAGAAAATACCTACCCTAATAATTATTTTCCTCCTAATGGTTCAGTTTATACTCTATGACTTTTGTCATCGGTACGGAAACAACTGAAAGGATTACTAATGATAATAATAATAATGATAATATATATATACATATCATCATGATATGTTAAAATTTCAACTTAGTGTCAAATATGTATTAGCAAAAAATGATATACAGAGGGAATTAAACTAAAATGAACAATGACTTTAACGGTGAGGTTGCTCTTTAGCCAGGCGTCACTTAGAGGAAGAATTTGATATTTTGGGAAACCTGCTTTTTCTAACTCTCTGCAAGGAAGCAAATGCATGTAAATTCGCAACTGAATAAATCTTCAAAGAATTTCTGCAGCCCCCTCAGCTCTTTAACGTCTTTAAGCTCATTATTTTGGTTCTACAACCCACGACTTCTCTTCTGTTTCGGTTTCGTCTCACGGCTCCGGTGAACCTCATTTATGTTACTCAGCAACAAAGGGCAGAAAATTAACAAGTTGGTGAACATCGTGGAGCATTAAGCAGCTAAAGAGCCAGATATACCCCTTATGTGTTGTTGGGGACCAAATTAGAGCTAAAGGAGGGGAAAATTGGACTCTCATTCGCCAGGTCATCACAAACACAACTTCAAATGAATTCTTATATCACTAAAGAGTTAGCCTCCATTAGCCTCGCAAAGGACTCCATGCCTATGGTGCTAATCAATGACTAACTATCAGGCAACAATGTCTTATAGAGTTGGCATCTGCTAACAAAATGATGAAGTCAACAAAGACACAAAAAGAGTATTGAGAGACTGCAGTGACTTCTTGGAAATAGACAGTTTGTGCAGCTTGTTCGGAGAGCAAAGGGTTGTATTTCTACCAGAACACAGAGCAAACACAGACGTAGACCTTGTGCTTTTAATGAACTCTGATGTCTATTTGAAGTCTGTTTATATGTTGGATCTAAGACTTAGTCAAGTCCATCTTTGTGCAACTAGCCCCAGGTAGCACTGAGGTTCAGAGCAGAGAAAATAATGACAAAGCTTTCAGATATTTGAAAATGGTTGCAATGAATAAATTGTTGAGGTAAATTCCAAAGCAGACTGGCTTTGATATTTCCAACCAGAGGGTTTGAGTACAAACTGACATAAAAACATGAACAAACTGTATTTTATTCTACCTCATTAGCCTCATCTTCTGGACCTTAATTTGCCAAATTGATTGACTCGTTTGCTCATAATGACGCTTTTGTGAGGGGACTTGCCAGTGAAAATAACGTTCTACCACCAAGATGTATGAAGTTCTAGGACGTCCTGCACTTAACACGACAGAGGCTGCTATTTGGATTCATCAGGTTTCCGTGGGAGATACAGCTGGGTGTCATCGGCGTAGAGGCGAAACAAAACGTTATGGATTATGTGGCCGAGTGGGAGTATGTGGAGGAGGATGAGTTGGTTATTGAGAAAGCTGAATTGGAAAGGTAGGAGTTGAGGCTTTCCAAAGCTGGATTTGGGTCGACAGAGCATAGAAATCTGGTTTTCTGTGTTTGCAGCGGCAGGGTGAAGCAGTGGGGGTGCTGCCAAGGGTTTATTGATATTTTAAGGTGAAGCAGCACAGATGAAAATAGTGACTCTGGTTTCAGTTTTGAGATATGATAATGGTATCTTGCTTTTATAACGACTGCAGTATCATAAAATGTATTACACAATAACGACACGCACCAAAACGTAATATTTTTATACCTGCTGTGCCAGACAAGCTCAGCAGGCACTCACACTCATAACACTCTAAATATGTGTATTTGTGTCCATATATAAGATTTGTCTTTGTTCACCTATGGTGCCTTAATGTGATGTCAAGTATTACGACACTGATGTTGAGAAAGTGACGCCGAAAGACTGTTTTGCTGAAACATCTGTAATCTACTATCAAAATCCTCAACAGCAGAGGTGTGTGTGTGTGTGAGAGAGAGAGAGGGGCAGCAATTCGTGCTTTTGTGTGCGCATTTGTGGGTGTAACAAAGCTAATCCTCTGTGTGCGTCTGAGAGAAATATCCCAGCGATGCACCTGCTGCTGGGTAATTCCTCCAGCGTGTGTTCATGGCCTCTTATCATCTTCCTTTTTTTTTCCCTTTGAATCAGTGTCTCATTAATTTGACAAAAACTCCATCGCTCATGCCAGCATGTTATAGTACATAAAGCCTATTTGCCTGTGTGGACATATTTATGTTTATATTGTACAATCATATAAAGTCATTACAAACCTTTATATAAGGATACTGCATGTTTATTTATTTGCTCTGTTTATCTGAACATGTTTGATTGTTGTATTTACCGGATGTATCATCTTCATTACTCTCCATCCGCCTCCGTTCCTCTGTAGCTAAAGTTCCCCAAAGACATTATTAAAATTTCCTCTGAACTTCAGCGAATCTGTTAAAGATGCTGCGTGGTATGTCGAGAAATGTACTGCAGTCAGATATGAATGGATATGTGGATCAAATAAGAGACAGCGCTGTCTTTCTGGTGTCGCCATAGAACATTGTACACCTCTCATTAGCAAGACTAATTAAACAAGAAAATGACACGAATGAATCGCAAATGAAGATTCTGGATTTGATGCATGCTTGGAAGTGACGGAGGGATGCGAAAGCTGCAAATAAAGAAGTGATTCATGTGGGTGAGGCTGATGGAGGTTAAGTAAGGTTGTGGTGATGGAAAATAAACTACGCTTGAGGGAATATTTCAGCATTATGGGAACAATGCTTATTGTTTTTCTGCAAACTCGCCTACAATTCAAATGTCTGGTTCAATGTCTGGTTTGTTTTCTGGTCGTTTTTCATGTCGGTTGTGTTTCATTCCACGTCAGATTTTCATTTCTGTCACATTTTAGTTTCTGGTTGTCTAGTGTTTCATGTCATCTTGTGTTCAGTGAGTCTAGTTGGTTTTCTTGTTGTTGTCATGTCCTGATTATCGTTTTGAACG
>JBAJHX010000011.1:5402355-5437569 GCA_037176925.1 Amniataba percoides | reverse complement strand
TTCCTGCCATTGTGTGTTTCCCGCCTGTTTGATTGTCTGCCCCGCCCTGATTGTGTCCACCTGTTCCTTGTTACCTCATGTGTGAATATATAGTCAGTGTCTCCTGTGTCTTGTTGCCAGATCATCAAATGGCAATGCCTCATGTTTTGTGTTTCTGTTTCACGTCCATGTTTCAAGCCATGTTCCATGACCGTTAAAGATCTTGCACCGAAGTATTTTTTGAGTTTGTGTTCAAGTATATTCTTGGTTAGTTAGTTTTTGACAAGGATTTTCTTTTTGAAAGACTTTGTCATTAAACTACATAGCAAACCTTGCTCTGGAGTGCACTGTTCTGCATTTGGGTCCTGCCCTGCCTTGTGCCTGTCTGAGCTAAATCGTTACACAGTCTGGAACAACTTTTTTTTTTCCTGTGAGAAGAGCTGGTGTTTCTACTTAATTTTGGTTCAACTCAGTGTGAAACTTGACTTCTGTGTGAAAATGGAGGAAGTCAAAAGTTTCTGCTAATCTGATAAATGGTGACCAGTAAACACAGACATCTAGTTCTATTAGGAAATAATGAAAACCATCAGGAGAGACCCCTTAAACGCTCCAGACTATATCTCATCATTTCTCTCTAGTTAAAATGCCGGCTGGAACAACATGTTAAATTACTCAGAAGCCAACATCTGAACTGTCTCAATAGGATTTATATCCTTTGGTGACCTCTTGGAGACTTTTGTACCTCTGCTAACAGTGTTGCCTGTTCGCTGTTACACCTGATATGAATCTAGGACATCAAGTGTTCAAAACTACCTAAAAAAAAAAGTTGAATTATCCGATGGTGTGGAGTTATATAAACACTGGCACGGTGTTGTTTCAATTTTTACACTCTCGGGATTAACGCTGACGCTTCTGCCATGTGTTAAATCGTCCAACTCTCTGAAAAGCCCTCGCTTCTCCAGGTATATCTGAACACCTCGCTCCTTTCATCACGGCTGGCAAACCTGCCCGCTATCACATAATTAAATAAGATTTATATCATCACATAGAATAATTCTGTGTGGGCTGATGGTGAATGTCGCTATAGCCAACTTTCCCCCCTTTTTGCACCAGCCCACTCTCGCAGTAATTGAGAAACTGGCATAACTGAATATACAAAAAATGTGGTGTGGGTGTGAAGATGTCCACGGTTGAGTGGCCAAATGCAACCCACTCAAACAGCCAATTGTGAAAGTACTTATCAATAAATTTCAATGGATATTTGTGACACTGGCGTAATTGGTTTTGTATGAAGTCAGATTTACATATATGATGAAAGATTGATGACAGATTGGTCGCATTCTGCTTTTTTTCATTTTCATTGCCTTGTATTTTTAGCACTTAACATCGAGTGAAATCATTTTCTCACTCAATTGAGTTTGACCTTCATATTTTCTGTATACTGTTTGCCACAATACAGTCATGATATCAAGACTATCTAGAGAGGAGACACGTACTTTGTGGCCGCAGTAATAACAGCTTTTTCGCAGTAATTAACGGCTCTTCAGTGTATTAATAGGCTGGGCTCGTTGCTCGTGGTTCTGCATGAGGGAGGGAAGGCCTCAAAATAAGTTACATCACAGCTTTAAACAGCCTTGGCTGAAAACGCACATTTACATACACCAATATAACTGCAGAATGTGAATAATTGTGCTCGCTGCTCAGAAAAGGTGTCTCCTTTCTCTCGGATTTGATTGGACTAATTTCCCAACTATAAGGAACTTGAAAATCTCCACCAACGCTCAACACCTCTCCAACTTACACCCTTTCAAAAAGAAGTCACTCCTAACACTTCAGGCTCAAGCTGAACTCGTTTCTTGACCTCCACAAAGTTATCCCAAACTTTTGGAATCCAATCTGTATTTGGTTTTTTTTTGCTAGTTTTATAATTAGGTGGCTACAAGGTGATAATCATCTAATGGCAGAAATCCCAGATCTGGATCGCTACCAAAGGCGAATCAATTGTTGCCGAGTCCAAAGCCAATCTGTCCACCAATATCCGCTGAAAGCATTTCACACGGGTTTGAGATGAAAACACAATCTTTCAGCGTGGATATGAAAACTAATCTTCCTGTTGAAATATACTATTAAAGCTGCAAACCTGTAGCTTTGACACGCACGATGATTTGCAACATGTGCAAGGAGGGCGAGCCGTTTTTCAGCCGCTGGCAGGAGTGCAGGGCCGAGGTTCCCTTCTGGCATCCATAAAGCATTACACCGAGTCTAATATGAAATGCAAAGAGGCTGAGAACAGAAACAGTAAGTAAGTTATCAGGAGGGAGGAGGTTTTTTTAAGAGTTCACATGCCCGGAATTCACAAAATGTTTGACTAGGAACTAAAAAAAAAAAAAAGACTGCTTTAGTAGATCCAATCATGTTTTGCCAGCTGGAAACAGACGGCGGCGCGGCGGACAGGCTGTTGATGTTTCTCCGCCATGACTGAAAAGTGCCTCGACTTATTTGTCCAGATTCGCCGTCACATGATCTTGTTGACCGCCAACCTGAAGGAACCCGGGCTGCGCACACGATGAAGACGTTTTGGCAGATTCCTTCGCCGACTCCGTAACCCCTGCATTGATGTGTGACAAGATACCCGCCGCTGTTCAGTCGCTCATGCCGCGAGTTCAAGGCATTATGGGATGTTGTACCGACGGGAGCAGAGGGCTGATGGAAGACAGTCGCAATCGTCCTCTTCTCATTAGATGCAGGGCTGTCTGTGCTCATTAGGCCGGCGGCAGCGCAGTGGGGATTTATTCTCCTGAGGTGACCAAAGGTGCTTACACAGACCTTCCAAGTCTCAGTAATGATGCCCCAGACCTGTCACTCTTGTCACAAGACTGACATGACCTTTTTCTGGCTCATGTGCTGAAAAAAAAAAAAAATCCTAATTTCAGAGGATGAGGCAAGAGTCCTATTTTGTCCCCCAAATTTGTAAATCTGCCCAGTTTTGCATCAGCGAGCGCTGTGAAACTTTCAAAGCTGTTGATTCACTTTTCACAAAAGTCAACAAAGGCTGTTTCCTGCGAATATATCGCCGATTTAAGTGATTGCAATTCAGGTTTTAATCTAAGCACAAAAGCCAGACCTTGCCATTAAGACCTATGAAAGACAGCCATGCTGAGCAGCGACAGAGCGGCTGAATAGACGTCTGGAAGCAATCTATGAAAGATGGCTGATCAATGGCCGCAAAATGAAATGGGAGATGAAAAGATGTCTTTTAAGGCTCATGAAAAGAGAACTTGTCGGAGGGCGTTTTGTTCAGCTTTCCATTTTTAACCTCAATCATCTGAACACAGCATACATGAAAGGGGAAAACGGTAACGCCGGAGCCTGCTGTGGCTTTCTTCTTCTGATGTCAAGTGCCATCAGGACTCTCCCATGTAAGATTTTAATGTATGCACGGCATGTTTGTTGATACTGCATACAGTTTTTGTTGTCTTTGGCTTTGGGTTTCATGCATTCAGGAGAGTTTTTCCCACTGGAAGGTCAACAGTTTTTTGTTTGTGCACAGATTAATATGCTGACACAGCCTTCTGTAAGGCACGAAGGAGAAAATCTTAATGATAATAGAATATAGATGAGATTACATCAGTCCTAAATTGCATTAGGTACAGATGCCTTGTAAAACGATGTGGTCACATCCAGTCCTCACAGGGGCCTTTTCCAAACAAAGCCTGATTGTAATGGGCCACATGAAGCGCCAATTTTGCCCCACACGAGCTCCGACATACAAATGAGAGCGAGCTACTGCAAAGACATACATTAATCCTAGCCAGATTGGGGACTGTATGAATTATGCTAAGAACCTTATCTGTTATTTCCCCTGATCTCCTGCTGGGTGAATTGATTGCGTTTTTGGTCTTAATCCGCAGCATGCCATGCATCTTGGGAGACAACCAGGGAGCCATCTTGAATAAATAGAATTTGGACTTGACAAAAGCCACCTCCAGCTGAGCAATGAGAAAGCATCCTTTTACCGCGGCACGTCCCCTGCTACGCCGAGTGACATTAGGAAATAGCCAGCCATGGTTTACATGGAATTGTTGCATTGATTTTCTGTTACTCGCTTCAGCTGCAGTTTCTCTTGGAATATCATTTGCGCGCATGACAGTCATCTGGATGGATAAGCCTGTTTTGGAAAACTCCTTCTGTTGCAGCGGTCCTCCAGAAACATCTCTGAGAGGCTGTTTTAATGAGATTAATTAGATCGCTTATGAGTGATGGTCCTCCACCAATTACCTGGGCCATAATACCGTTTTCCTCCACCCAGGGCGTTGTGCTCTGCCGAGCGGTGCCAGCCCTCCGCGAGCGCGAGGCTGCAGCAGGAAATGATTAATCATCTCATCACCATCCCAAGAGATAATATGACAATAAAGACAAAAGCCTCTCATCGGCTGTGGCTGTTTAAAGCCAAGAATTGCTTCCTAAACGCCGACTCCGGAGTTCAATTAGACGAAACGGGTGCAGCCTTTTAGAATACAGGCTCGCTGGATGTTGTAACAGAAACGCTGCAGAGATCTGACTCGAGGTCTATTCCTTTTCTATAATGAGCTTCTCCAGTTCACGTTCCACCAAATGACAGAATATCAGAGGTGCTTTGGCAAGACGGGGACGGTGCCGCTCCTGTTTCTCATTCCTGAAGGAGAGCAGTGGGGTACGGCCTCCCTCGTGTCTATTTCCTTTTCCGTGCTGAAGGGCAGGGAGGGTCACACACACAGAGGGATCACAGCGGAGAGTGTGGCAGCCAGGAATCAAACCACAGCAGGATTCAGCCACGGATTGGAGAGCCGGCGGCTGCACGCAGCGCGCCGTGCAGGCTTTTATTGGCCCTTCTCCATCACACCTGTCACACAAGATTGGGTTTGTAGAAGCGCTTCCTTCAGCTGAAAAGGCCAAAGTAGATTATGGGGGCAGGCGAGGTTGAAATGGAATAACCGATGGAATGGCGCCAAATATAACGCCTTGCTGTCTGAATGCAAATCATGATTGAATTATGAATGATTTGTATAGTTTACCGTCAAGTTTGGCCTGGTTGGAGAGGCGCTTTTCAAACACTTTCATGTCACAGACCCCTAAAAAGACACATTTTGTCACCACATCCTGTGGGGAGATAATATTGAAAATGAAACCTACAATTACAATAATCATTCTCATGCATAATGTAATGTCTGTAATTAGAGAAATTCCTATGGAATTGAGTTAAAAGGATACTAATCTATTTCTCAATTTGCCATGGACCCCCAGGAGCCACGTAGAGGGCCCCTGGAGGTCCTCTGACCTACATTAAGAAACACTGGTGCAACCCTAACGCTGGAGGAAATGCATTGTTCTTTCTCCTCCTGATGTTTGCGATACCATGTGCTAATCTCTCTGTGCTGTCTACCATGTACCATTATACCTAACCTGTTACAAATATATACTTTCATTTCAAGAAAAAGGCTGAATAATTTCTCAAAGAACTGCACTTTTTAGCAAATGTCACGGTGTAATAGAGAACAAAGACACAGATGCATAAGACATATCAGGCTTTGGATTTATTTGTCAGTAAATTGTTTGGTCCTCTATGGGATTTGATGACATTATAACAAATAGAGAACATCACAGAAAATATCCTTTAAAGTCCAGGAGGTTTCTGTTGTATTAATCTGTCATAAACTTCGATATTCCAGGTTCAGAGCTGCAACGCTTTTGCACTGCACTTCTTCTTCTTCTTCTTTTGACTCCATTTGCTTGGATTATCTTCAGATGGCGCCATTTTTCTTTCCGCTTCCTATTGTCTCTCCTCCTTGTCACTATACTGTGATTTTCTAACTATGTCATTATTTCCGCTGGATATTTGCCCAGCTAATTCGGGCCATGTGACGTTCGGGGGTACGCCGTGTTGCTATGTAACCTGTTGAAACGTCTCTGCGGCAGTGGCACCGAGGCAAAGATGTTGATTGCGCTTGATGGAAGGAGTGAGTTGGGTTTTTGCTCTGATGCTGACTTTAAAAAAAATAGAAAAAGAGAAAGAAAGGAAGGGAAGGAGAGGGGGGTGTTAGACAGAGAGCAAACAGGCGAACCAAGGCGGCCGCCCGTCGCTGTTTGAGTCCATCTTTATTACTGTCATCACCTGCGGAGGTAATGTTTTTCCTCTGGGCTGATAGGTTGTCCAACGCAAACAGTGTCACGCGGCTGCAGCGCTGCTCTTTACCCAGCAGACCCTCTGGGAAGAACATGAGACGTCTTCATCTGGGCGCTGCCTCATTATGGCTCCGTCTGACAAACACACACACACTCGGATCGCTTTCCTCCCTCTTCCAATATACACTTCTCCTTTGCCAAACACACGCGATTTATTTGTGCAACGTGCGGAGACACACTCGGCTGCACTTTCCCGCTGCTTTCCTTCCTCGCTCGCCCCGCGCACACACTTGCACGTGCACCTTTTGGGTGTAATAAAACAGCAGATCAGAGTCATTGGCTGCTGACAGGGACTGACACTGAAACCTGCTGTTGTTGGAAGGCTGCCTGGGAGATGTTCATTACTCACAAAGCTTGTCGGTTTGGACAGGAGAGGAACAACGGTCTTATTAAGTGGAGACCTGGAGCAGCCGTAGGGGAAATACACACACACCCACGCGCACCCACATGGGCTCCGAGAAAGTTTGAAGCCGCGGCTTCGACCGAGCGCTCTGATAGGCCGGGAGAAGTTGGGGCTGCCAGAAAAATGTAAAACTTTCCGGCGACGGTGGAATTTGCTGAGTTCGGAGTTTGACGCGACTGACAGACAGACAAATCGTGACATGACGACATATGCGGAGCCGCGGCACCGAGAGGGGAAGTCAAATTCTGCTGCAGAGGAATGTGACGGCCTCATTTTCACAGGAGCCTGCTGGTATTGATTGGAGTTTCTGATGTCTGTCTGGCTCATTGTATAACTCTCACAAGAAGAGATTCAATATTCCCGACATTGCTGAACCTGAAGCCTTGTTGCCATAGTAACTCGGCTCTCCATCTCTCTAAACATAGCCCTCCTGACTGACTTAAGCCCTGTTCAGATCATCAAGCACAGCTGAAGAGGAGGTAGATGCGTGGACATGGACAATAATGTTCCTGACTTGAGGCGATGAAATGATTTGCTAGCTTGTCAGAACAACCAACGTCTTGGTGTATTTACAGTCCAAACGGCGGCGAAAGCTCCAGCAGAGCAGAAGAAGGCAACATGAAACAAGATGAAAATAGTTTTTATTTCACCAGGGAGTGTTCATCTATCTTCCCCCCCAAAAAAAGAAAAAAGATTTACAACGCACTTGTTGAGGGCGCCAATGAGGACACTTGGTTGCGCTTTTTGGACGCTGAGTTTTAATCGCAGAGCCCCCAATTCATCTCTCACCTGCAATTTTTCACCAAGTTAGCAAAAATCTTAAAATAGCAGCATCTCTCTAAACAACCTGCTCCATTTCAGCCTCGAGCAAAAGGGGGCCGTCATAAATCAAAACTACCGCACTTGTGACGGTTCGGGGACGAGAGGCTGAATTTGCATTTGACGCAGTCGTCACTGTTTTTTTTTTTTTTTTTTTTTTTTAGGTAAATCTTCACAGCAGAGCCCAGCAGGACACTGGTGAAAGAGGAGATATTTAGAGGATTCATTTACCGTCTATCTTGATGTGATCAATAAATGGCTTTTCTGATATTTAAATGTGAGCTTTGACATTGAAGAATCATGATTTATCCTCCTCCGTGCTGTTAGATATCACACAAACATCTGATTCAGAAGAATGTTTACACCTCAGTAAACCTTCCTTTCATTTCCTGATGAAGAACCTGCTGATGTCTGACGCAACCTTGGAGGCTGCAGCACTCTTCCTCATCTGGCTCCGTTCTTTGGCTTGATGAGCCGTCCTCTGTGGAGAAAAATAGAACATGATGTAAGAGTTAAATCTGCAGTCTGAAGGGAAAAAAAAAGTGAGATCAATATATTGAGCATCTCTAGATTAAAGTGTCTGAGCGGTGGCATAAACAGCGAGAGGATCCCCTTATCAGAACATGCAGTTCCTCACATCAGTTTATATACGTCAACAGATGGAGCGCTTCCTTCCAAAATGACACCCACTCTGACAAAAATGCTTTCTGGCGTGAAAGTTAAGCACATTTTAGGTTACAATGAGAGCTCCATTTTATTTTCCAAACCTCTGCTCTCAAATCAGTTCGCTTTTTAAGGAGCGAATTGTCTGCGATTATGAAATATTGACTGCAGAAGAAGGAAGAAAATGTTCCCAAGGCAGATATACAGCCTGCTGCGACAAATGCTATATATCAATATGTCATGTGATGTTATTACAGGCAATATATAGCTTTGTGAGGGATGGTGTGACTTTTGATCAATGTGTTTGACCATGTATCACATTACTGCCACCACGTGTGATCCTCAACATGAGTGATGGGACTTTCTTTTTATGTGGGGATAAAGGAGAGGTCCATCCGCAGCGCGCCTTAAATGTTGGACAAATTGCTTTTGCCCCTTAAGCCCTTCGGCTCTAAAAAGCCGGCTCTGCGGTTGTTGCGGGTGCAGCGGTGCGGTGAGTGTGCGCGTACGGCTTTGTGGCAGACGGTGCAGAGCGTCTGCAGGTTGTCCAGAGAGCACTGTCCTCCTCCGCTGTAGACCGGCCGGATGTGGTCCACCTGCCAGAAATCTCCTTCCACCGGAGCGCGGATCATCTCATTTAGCTGGAAACACACACACACACACACAGAATGAAACAGTGCGCATCGCAGCACACTCACTACCCTTGGATGTTTTCTCATACGGCTCTAAATTGCCAAAAAACAAGCCGTGATTGCGGCGGCCTCCCGAACCATCCATCTACGCTCAAGTTCATTTTTGCTGAACTGATGTGATGTCTTAGTAAAGCTCAGCCTTTCTCTGAGAACTAAAGTGACCTCAATTGCTATTTTACAGCACAGACACACACATAATCTTGTGCAACAACAAAAAAAAAAAAACCTTGGTATTAAACAAATCTCTGCACCGCAGGGGCACTTCTGCAATGCGCCTTACAATAAAAGAAGACAAAAACAAATAAGTCTGAAGGGGCACACATGAATGCAAGGCACATAAATGGCAGAAATCTGCAAGAGGAAATAATGAAAGAAAAGTGCAGAAAAGAAACCTGATAACAGGTTTACAGTGCTGAGATGAATGTAAACCTGCCTGATAACACTCCAACCAAATCAATAATTGTGAAATTTGACCAGCTGTTATCAATCACACTCAGAGGCTTCAGGTTCAGCTACATAAAGCAGCAAAGTGTTTGTGGCCACCATAACATGCAGCTGGAGGGAAACTCAATCAGTGAGTACAGAAGTCTGCCTGACCAGGAAGCAGAAATTAGGTTAAATACACCACAGGGAATATATCGAGCTACACACTCCTCAATGCCATTCTCGTGTTTTTAAGCTGTTTGTAAGAATGATTAATATTGTTATACTATTGTGTAATAACTGCTATTTTCAAACTGAACAAAAAACAAGCTTTGTGGTGACGTTTTTTTCAGATCATGAGTGGATGTAAAAGCTGTCTGAGTCAAGAAAGGAGCATTAAATGCTTCTGTGGTTTTCACTGGATAGTCATGACAGTCAGATGCCATTATGAACTTTCTCTGATCTGAGATAGTGCATCACAAAGGATGCCACTGCAGATCTCAATGTTTATCAGCCATTATTGCAGATTGAAAAATGCTAAATATGAATATTAATTGTTGCGGAAGAAAATCCTGTTTTCAGCATCGACGCGGCCCATAAAACAAACTCTGAGACAAGACAACAGTCGCTCACGGCTACTTACTATTTAACTAGATCACTTGGTAGGCAGCATCAGGAGTGACCAACAAAGATGGTGAGCTTCAAGTATGTGCACAGTATAATATATATATGTTCTGACACTGGGAAAACATGAGCACGCTAACAGGCCAAGGCCAGGTCTTTACATTGTTGGGAGGACTGTAAACATCAACATTTCTGAAGAGCATTTCACTGATACATTACAATTACTACTGGAGTGTTTTTTGTAGAAAAACTGCAAACTCTGCCAAAGATGATTTGTTACTGTTTAGATTACTTACAGGAGGGGTCAAATATTGAGTTTTCAACAAAAAATAAAACCAAAAAAAAATATTAGTGATGGATCTATTTATTATACAGCCTAAAAAAGATACTAGCATGGTTAGAAACTCTTATTTTCATAATTTGTCAGTTCAGAGAGCAACTCATAATCACGTCTCTTTTTAATAACATAGGTTGAGATTTAGAAAAAATAAAAAAAGAGACCTGGAGGAAACAAGATGGCCCCGATGTGGGTCTGAACAAAATGTTTTCTTTCATTCCGGAAGACGGCAAAGAGGGGCATGGAAAAAAAGGAATACAGAGAGTACAGAAGAAAGGATACAGAGCAAGCAAGTGGAAAAGCAAAAGATGATTGAGAGAATTAGAAACAGAGAAAAAGAGAAGCCTGATGGGAAGAGTTCAGGGCAAAAAATCCATTTTCCTGCTTTGAGTGCTACTCTGCCGACATTAAGGCAGCGAGCTGGAATTGATCCCAACAGAGTTAAAGAACAGGCCTGCTCATGGGGGCAGAGTTCACACTCACACACACACACAAACACATACACACACACTCCAGTCAATTGAACCTGCGTTTTTTGCCAAAACCGTGCACCTTGCTCCACCAGACTCTTTTACTACACACACCCAAATTCTGCTCACCGGGACCGAAACTCCCCTCACACACTCACCAAAATACCAATACTGCACACACTCGGACACACCTAAAGAGACCCCAAGGTACACATAAAGACCTCTATACACATGTACACGCACACACACACCAGAACCCCCAGAATGAACCAAAGAATGAGCCTATAATCTCGAGGCTCCTCCACCGCTGCGCAGTCTTATCATGTGGCTGAGTTTGTTTCCTCTAAAGCTCGGCGCATCGATCGGTGCTGATGCTGCTGCCGGCGGTACTGGGAAGGGGAGTGTGTGTGTGTGTAAAGTGAGGAGGAGGAGGAGGGGGGGGGCTGGCTTTGCAGGATAACAGCCAACCAAATCAAACAGGCTTACTGGTCGAGGCCTGGCACTGGGAAAAAAAATCAATGGGCCCAGCAATCCATTTACTGGGAGCTGGACCCCTGGAGTGCAGATCAACCTGTGTGTGTGTGTGTGTGTGTGCATGTGCGTGGGTGGGTGGGATGGAGAGCACAGGGGGCTTTTTATTTTTGCACTTACACAAACACACAGACAAAAATGGCTTTTCTTGTCAGTTATTCAGCTCGCACGAGGAGACTGATGATAGGACGGTGTGTATATTGCAGCGTTTTTAATACAGTAGTTGATCACCTCGAGTAGGATGAAGGTGCAACTTCATCTCATCTGAACTCCGCCTAAGTCTCTCAAGACAAGTGCCATCAGTCTGATCTGTACCTTGTGTTTAGAGGGATTTTTTGTGGCTGAAATATTTGAAAAAAGAAGCCTGATCTGGTGTCTGACCTGTTTGAGTGACAGCTGGGCCAGCCAAGTGTTCTCCAGCATGTCCTTGCGGCGGGAGGGCGGGGCGTCGCGGACCTTCAGGAACAGGTCGTGGGCGTGGAGGCCACAGTGCTGACAGATGCCCTGCTCCACCTCCAGCACCCGCGAGCGCATGTACGACTGGCTGGAGCGCAACTGGAACTCCTCCTGGCACCTTCGGGGCGAGGAGACAGAAATTAATCTAGGCTGGGATCTGCACGTTTTTGCTGTTCCAACGAGTGCAGCAGAATTTTTTTTAAGCTTTTCCCTTTTAGAAGTCGTCTTTGGTTGTGCTGAATGGAGCGCAGACATAATTTGCAGGAGATGTTTTTTGGTAACATTCAGGTATTTCAGGGTGAAGTATCTCACCTTGGCTGAATGACCTAAATTTGGGCCTTGAAAACCACTTGAGGAAATTGAATTTCTACCTTTAATGGGTAGTGAGACTAAAGGGATGCACAGACACAATACAAAAATATTTTTTCACTTGAGAGACGGCGTATTCAGACTAATGTGAGAGAAGCGAAGAAGGGGTGCAGAATCTCGCTGAGGGACAGCAAAACACATTTTTACATTTTCCAGTAAAAATATTATTCATAGCATTTAAATACAGCAATTATGAACTGATTGTGAAAAAATATGACAGGAGAAAAATGGAATTTAGGAGCAGCAATCTATTGTGGTCATCAGCGTTTGGTTCTCTTTCAACAAAGCAAAATCAGTAAAGCAACAAGGTGAAGTCAACACTATCCTGTTGTAGTTTTTCACACAAAAATCTTACAGCTCTGACTATAATTGAATTTTTAGGTGCCAGATGGGTGGGCTTTGGCACGGAAGACAATCACTACTGCAAAGTTTAAGCAATCGCAGACACATAAAACTTAATTTAATATGCTTTTCTCTGATTGACATGTCGGTAAAGACTGCCTGGATTGTCCCTCTGCAGTAAACCCCACCCGTCTGGTGCTCCAAGCAGGGAATGCTAAGATTTACATGCATCTGCCATTTCTCTGCTCCTCACTGTTTATCAGTGGCAGAGGAAGTATTTAGATCCCACACTTAAGTACCAATACTAATACTGTACACTGTAAAAATAGTCTCTTCCAAACAAAAGTCCTGGCTTGAAAGTGATACTGAAACAAGCATATTTGAGTATAACAAGGAAAATTTACTTAAAGACAAGATTTTACCGTTGTGGTTGAACTAATGAATTATTTACTAATTGTTTGGATTGTAAAAAAGAAATCTGAAAAAAAAAAATTGTGAAAAATGCCATTATAATTACCCAGAGCTCAGTGTGACGATGTCTTATTTTTATCCTACCACGAGCCCTGAAAATTGTTCTGAATAAATTAAAATGAATCAATGGAAAAGCAGCAAATCGTCACATTTCTGAAGCTGGAACCATGAAATGTTTTTGCATGAAAGGTGAATAAAATCATTATCAATATAGCTGATTATCTGATTTAGCTAATTAATCTCACACACCTCACTTTAGAAGATGCACGTGTGTTGCAAAAATCTCGACTTGTAAAGTAACTAGTGACTAAAAGCTGTAACAAGAAATGTAGTGGAGGAAGGGAGCACATTAGGAAATGTACAATAAGTATTTATTTTTATTTCATTATTTTATTTTTTTTATTCTCCACATTTGCATTAAGATCCTGACTGTGGTAATTCATGTGTGTCTGAAACTGAAGCTGTCGATGTCTGGTTTGTTTTCTGGTCTTTTTTTCATGTTGTTATGTCTTGTCAGGTCCCTTTACTTTCTGCCATTGTGTGTTTCCCGCCTGTGTGATTGTCTGCCCCGCCCTGATTGTGTTCACCTGTTCCCTGTTACCTCATGTGACTATATAAGTCAGAGTCTCCTGTGTCTTGTTGTCAGATTGTCTTGTGGCTTCATGGTTCACGTCATGGTCATGTATGATCTAGTCCCCCATGAGCCAGTTTTTGAGTTTGTGTTTGAGTTTGTGTTGTTTTGTATAGGTTTGGTTTTAAAATTGGGGATCTTGTTTGTTGGGTTTTTTTGGGTCTTCTTCATTAACATAACAAAAAAAAATCACGCTGGGTTTCGGTGGTCTGCGTTTGGGTCAACCTGCCAGTTTAAGCTGCGTGTATGAAGCTTCCTAAAATGTGTTTGGCGTCACTCTGTACCTGTGGCTGCAGAAGCGAGTGTCCCACGCCCCGCCGGTGGTAGAGCAGGCCTGCTGGCAGGACAGACACAGAGGGACTCCCTCGCTGTCCACTGCCTGCAGGTAGCCGGGCTCCGACGTTTGCTGCCCCTCCTCTCCTGTCTTACTGGAGTCCTTGTCCTGCCTGCAGAGACACAGACAGGGGAAGAAATGTATTATATGTGCTCTGGAGTGAACAGTTCACTTTGTCTTCTGCTCAGCCTTACAGTCACACTTATTTTAATATGATAACTTCAGATCAAAGATTGTTTTACGGACCGTGGTGTGTCAGTATTGTTACTTCACCCAATATCTCACAAGATGATTAAAACATAAGTCACCCAGCTTGAAGACAGACACCATGTATTCTCAAAGGTAAACGAGGACGTGTTTGCATGTGAGATGTGATGTGGGAGTTTAAGTTGAAGCACTCCAAGCCGTTGAAGTGTCAGTTGAAGCTGAAGCGTTGAAAGGGTTTGAAGTGTCTATTGAATTACATGCAATTATACCGCATAAAATGACAGAATATGTTAAAGCACTCTGCTGATTTCACACATGAGGTTTTGTCTACACATCACTGTCACTACGTATGAACAGTTTAGTGTCCTCTGTGGTTCTGCGGGGAACCCAGATGATGTTATGAGCTCTAACTTGCGTTTGGTGTTGCACTCCAAACAACAACACCTGCAACTGGAGGCATTTAACAGGAAGGGACGGTCTGACAAGAGACACTTTTGGGCTTCATGATGGCAAATGTAAGCTCCACTGGCTGTGAATTCACACAGTGCACTAGAGCAGCTGCAGCTTTAATTTTGACCACTACTTTAAATTTCTCTCTCACAACGTGTACCTCTCTAAATTCTCAAATAATAGTCAGTATTCAAATAATGGCCAAATGTCAAATAAAAGCTGGGGCGTGGCCTGCACAGTAGGCAGCTTGTAATAATAAATGTCAGGTAAAAGCATCGGTGGGAGGGGGTGAAATGACTTTTGCTATTACTATATATTGTCTTCAGTGACTCTGTAGGAGCTTTCAAAAGTCAGAGAAAATTATGGATGTCGTGCTGGAGTACCCCTTTGAAAAGACAAATTCAGAGTAGGAGAGTGTCGAGCACGACTCGGATTTTGATAGAAACAGTGTGGAAGAGGTGAGAAAATGAAAACAGAAGCATACATCATGTTAAAATGTGATAAAATGCAGCCGGTGATACTAAAATAAACGTATTCCATCGACGTATGCAATCTACCCTCCACATCTTTTTCACTCAGGCAGCACGGCTGATGCAGCTTTTTAGCCCTTTGTGCAAAACGTCAAAGAGAAGTTACCTTGACCAACGTGACAGACATCAATCTGTAAGCCAACAGCCACATTCAATGTAGAGCTCACTTCTTTCAACACGAGCAGAACAGCAAACTCAATGCAATATCCTGTATATTCACCCAATAAAAAAAAAAACAGCCCCACTTGCTTTGTGTGCTGCAGATGCAGAGTTGATGGACATACGGCTGGTGTGTGTGTGTGCAAAATGTGTACATGCTGTGTGTACATACATGATGGTGATGTTTCAGCGGAGCATTTCAAGGATGTGTGTGTGTGCGTGCCCGTCCTTTTGGCAGAGGACAGCTAGTTTTGGGCAGTTGCCATGTTGTCCCAGCAGGGTGCTAGAGCCACGTTGGAGGGGACAGATGGACTAAATTCTCTTTCCCCATGGTTTACAATTCAGACAGACAGAGAGAGGAACAAAGAGCCAGAGAGACAGAGCGCTACAGAGAGATTTAATCATTGAAATGGAGAAGAAAAAACTCTCTAAAAAAGGAACCTTGCTGCTTCAAAGTTAAGAAGAAACCAAAACTGGAAGTACCAAGAGACAAATGCCGTGCCAGCAACATCTAGTGGGTGAAAGAGACAGAAATAGACTTTTTACTGGTGTGTCCAAACTGAATGTGGTTAAAACATGGCACTTTGGAGAAAAAACGTAACCCAGAAAGACATAGTTTGTTAGTAACAGCAAATATTCAGTGTATTAGGCAGTAACACACAAATCAAAAACATATTAAAGAGCGTGTTTATGCAATAACATCATTAACATGATATAAGATTAATTATGATATGAGCCTTACATTAGCTAAGCAGTAATTTAAATTCATATATGCACAAAGCGAGTGAGCGTGTTGGCAGCTCTACATCGCAGCATGAGCAAGTCATACTTCAAACCCCAGAAATCACGCAACATGCCTTCAGCAAACCACACACAGCCTGCTAATGTTTACCAAGGCGCATCTCTGATGCTTTCTACCAAAGGAGACCAAAGGCACGAGAGAGGAGAAAGATCTGATGCTGGTGGGTCCAGCTGTCAATCCGCCGAGTGTTTGCCCACCGCTAATCAGGAGGCGGATCCTAGTTTGTGCGTTTTAATTTGTCGCCTCCTGCGGACATCGAGGCGTCTGCACAGGACGGTTTTCATTTGAGAAAACTGTGATATTAAAGCAACACACCTGTGATTCATGCCACGTGCCAGAATTGCTGTTTTATCACACTACTTATTTTTCTTTAACACTTTTACATCCCCAACTGAAATGTGTCCATTTCAATTTCAATTATTTTCAATTACTATAGTTTATTTGATAAATACTGTTTTTAAAAAACTATACCTTGTGTGATTACCAAATCATTTCTTCCATATTATTAGTGTGTTACATAGACAGCGCCGTTTTAGCTTTTTCTCAAAGTGGTTTTCCTTCAGTGCCGTTTTCAAGCTGCATGGTGTATAAAAGCACCTTTAAGACTTCATGGACGACCACAGGCATTTTGCATGTAACACCAGTTGCTGTGTACATGTGAAAAAGAGTGTGTTTTTGCTGCAGGTTTCCATAGTGATATTCCCCCCTGGGGTGAACTGGCCGTTGCATCTCACCCGGTAGATTGTATTATGGTCTATATTTACTGTACTAACACACTCAGCGGGCCTTTGTGCCTCTCCCACAAGGCAAATACAGATCTCCATGGAGACGGCTATGGGAAGGAAAATGAAAATACGCCGAATCCCAAAGAGGAAGCCACGTGATGAAGCAAACCACCTTTGTTTATAGCCTTATCTTTAAAAACCACAAACAAGATTGGACATGAACTCCATGAACTGCGAAACATAATACTGTTGGTGATGATTAAAACAAGTACTCAGATGCAGTACATGGCAAACAGGTAGCTATACTCATCTGTCATGCAGACTTTGAAGATATTATTGAAGATTTGAGGACAACTTGGCGTCTCGAGCCTTAAACATCCACCCACACATGTCCCTTTAACCCACCTTTCTGAGGCAGGCGGTGTTAGTGAAGCGGCAGACCTCCTCCTTGCGAAGAACTTCTCCTTGGCAACCATTCGGACGCTGCCTCCCTCCTGCTGGGCCTTGCTGAGGGAGGCCTGGGCCACCTCGTCTTTGCTGAGGTACCTGTGAAAACAGGATAAACCTGGCTGTGAAGGAATGGAAGATTTGTCGATGTTATGTAACCTGAGAGCTTGATGAAGAGGGCTGATTCACACGTGGAGCACGGGGGAGCGGTACAAGGAGATCTCTCTGGACAGCATTAGTAGCTGGTAAGATGAGGAACCTGTAATCCTAGTCATCTGGCCGGGACTGCGGTAATCCTGGGACTCACCCACATAAATGCAAAGCACACCATCATGCACAGAGGTGGCAAAAAAAAAACCTCAACAAACTGCCAGATGTGCGTTTCTGTTTTTCTCAGCACCAAACTGTGCTTAAATGCGCAAATTCTTACTTTCATTGCTTCTTTCTGATTCTATTTGTGTGCTTGTATTCTGTTTGTCCTCTTCCCCTGCTGAATCCCATTACTGTTGCTGCTGCAGCAATCTAATTTCCCCACAGGGATCGTCAATCATCTGATTTAATCCATCTACCCCGCCACTGGCTTTTATGGCTCTTGTAATACAGATGCTAGGTGTGCAAGACGAAAATTGCATGAAACAGTACATGTCAATCTGGACAGGATTAAAATGACCCCGGGATGTCAGAGTTGACATGAAATACAAGAGAGGAGGAGTTGGGGACAAAAAAAAAGTCACTGACTTGTTTGTTGTAGGTGGACTGATGTTGTCTTGAGAAAAGTGACCGATGACTGAGCGTCCCCAGGTAACATTAAGGATATTGACAGAGGGAAGATCCAACACTCTAATGGTCCCATTGAGCGTTTATCCTTCCTCCATCCTCCTCTACAGGGAGGTCAGAAGTCAGACTAAACACCAGTCCTGCAGCTGGTTCTACATCACTAACAAACTGCAAACCAATGTAACAATTTCTTTACTTACAAACTACGCGTAATTTGGCGCTTGGACAAGGTAACATGCATGTAGGCAGCTTTGAGCAGCAGGCAGTTGACTCGGCTGATAAAGCCGCTCGATAATTCTTATGTAGATCAATAAATAATGTTGTATTTTTATAAACATTTGTTCTGACAGCTTTGTCAATTCTTAAACTCGAGTTTGATGACACTTTATCGCTGGCAGACAAACAGTAGCAGTGCCACCTTTGAAATAAAATCAATAATTGGATCAGCTCCTAGACCTGGAAGACGTGTTGGAAAGTAAATTTACCACTATTTAACTACACGGTAAAAGAGATAAAATCTGTCTGTGGTAAGAAAAAAAACAAAAAAACACATTTTACATCTTCCTGGAGGCTTGTTGATGCGGATTGTGTAAAAATCCAGAGAAACAAAATTAGATCTTTCAGCCCAAAATGTGCATAATGGTTGAAAAGTGACCTACACGGGGTATTTAATTCTACTTGAATAATTAAATTATGTGTTTCCATCCTGACTGCACTGATTTCTCTGATTACTACTGAAATACTACCTCCATGAAACACCCTGCTATTTAAACAGGAAGCTGTTCCCACTCTGCTTTTAGTATTTCTGCTCGGCCCTGCAGGCGATGCAGGGACATTTTTATACACTTCCACCACCTCCATCTGGACAGAATACTTGCTTTGGGAGGGAGATGGGGGGGGGGGGGAAGGGTAGAGAAGGGGAGAAAAAAATAAAAAAATGAAAGGAGAGATGGATGACAGGAGGCAGAAAGTGGAGGAGTGAGACACATCAAAGAGCAGAAGTTTCTGTGGAAGCTGAGGGGAGATGAGGAAGAAGGTAAGTCTCCATCAAACGCACGAGCTTCCTTTGCTTCAAACAGTCCCAGCACAGAGGCTGGATGAAACGAGATACCTTACACTAAACTGGAGTCCAACTGCGCTTCTAGGAGGGTGTGGATGTGTGTGTGTTTGCATGTATGCAGTGAGGTGCTTGGACAGTAATTCTGTACACTAAGGTAACTGCTGCTCCTTCCTTATGAGTATCACTGCCTGCACTGCCGGTTTTGACCAGTAGTGGTGCTGTAGAGCAACCACAGTGTCTTCATGCATTTGGTCCATTATTTTTAAAATGCACCATACAAAGAGCGATAAACATTTCAGCATGTGTCACGCTGTTCTGCTGTCCGACAGCTGGCGGCGGTGATTGGCGTTTGGCGAGAAACAATGAATGTAAACATAATTTTGTTTGTTTGCAAGAGAGCCCACACGGGAACCTTTAATGGTACCTTTCTGGACAGAACACGACAAGAAGATTGGTACCTCTGTCCAAAGGTAACAAAATCCTCCTATCAGCACCTCTAAAACTCACTAATCAGCATGTTGCATCTTGTTTATTACAAAAGTGTAAAAAAAAGAAAAATCAGGGGTTTATAGAGGGTAATGTACCGGACTATTTCTTGGCCGGGAGCAATAGCATCCCAAAGTCTCTGGTCGCTGGTTGCTTGGTAACTGCTTGGCTGCTTGTGGTAGCTTCATATTTATTGCATTGACATGGCAATGGTGTCAATTTTCTCATCTAACTCTCAGCAAGAAAGTGAATAAGTCTACTTCCAAAAAGGTCAGACTCAGCCTTTGAGATAACTCTCTGCAGTTTTGACAGCTACAGTACATTTAAACATGTTACATGGTGTTGGAGGCTGCAGCCGCTCTCGCAGAACGCAGCAGTTAACTTTTCTTGGATTATCTGGACATGGTTTTCAGCTGGTAGCCATCTGAAGCACAGCTGCAGGAGTGCTGGTGCAGCCCTGCGGTGGCAGCGGGTTGCTGACAACGTACCTGCAGAGCTGCAGACAGCAGCCCGGCTCCGTCGGGGCCGGCCTGCGGTTCAGCTCCGGGGCCAGAACCTGCTCAGCTGTGTGCAAGTAAACTAACAAGCTAATGCTCCGGTCTGGCCCAGCTGAAGCTGCTTTGATTGATTGCTGCTCTCCTCCGCCGGCCTCAGTGAGACGCGGCTGGTACAGAAACAGTCTGATGAAAGAAATTCCCCAGTTGGTTTGTTGGAAATGACATGAGTGGTTCACCAAGGAAGACGCATGGTGCTGTAAATTCTCATTTAAAATTCATATGTTTAACCATTAACTTGATAAATGATGGGGCAAGTGCATGTTAACATAATGATGGAGACAACGCAATGTGTGCTACAAGAACTTTCCACGTATTTAAAGATATAATCCTTAAGATTTTGATAACACCTGTGGCCACTTGAAACCAGCAACAATTAAAACTACTTTATCGAGAGGCAATTATAAAATGCAAATATATGCAGATTAAAGTGCTGGCCATAAATAGTGTCAAAAAGTGGCTCTGATAGGATGAAAATGTTTTGGATTATTACTTTTTAGTGGTACTCTATGGGTTTCACACTCCAAGTTCAGAGTGCTAGTTGAGCCAGTGAAAATGTTGTTTAATGTCCTCTGTGGCTGTGGGGGAGCTTTGTCAAGTCTGGGAACATAACCCGGCCTTTTCTCAGTTACGGCTTGAGACTTTACATTTATAACAGAGAGCCTGTGTTACAAACCGGAGGAGTAGAGTTTGGAAGATGTGGGTGTTTACCAGGGAGGGAGGGTCTAATGAAAGATGCGTTCAAGTTGCATAATGGGAAGTGTAGGCTCCAATTTTCTTTTTCTCATGGTATGACTCATGCTGAAAGTCAGAATATCTCTGCTGCTTTAAGTTTGACTATTCTTTTTAAAATCTTTTTCTCACAAGTACCCAAACTTTGTGGAAGTGCAATATTAAAACACAGAAGAATGGAAGCCGCCATGATGACGTACATGTACATCCTGTTCAACCTGAAGTTTTACTTCCACACTTTTAGATGCTGTACTTTAGTGTATGATTTCATAATTAAAAATATTGATGTGAGAAATGCAATTACATCCACACATGATCATATAGAGTTGTACAGGTTGTTTTTTTCTCTCAAACAATCTGTACAGTTAATATTTCACATTCATTTTGCACATATGTGGATAAAAATAGCTTCTTTAATTACACAAACAGTCCTCACCTGTACATTTTCATTTAAATCTAATTGTTCTGTTACCTGGACAACAGTAAATAAAAATAGTAAATCCTGCAGTGAATCTTACTAACTGCTGCTACTCACTGTCTGCTTAGCAACCAAACTGATCACCTGCCAAAATGAAGGAAATTAGTGTGCATATATACCTCAACAAAATTAATGTGCCTTCTTATTTCATAACAATGCCATATCATAGAAGCAATACACCATTTATAGTCAATGTTTGCAGTAATTTTAGAAATGCAGCGTATGTAGGCGGGGTGCTAACTGGATTAAAATCTTCTTAACTCTTCTAAAATCACTGTAAATCACCTTGAGTGGCTTATGACGAAAATATCCACAGCGGTGGAAACCCAGGCAAAGTGCATTAAGTTTGAAGTAGTTGAAAACTGAGCGTCTCAGTGCTGGGAAGGTGAGCCGTGATCGCCCCGCTGAGTCGAAGCTGGAGCTTGATTGGTTCTGATTAGTGAATAAATCAAACAGGTATCAAATCAAGCCGGGCCAATTGCCTCCTACTCACACCTTGATTAGGTTCATGCACCCAAACACGTTCCCCGGTTGAGAAACACTCTCTCTCTCACTCGCGCGCGCACACACACACACACACACACACGAGTCTACCCTGTAATTGGCAAACTCTCCCTGCCTCCATCCACGCCAGCTGTAATTAGTGTGCCAGCAACAATGCTTGTTTGTCAAAAAACACACATGTACACATACACAGCGCTCATCCCATCCTGTCTTATGCCTCAGCTGACACCCTTTGATACACCCACACACACACGCAGGCACACACAAATACTATTCAGCCTACCATGATGCTCGGGGCAGTTAGTATTTACAAATCGGCTCGTTTCTTCGTTTCGCACGTTGCTTCTCAGTTCTTGACATAATGTTGGGAACTAATTCATCTCATCACTATTTCTACCATTTAGACATTTACCCCCGCTGGCGCAGCGGGGTGCTATGTCAAATTATTTTCTTATTGATCAGCTCAGGGGGAAAGACATATTTTTATTTTTCCCATCTTTAGGTTTATAGATTTATTGGCAATGATAATGGTGGGAGATTTACTACTTGCTGGAAATTTTCACATATTTTTGAAAATAAAAGGTCACTGATTTCAGACGGGTAAAAAAAAAAGAAAAAAAGCAGGCTTTGATTTTGTTATATAAAATGCCAACTGTTACTACCATCTTATATCAGTCTTACTAACTGAACCAAAGTTAGTTCAACAGAATGGTTGAAAACATGTTCACTGACGTTTTCATCTTTGCAGATGACTTGTTGTGAAGAGAGAGCCTTTTCTGGTCAGTTATTACCATAATTTATAATCACAGGTAACTTTTTGAAAGTCAAAGCAGTTTATTTTCTTCAAGAACATGTTTCCAGCTAGAATCTGACCTCTTGGTGCTGGAGTGAGGGCGCTGAGCGGCGGCCAGCTGCTGCAAGCCTAAAGTAGGACTGTGGAAGAGGAGGCTGCTGCGCCGGAGCAGTTTCTGCTTCATGGCTGCCAGGCTGCTCCACTCCTGAACGAACCTCAGGACCTGCAGGGTGAGGGAGGGGGTGAGGGGTGGGTGGAGACACGAGACCTCACTTCATATTCAATTTCAAGGTAAAAAAAAAAAAACGAAACCGCTGGACCCTTCATCTTCAGCACAAATTGATAGTTTGGATATTGGAGCCTCTTTAAGAGCAAAACAATTTTTAGTTTTTCAATTTTTGAAAATACACTTGAGCTGAAAACAAACAATCCGATGCCTGCGCAGCACACACACACACACACAGACACACACACTTCTACACACAAGGAGACAGATAGCTGAATAAAACCCATCAAACCAAGAGAGAGCTGTATATGCTTTCAGCCAAGTCAAGGATTCAAAGAAAATCCACTGGCAAAATAACAAATAGCACACCAAGCACCAAAGCCTAATGGGCAATTTACTTACGTATATTACACTGGAGGAGTGTTTTTCCCCCTCATGGATGATAAAAACTCTCAGAAAAAGATTATTTGTGTGAAGGTAAAACTCAATATGCATTACACAGAGAGTTTTCACAGACAGGTTTGCTTTGTCAGAGTGCTCGCAGTTGAATTGTGGCACATTCAGTCAGAAATACTACTCGCTACTCATTAAAAGCAAATGCTAAACAGATCAATCAGCAGATCAAAATCTGGTGCAACGTGGCAGAAATAAAAATGAAAGACAACGCAATAGAATGATAAAGAGTGGCTTGACCTGGAGATTTGAGATGTGGTTGAAATCATTAAACAATATGAATACGCATATTTTCTGATCAATAAATGATGCCACACTGAAAATCTGTGCAAAATCTCATTAAATAATCAACCTGAGTACAGGAGTGCAAACAAAACAGATCAGAAAAAAAGGAGTAACTACGGAGCATCCTGTTGGTCCAACAGTAATGTTAACATGTTATTAATATATTATTAATACACTACTTCAAACACAGATGTTTTAATGGTGGGTCGCTCACCTGAACTTCTCTTTCTTGGATCATTTGACTTTCAATGTTCTGATTTTTGAATTTTTTGGAGACTGAATTTCATGAATCCAATGGAGAAACCTTTTTTTTTTTTTTTTTTTTAAACTTTACCAGAGGTTGATAAATGATAATGATAATACTGAATTATCGCCCAGCTGTTTGCTTGGAAGTGATTTGAGGCTTGTATTTATCCCAGAAGGAGCTCAGGGGTCAAAGAACTGCAGTCAGGATGGATATCATGTCATGGCGGATCAAGGGAACCCTGCTCCACATGTGCTGGATTGTCTGGACACTCTCACTGACATGGGTACAGATGAAGACTCTGGACCAGCTTTAGAAACACCCAGAGATGGTCAGAGCTTCATGAGGTCACCAAAGGTTGGCAAAGGTCGAGAGGTCGAATCAGAAGTCAAAAGTCGTGACTGGGGAGGAGAGTGGGACGGTGTTTCCAGCTTCTAGCTTCGCCACAGGTCAGATGGGTTAATATGTGAGTATCAGATATTGCGTGGGTGGAAACTGGGAGAGCTTTGATTTATCACTGTGAAGCGGTAAAGAATTGTGTGTTTGTCATGATTTTATTTTTCAAAGTATGAGGCTGATGATATCTTGTCTTGGTCGCACTGGCCTTCAATGAGAAGATCATGACCAACACAGGGCGACATGTTCCTTCATTACCATAAACACACAAACTCACATACCCGCCTGCAGGAAATACTCACTCGAACACCAAATGTGGCTGAAAATAGTCCCAAAGAAATTCATTATATGCTCCTGTCAGTGCCCAGCTGTTTAAAGAATTAACACAGCCTTTTTAAAAAATGAAACTACACATTTGTGAGGTAAATTTTGATCACTGATGGGTTTGGGACTGCAACTGACCAGTTGTGCATTGTTGTTTTCATATTTTCATGAGATTTGTTGACAATAAAACAATTTGAAAGAATAATACATGATGTTAGATGCTCACAAGGTGACTCTTTTGTTCAATATATTCCTATTGTTTCCTGAAAATTCTTCTAAAAAATGTTTGCAGGGACTCGTAGGTGAGTTTAGACACCGCCGCCTCCACGTCTGAGCGGTGCTGAAAGCCCACATTAAACTGCTTGCTTAGTATTGATTTTGATGGACAATTGGAGTGTAACAGGGCGTAAATGATGGGTCAGGGGATGGATGCAACTCACGCCTTCGTTTTACTAACCAACATAAACAACGTGACAGGTGGGGTGTCTGTCAGCGGCTCTGTTACTGCCACGGCAGATTGCAGGATTTAATATTAGCTGGTTGGCGCGCGGTGTCGTTTGAGGCGATGATCCGTCTCCTTTAACGACCCTCATAAAACGGCGCTTTCTCTTTTGCCGGTCTCCTTGGCTGCCCAAACCCCCAAACCGCCCCCTCTCTTATTTCCTCTCTCCATCATCTCCCCCCTCCCCCTCCTCGCCCACCACCCTCCAGGCCCTGCAGTGGTGGAAGTGGGCGTCCGCACTCCCCCTATCTGTCAGGCTCCCAACGCCGTGCTGCTGCTGCTGCTGCTCTCCCTCCTCATGATCACTGGTATCATTAGTCTCACATGGCACTAACACACACGTCTGATATCTGTTTAATAACCCCCCCCCATCCAGCCTCGTGCCTCATCTTCACTGGGTCAGTGGAATTGGGGAGATAGCCATTCTGACTGTGATATCAAACTAAATTATCTTCGTCTAAAATTAAGGTCATCCTTAAAGTAGCCTATGGGCTCACTGACGGAAAACTTTCAACTGCACACTTGAGCGTAAGAAGAACTTTCTGTCATCTCGGAGAGAGCGTAAAGTCGTATGATTTAATTCCACTTGTCTTTCTAATCAATCAGAAGAGGGAAATATTGGCGCCTTTATAAAAACCCTTAAAGTCAACTTCAGTGGAATCCTCTATAAGGCTTTTTTAACAGTAATGACACATTAAGTAGTTACATCTCCCTCGTGAAGACACTCAGATCCATGCGTGCACACACAGTCATGAATATCAAAGAACTTGTAGGAGATGCGCACACACTCTCACACACACACAGCCTGGCGGGAAGGGCAGACCTGTATTCGATTTTCCCGGCGCCGGCTGAAGGCCTCGGGCAGGTCGTCCCAGTTGGTTAGTTTGATGTCCAGGGGGACGAAGCTCAAGTTCAACGGAGTACCGTCCTAACAGACGAGGAGACAGAGAGAAAGTAGACAGCCTGAAGCAAAGAGATTTGTTACCACTGTTACTCTTACTAAAACCATCACCACTCCAACTAGAGCTGCGAACATTAATGATAAAAATCTGTGGCCTGCTTATTAAGACTCTCATAATGTAGCAGCATGTTCGCCCCTTAATGTCAAATACAAAGTCTGCACAATCTTTTTGTTAATTGAACATATATTTAACCTCCTTATCTAGCATTATCAAGCACTTAAACAGTTAATTAAATTACATCTCTTGTAGTATTCATGTGAATACTAAATGCAGCATTTATTATTTATATGTACTTGTCATATTTAAATACATATAACCAACAGAACTGTTATTGTGAGTGCTTCATTTATTTTTATCAATGACATTTATTCATAAATGCTCTCTTCCCTAGTTGCAAATGACTGTGACTAGGGCACTGAAATAAAGTAAGTGGACCTTGAGTGAGGAGTTTTCTCTTAAAATGTTCAAATCAAAAATCTTTTATGTCAAGGAAGGATAAAGGTGAAGTGTTACCCAGATTACAAAAACATTTTCTCACTTAACTCTAGTGGTATCTTGGCAGGCACGTAGTTTTGTTTTTTACCTGCTCAAGCTTTGAGATTTCTCGAGCACAGTGGAGGTGAATGGGATTTCACTTGTGGTACTCAAAGCATTGAAACATGACATTTCTAAAATTCACCGGAAACATCTCTTTTCCAGAAACAGTGTCACCATTACTGTAGAGAACCCGCGGAGGATGCTGTCAAAACTTTGCATAAGGTCTATTTTTCCAGTAGAAAGTAGTTCCAAATAAAACTCACAGATGTCACACAACCTGCTAAAGAAAATAAACTAAAAAACTAGAATTTTGTGTCTTCTTTTTATAAACCTGTGAGCCAGTACTTCCAAAGCCACACTGAATATCATAATTATCTTTTCTTAGCCAAAGAAACTTCATATGGTTGTACATGAATATTGATTTTGTGTTGATGATTTGGCATTTTCTTCCTGTCCACTGCTGTCAGTCGGTAAATCTAAATGAAACTATTAAAACAAATTAAATCAAATATTGTGTGCAACTATTCTATTCTTTTGACTTAAGTATTTTTATATAATTTTTATACAATCATCATTTAATTAATTACTCTCAACAAAGGTATGGAAAAGTATTTTTTCATTTAACTTAAACTATACAATAACATGAACTGGGAGTTTTCATTCATTATATCTTATCACATTAGGGCTATGAATGGCACAGCGTAATGAAATTATTTAAACTTAGAGGAGCTGGAACAATTAGTTGCTGACAGAATATTAATCTCCAAAGTTTTTGATTAATTGTTAAAAGCAAAGAAATATATAAAAATACTGTGAGTACATGAGACTGAGGGAAATTTGGACATTTTACAACATGTTCAGCTGAAATACCCCCACTCAGTCCCAAAGCAGAGAGGGAGAGCTATAAAACACACTGGCTGGTTCTCTGAAGCAGTAAACTGGTGCTGAGGAGCGTGGCTGCAGCACTACACCACACACACAGTCCCTTCATGGTTCTTTGGAGGTTCCTGACTGGCTCCTCGTGTTTTCCTGCCCAAACAGTTGGTGAGACGTGGGACTCGCTGCTGAATCACCGGCGTAACCAAAGCAAATAAACACGACCACGCACGTTTTACTTGCTCGCTGCGCTTCTGAGTGAATGATGACGCGGCAGGGTTATTGTTTCCTGGGAATAAATGCCAGGGTGATATTGTAGTTATATAACTTGGATGCAAACCTAAGAGGAGGGATAGATTGCAAACAAACCTTGCTGATGGCATCAAATAAATGTTACCTTTATGTGTCAGAGATGGTGGGAGGGTCTCTCTGTTTTCTCATTAGCTCCAACATAAGGAAATCCTATTTTCTCAGAAGCTGATGCTCTTTTACTGTGAGATAGAAGGTCAAACCAGATGTGTTTGGTCTGAGACTGACTGCGTATTTAATGTCTTGTCAAGTTTGCCACGAAGAACACGAGACAAGGTCCAGAATATTCTGATGTTTCTTTTTTTTTTCGATGATATGGATGTGATGATGCCTCATAGAACTGTTTCCTTTAAAGGGGATACTGTGACAAATTACACAGGACACATACTGACTTCGTCTTACAGCCATTTCCACAAAGCGGACAGTTGAATGTGACAATTAGATGATGACTTGTAATTATCCATGAACATAAGTTCAAGTAGATTTATCACAATTATTTGTCTTTAATTATTGTTGTAAGCATTTATGTTTTATTGTATTAATGTATTCATTCAGAGATTTTGGATGTATTTTAGCCATGCCAGAAAACTAGCTGAAATACTCAGTTATTACATTAAAAAAACTCCACAGCTATTGCATGCATGAGGATGACATTTTATGTTTTTCAGTGACACAACTGAACACCATCAGTGTTTTTTTTAGTTGTTCAAAACTTAGGTTTATGACGAGTTATCTGCACAACTAATGATGTACCATGTCCCATCAGCCCCATCTGTAATTAGAGTTTAGTGCCATTAGCAAATGTTAGTATGCTTAAACTCTAAATTAAGGCAGTGAACATGGTACAAATTACACTAACTGACAGATGCTAACATTACCGCGTAGCTGTGTTACAGCCTCGCAGACATGTTTGTTGTGCATATAAGGCAGCAGTAGATGATACCACACCGGTACTATTTTTACATGTGAAATGGGAACCTTCACCATGTTGATGAGAAAAAACGAGAAGGGGAAAAGTTATCGTTCATAAAATAAACTAAACTAAATCAGTCAGTTTGTGGTACATACGGGCTGATACTATGGGAAGCTTTTTGAGCAACTGTCGCTCTAATTAGGTGCCAAAAACAGTTTTATAACTATTCATGCAATTAGTTTTATTGTGTACTGTGGCTCCGCTTGTGTTGAACTACAGGTATTTTAAGCCAAGCAATCAGATTTTTAATGACTAACTTGCAGAACTTGAATCCAATTACATTCAAGTTCCATAATCTGACCACACTTTATTGGTTGCCATAGTAATTCCTGTGGTAACCAAGGAGCTCGTTAGTGATCTCTTGTTTTCTCCCCCTTTATTCTAATATATGAATACAACTTTGAAGATAATGCTTCTCTTGTGACAGTACGCATGCATTAGGCACAAAAATAATGAGGATTGTGAAGTAGAAAAAAAACTGCATATACCCACAAGAATGCACCTCGCTGTGATTATGGGTGATCATACTGATGCGGCTCGGCGGTAACAGCATAATCTTTTGAAAAAACATCCGCAATAAAGAACATGTTCCCAGTTATTACTGCTTCATTAGCGCTAACTACTGCCAATTTGAAGCCCGAGAAGCCACTTACGCTCAGTGTTAACTCCGCCCAAACAACGGCGATTGTGCCAGACATCAGGATCGTTTAACAGGTAAGAGGCTGACCGGTGAATTTAGGTAAAAGCTGCAATTCCAGCTGACAGAGCCACGGCAGAAAGGAGAGAGTTTAAAAGGTTAATACCTGCCGGTGACCGACGCATGGATTTGGAGATACAAATCAAGAGGACTTTTTTTTTTCTGTGCTGTACCCTCAGTGCACAGAGGCCCATGTGTTTATTTGGATTATGGTAAAATAAATATCATGGGGAGTCTGGGGAACTGAGCTGTAACAACATGGAGCAAGAACAGAGGCTTGCAAGATGTGACTGAATATAGATGCATTATCATCCTCACTAACAAGCTCGGGAATAACAGATACATACGTTCAAGACAGGTCTCAGTCCAAAACTCATTTAAAATGACAATAATTGGAAAAATACGACACCTTGATTATTTGCAGTTTTAAAAAAGGCAATGATGAACGTGCTATCATTTAGTTTTTTCCAACTTATACTGCATGTATATCGCTCGGATAGGCAGGTTGGAAAACATGCTGCCACACTGTCATGGCAGCTTACAGAAAGACATTTTCAGCATTTAGAAAGGAAGCAACTTGCAGGAAATCAGTAAAATGAATAATTAGAATCAGCATGTGGCGCATCCATTTCTTTCTTTTCTTTTTTTTTTTTTTGCTGCCTCACATCCACAGTCGTCTGCGAGTTCAAGCTAGCAAACATGAAAGAAACGGCAGACATGAGCAAAAGCAATGCTCAGTGATAATACTAAAATATAGCAGACGCCAGACATATGTTTTTTTTTCTCCTCAGATGCCTGTAAAGTATTTAAAGATAAAACTTTACTCAAACTGTCCAAAGAGAAATTCATCTGTTTTACTTATCAGCCACAGGAGATGGTGAAAAAAGGTCTCGGCACACCTGTTTGTGTTTCTTCTCTCTGAAATACTACAAGTGGAAAAACAATCAGTCCGCTCTTCTGTCAGCTGTCACCAAGTCCCACTCTCAAGACAAACTGATCGCCTCAGCATCGATCACCGGGCCTGATAAACGTTCATTAAACAGCCATAAACACACAGAAACGGTGTGTATCTCTAGTTTCTGTGCAAAACTCTCCACCGCCTCCTCAAAATCCACTGCTCTGACAAGATACTAATAACTGATTCTTTTTCCCTGCTGCTGTAATTTGTGCAGTTTAAGGCGCATACATAAGTCCTTACACTGTTATCTTCAGATATAATACAGAACACTGTATATAATCTACAAGTATTATAGTTTTTTTTCCACATACAACAACATAATGACAAACACAGCATGGGGAGTCACAGCAAAGCGTTTCAAAATAAGTTTAGCCCAGCATAATGCACGCCTGAATCATCCTGATGTGGTCGACCTCACCCGTCTGCCGCTCCCGCTGCTGACGCGAAACAAACCGTCCGCCCACCTGAGAGCAGGAGCAGCGAATCCTTGAATAAACAACTGTTTGATGTTTGAAAAATGGACATAAAAGTCCTAATACTCTCAGTATTTCTCATTCAAACCCCGGTGACAAATCTTCCTCTGATTGTGTACTGAGCGGCCCCCTGTGTGAATTCTACGCCTGGTCCAGGATTATCCCGATGTGACAGCTTTCCAGCCAAATTCCTACAGTTTATCATTTAAACGACAGCGGGGGACATTTATCTGCGCGGCTTATCGTCTCAGCCACGCGTACATGACACTTGTCTATTGCCGTCAGGGTAATATTCCATTGGTGATTCAGTTCAGCGCCTCGGTCTCCTCCGTGTAAAACCCCTCTTGTCTCTTATCTACGTTAGCGGGTAAGGAATCTGATCCCTCATGAATGAAACAAAAGGGCGTTAAGTATCAACAATCCGATCAATACAGAGGTCTTTTTGGCAAGTGGCCCTTAAGACGAGTGCCAGGAATGCACAGGAGTGTAATCAGAGTCACTCCGGGGTTAAACTATAGTTTATCTCGGCGTGCGGGGTGTAGGTTCAGAGACGAAAAGCAGCTGAAGGAACATTTTGCTTGATTATCAGGGTGAAATACCTGAAGTCCTCACACAAACGCCCCTGCAGTCTGTTTAAAATTAAACAAGACTGGCTGTTTGCTGCCGTCTCTTGGTCAGCTCTTTCAAAATAAAGCGACTGGAGCTCATTAGGGGAAATCTACAAATTCATGACTGATCTTACACTCCCTCCCTCAGCGGCCTGCGGTGCTCTGTCACTGCACCCATTGTTGTTGTTGCTGTTCATTACTATTCTAAATGAGCGGCTAGCTGTTCAGTAGATTTATACTCTTAGCTATGTATTTTACACTGTTAGACCAACACATGTCAAGAACATATTGTAACATTAAAGTGGATCCTTTGTTCGTTTGGGGATATTTATTTGATTTTCGCAACTTGTGCTTCGGTTAAAAACATGTAGTCTCGAAGCATAAGCCAAGAACCGCTGATGACATCACTATTACATCGTCAGGGTTATTTTCTCAGACTTGACAAAGCTCCCTCAGACAAACAAAAGCCATCACAGAGCTATTTCTACAGGCTCAGCGGTAAAATTGGCGGACTAGCCCTTTAAAAGGTATACAAATAATGCAAAATGAAATGCGAAGGCGAGTGCCTCCTGGGTGCTGGTGAATGCAGGAGGATTGTAGATGAAAGAGGTAAAGTTGGAGGAGGGCTTGAAGATGGGCGAGTCTTTGTTAAATCGTATTGGTAATCCTTTGGTAATTCCTAAACCTTTAATTTGTATTGAACCAAAGAATATGAATGGATTTGAAGAGCTTTTCTTTCCCCCTTTACCACACAGCCTCAATCAATCTCTGAGAATAGAAGGAGGAAAAAGAAAAAGGGAAACGACTCAAACAGGCTCTTATTCCTCTGGTAATAGAAAGGAGGGAATCAAGGTTAGTGTCGGTATCAAGGTTATACAGTAATACATTTATACACTGAACCTATAATGACACATTGAAGCTTGTTTTTCAAGTCTTTGTTCAGTAAAAGTCGGTTTTTCATCGCAATGCCACTTGCACAGAGATCTATCTGAAGCTCTTTCAATCACCATTCATTGTTAAACCCTGACTTTCTTAATGTTGTCTGCAGCTATTTTCTCACATCTGTCCTTTTTGCTAATTGGCAAACACTTATGAACCGCACGTCTCCTGTTTTTCCTTAACTGTATTGTTTTTTGCTTATAAAAAGATCTCGATCTCAATAAGAAAGAGAATTAATTATGTTTTGTTCTCTGTTCACAGCTGAATATGACAAGAACAAGCTTGTATGAGGAAGAAAACATCAATACCCGACCAATGCCCTTTTACTTTTACTTTTTCTTGGTGCGTTGACTTTGGAAATTAAAATGATTACATCAGACACTTCTGACTCTCATTTAGAAAGTAAGAGGAGCTCTTGTTCCCTGAGAGTTTAAGCTGCACAGCTGATGTGTTTGCACTTTAGTTTATTCAAACAGCTGCAGGAGAAACTTGTTGAAATGTAAACAAGTCAAACGTGTTACGTGGATGAGAGATGCATTAATATAACACTGAGCTTTCTCTGGATGGAAAGACACATCTGTGATCATGTTGGAGATGAACCTGACCACAGCTGGTGGTTAGGACCTATTGTACAGCATGTCTTTAAAAAGATGTAAACATACATGTTTAGTTAGCTTTCAGCAACACTCAATAAAAGTTTTTTTATATCAGGTATCATGGTAACGCAGATGCTTGTTTCCATCACAAGGTTTTTTCTTTTCTTGCAGACTGCAAACATGCCTACATGCTAGTTTTTTATCTTACATGTTTACTAAACCCTCCATTTTACTAAACTAATTTTACTAAAATGTTAAAAACAAACACTAATGAAAAACAACCAATACAGAATACCTGGACTCTGAAGCTTAAGCCCTTAAATGGTTTCAGCCTCTATTCATTTTTTAATTTATGCCTGACCTTTTACTACTGTGGCATGTCAAAATGTCTGCACCACAGAGCCAAACGGCTGTGGGAAAAGGCTGAAAATGATAGAACACGCTTGTTTAAAAGGTGCCGTATGTAACAACTTTAATCGATTAAGCATTTTTAATTGTTTTGTGTTGCCGATGCGCAAACGGATTATAACATAACTTAGAAAATAACTGCAGACTTATTTCTATGTAAAGGACGGGAGACATTTTTTCGCAGTCTCTCCTCTCTTCAGCTCCGCTACGGCACTAAGAGTTTGCAACATTCGTTAACATTTGCTCTGTGATGCTGCTTCATATTCATATAGAATTTAGAAGACATTATTTTAGATGTTGATAGAGCAGCTAAAATGTTAGCATGGCTCTGACGTCGTCACTAAAGGGCTGCCGTTATAGATATATAACATATAAATATAATATAAACAGTAATATGTATCTGCTGGAATAACACAAATATTATTTTTCCATAAAAAGCCCTAATTTGGGCTTGATCTATTTCCACCATGCTGCTACACATGTATTTGCTTTCAAGAGTCACACATGTTGAGGAAAAAAGGCCTTACAACATTCCCTGCTACAACCTTGAGAAGAAAGAGAAGCCAGAAAAAATGATTAGTAAAACACCTCTGGTCCCCTCTCATGAGCCGAGTCTAACCGTGATCCAATATGCACAATCAAGCGCTGTGGTACCTTGGAGTAAAGATATATTCGGTCGGTGTATTGACTGGCACAGAACTGCAGGCCCGGGTAGACGGGATGGGCGGCGCTGGCGTCATCTCCATCATTGCCCTCATCATCGTCATTAGCATCGGCAGCAGAAGACAGACACGCCGCAGCTCTCGGGTCTGCGGGGAGAGAGGGAGAGGCTGACTAATATCTCGCAGAGTATTTATTATTGGCTCGTTATTGGCTCTCACTGCTTTATTGGTACCCCTGCTTGCTCCTCTGGTGATGCAAAGTCTAGCAGAGACATTAAACTCCTGCAGCTTTTGAGATTTATTGCGCAGAGCACAATATTGAGCAGATACGACATTTGTAGGCGATCATTCAAATGTGCGTACAGTATGTATGCACATTTAACTTTATTGCTTTCAAACTTGTGATTATAGAATCTGAAATGAAAATGTTTAAGTAATTATCTTTGACATATTCACATAAATAGGAATGGAAGTCAATTTAGGGTTTTTGATACAACAGCCAGCCTACACACGCATGTCTTAATCCCCACTGCTCTCCTGTTTTATGTTTCCAAAAACAGCACGAGCATATCGTTTTGAATGAAGAGACTCATTTTTTACAGCACAGACAAATAGAAGTTCAAAATGTATAAGCACTTTTACTGACTGATATCTTCAATTATGCTTTTTACCTGATGAGTTTAACATCCATTTTGAATTTGTCACACTGTCAGCAGCAAACAGACAGGAGAATGGAATAAAAGGAAACCACCCCATGCCAGGTTGTTGATTGTTAGTTTCTGAGTAATATTTAGGTGGATAAAATGAGTCAGTCATTGGCAGGATCACATTTCATTTTTGAGTCATGTCGTAATCCAAAACTCCCCTTCTAAACTTAACAACTCCAACACGTTGGTGCTGAACTCAAGCAAAATGACTTGATTAAAGTAAATATCACAATGTATAAAATTCTAATCTAACTTTGAATCTTTTTTTTTATTCTAACTGGTTAAAGGGACAGTGTAATCACTGGGAAATGTTTGCTTTCTTGCTGACAGTGCAACCTGAAGACTGATATCAATCTGATGTCTGTACATACGACATGGTTAGTCCATGTGGTCGTGCATAAGTTGGATTCATGCTTTTGTCATGTTACGTTCGATGCCCTGGTTTTTTCTGGTCTTGTCTCATTTTCCATGTCTAGTTATGTTTTGCTATTTTTCAGTTTTCATGTGTGTCATTTTCATTTCTAGTGTTTCATGTTTCATGTCATCTTGTGTTCAGTGAGTCTAGTTGGTTTTCTTGTTGTTGTCATGTCCTGATTATCGTTTTGAACG